>BSBK01007283.1:112500-712500 GCA_027943335.1 Chamaecyparis obtusa
AGTAGCATGGATAATAGGTGATGATGATGAATATACTATGTTTAAACATTACTAAATGAAAATTTAATTCTGCATATTGATTAATGTTGCTAATTATGAATTGTATGTATATATATTTGCATGTGATTTTATTACCTTGGACTACTGATGCTTGAGTTTAGTGTGCAGGAAAGAAAACCATGAAATTATTCAGAGAATCAGGGTTAAACACATGTGAATTGAGTAAGCCAAGGTTTAATCTGATAAGGGATTGAAACCTCATTGTAATGTGATCTTGTTGTAAACGTAATTTGGAATGTGTGTTAATAAGTTTGAATTCATACTGTTAATTAGACATGTCATTTGTGAATGTGATCTGTATTTTATGGTGTCAGTTGACACTTGTTTTGTACATGTGGATGGTGACATGTTAGTTAGGGTTTGGGCAAGAATCACTTGGCCTTATAGGGTGTTATATTAATCCCACTTGCATGTAAATGTCTTGTAGGGATCACATCAAGTTGGAACTCGGATTTGAACTTTAGGGGTACTTTAGAGGGGTCAAAAGTGATCCTAGAGTGCATTTTTGGCCAAAATTAGCTAAACCTAGGGGGTACCAAGAGTTGGGGGTTAGTTTCTACCTATGGGAAAGCCTAGATCACCACTATGGACCTCCAAAAAGCCTACCTTTCAAGAGTGGAGAAAATGGAGATGGCCACATGCATCTAACTTGTCCCACACTCCTTACTAAACTCACAATTAAGAGGGGGGACAAGAGGTAAGACCAAAGGACTAGAGGGCATGTCTCATTAATTGCTAGGTCTTGAGTACACTTTTGGAGGTCTTTTTAGAGGGTTTGGAGAGACTTAGTGGGTGTTCACCCACTCTCTAATTTTATAGACACTTAGGGTTGGAGAAAGTAAAAAGACAAAGGATAAGGAGCTCTTCTCAACTATCTTCTTGCCATTTTGCTTGGACCAGAAATGCTCTTGCATTTTAGCTTTGTATATTTTTGTTTTGGATGTATATGTAAATCTTGTATGGTGTTCATATATGTAAATCTTGTTATTGTTGTGTTGGGTTGGGATGCATTTGGATTTTGAATCATTCTTGTTTTTTTTGTTTTCTTTCAGGAGTGTTGTTCATGGGAGTTGAAGGCATCACTCACCCTTTGGGAAGGGAAGTAGTGGCCTTGGGTGAAGGGGTTAGTTGGGCTCTCCATTGTAGTGAGAGTCTCTTCTCTTGGAGAAGAGGGAAAAGTTCATGGGGTATGGGCTTTGTGAAGCCATGTTGTAAATCTTGTATTTGAGAATGGAGATGGAAAAATTTGTATATGGAAGGAATGTCAATATAGCCTTGGAATGGCATGAAAGACTCTTTTTTGGAATTTGTATTGGTATGCCATTCTCCTCCTTGTAAAATCCCACCTTTGTGAGGCCTCACCCCGACCCGTCATAGCATCTTTCTTTTTCTACATTTTGATACAGTGATACACTTGTTGATCTATTTTGGATTGAGACTCAAGATAAGATATTTTGATGGTGATTATTATATTATGTATGTGTGGATGTGAATCTAGAGTACATCATGATTTTTATTATGCATCATTGATTAAGTGAATTATTCATGATTAGATTTGATTACTGCACATGATGATTATGTACTTATGATGTTCGAATATTATTGAATGGAAAATTGTGATTTGAATTGAGCTATACATATTGAGTTATGATACTAAATAGGAAATTGAATATGTATATTTCATGTAAAGTTATCATCTTGAACTACTGATGCTCGATGTGAAGTGTGCAGGTATGAGAACCATGGGAATTATTGGAGAACCAAGGTTAAACACATGTGAACTGAGTAAACCAAGGCTTAGTCCAATGTGGGATTACAAAGCCTCGTTGTAATGTGAACGTGTCGTAAAAGTGAATTTTCATGTGCATTAGTAGTTTTTCTTGGCATTTGTATGTAATGTGCAATTTTTAGTGTCACTTGACACTTGTAATGTACTCATTTAAATTTATTTTATTCCAGCCACTTCTAGAGGCCAATAAGAAGTTCTAGGGGTCATTTTTGGCATAATTTATGTATCTTAATGTTAGGGGTATGGGTTAGGAAGGTTTTGAGCATATCCTAAACCCCCTAGAGACTTTGGCAACCCTTTTTTGGACCCATTTACCCTTACCTACGAGATTGGATGGATCTTGACCCTTACCCAACTTCACCTTTCCTTCCAATCAAGCATTAATCATGGGGGGACAAGGGAAATCAAGGAGACCTTAGAGTCAAATCTGCAATTATGATTGGTGGGTGGGTAGAATTTGGAGCCCTTTTTAGAGGCCTTGGATAGAATTAGAGGGTGTTCACCCACTCTCTAATTTTTAGAGACTTTAGGGTTTTGGAGGAGGAAGAAAAGGGGATAAGCTCTTCTCAAATTTCCATTTTCCATCACACTTGTGGAGGTTGGTTACTCTTCTCATGGAATTCTTTCTACTTGTGCATTAGATTAGCTTTTATCTATCTCCCTCATGTATATGAATCTTGATTCTTGTTGTGACAATGTGTTGTAAGGGAGGGATTTTGGGTTTGATTTCATGGTTTGATCTTGTTCTTTTTGCTTGATTGAGGGAGTTCTTGTTTATGGGTGTGAGGCATTACTCACCCTTTGGGAAGGGAAGAAGTGGCCTATGGGTGGAGGGTTTAGTTGGGCTCTCCATGAGGTGAGAGTCTCTTCTCTTGGAGAAGAGGGATAAGTCCATGGTGTATGGGCACCATGGAAGCCATTGCATTCTTGTATTTGAAGAGGATGTTAAGAAAAGTATGTGTATGAAGAGGCATTTGGATATGCATGGATATGTAGCCTTGAAGAGGCATTTGGATATGTAGCCTTGAAGAGGCATTTGAATACTCATGGTGAGAAAATTTGTATGTAATGGCATTCTCCCCTTGGAAAAGCCCACCTCCACCCTCTCAATGAGCTTGTAAGACTAATTTGTGTAACCTTGGAAGGGAGTAGTTTGTTGTATGTGCATTTGTGTAAATTGTTTGTGAGCATCTTGTTGATCTTGTTGCATACCCATTTAGCCTTGGTTCTCCAAGCTTGGGGGTGGTCTCATAAGAGATCTTGGTTGGGTGGTGAGCACCCATGGTTCTCCCCTTTGTTGCAGGTTTTGAGGTCAACACCCAAGTGGAAAAGCTTGAAGAAGTTTCTCTTGTTGAGCTTGTATCAACTCTCCTAATTTGTTGTATTATTGACCTTGAAGGAGATCTCTCTCTCTTGTATATTGTAAAGAATTTCCATTATTGAGTTCATTGTAAAATAGTAGATGTATATGAAAGGGTATATGTAATATGATGAAGTGAAGTAGCTCTTTTATGTTGATCTCTCATTGAGTATTCCATCAAAGTGTAATAATATAATTGTAATGTAAATGCCTCTTCATCATAGAGATTATGTAATGAAATTGATAGGATGTCTATAATGAAAATGCAATATATTTCTATCTTGTCTAATTGATTTTTGCTTCTTAAGATAGTGGAGTTATTTTCTTTTTAAAAAAAAGTTATTCAAAGTTGGCAAGAGAAGATATGAAATCATTCAATAGTATGTAAAATTGCATTAATATGGATAGCCATGAAACTCTTAATACTTGGATTCATAGTTGAAAGCTCCATGCAATCTATCTTATGGTAGACCAAACTCATACTTAAATAGACTATACTTGGATGAAGAAACTTGATCATTCCTTATTCTCTTTCAAATGAATTATCCATGGAATAACTGATAAGATTAAATATCAATAAGAGACATATATACATTCTAGACTTACTCATTACCTTCTTGAGCAACTCTTAAATTGAACCACTAAGTGCATTCTAAACACCTCACCTATGACTAGTAAATAAAACAAAGAGATCAAGTTGATGTAGTATTTGTCTTATGGTAAAAAAAAAAAGAGACACTTCCAGAATTTATAAGAGCAATTTTGCTCTCTGGAAAATGTATGGGGATAAAATTATCCCCATACTACATAGAGAATATTCCTTATTTTTGTTTATACACTAAACAAAACTACCTAAACTAAAGCATACTCTAATCTACCTATTACCATGTCATTTACCCACCAAATCATGATTGATGGGGTCTTAGTAAAGTTCACAAATAAAATATCACTTTTAGGCCTTCCCCACTTGTTAGTGGCCCCCACAAAGTCCTCTTCCTAGGCACAGGAGAGAGGCATGGCAGAGATAACATTAAATATTTGATCATCATACTTTCCCCTACGTGGGTAGAAGGACTTTTAGGAAGTGACACTTACCAAAGGATTTCATTTTGCCTTGCTTTTTACTTTATCTCCATGTAGACATGGCTGACATGGTATAATGAACTATCCACCTTTCAACCACCTCTTACATGCGTACCTTATTATGTTCTTGAAGTCTGACATCTTCCCTTTGTCATAAAAAGTATCCTCTTCCCTTGGCATGCGTACCCTTCACTTGGGTATTACCTTGGGGAAAGAAAGAAACTTTATGGTTACACTTTGACTTTAACTCAAATCTCTAACCTTCTAACCTTGGAACCTGCAAATTTTTCCCCATGTTATGAGTGGGGTCCACCTTGATTTGCCCTCCCTTGCCTAGAAATGCGCCCACTTTGCCTAGGGGCTTAGTTTAGCTTGTAGGGAAGCTAGTGGGTATAGGTGGAGGTAGTAGGTTTAGATAGTATCTTAGTAAGAGTTAAAGTTTAGTTTAGTTTATTCTTTTTGGATTTGATTCTTTGATGTTTATTATTTTTTTGTATAGTTTATGTTTTAAAATGATAATTTTAAAAAAAAATAATAATAAGAAAATATTTCCTTGTCATTAATAAAATTTGCTTTAAACAAGTGGGTTTAGATAACATGTTTGGTCAAATTAACTATTTACTTAAATTAATCATTCCATGGGGATTGTTAATAATAGTTGTTAATCCCACATTATAATTGTTAGTTTTATCTCTTAATAAACTTAGCTTTTATGCAACATTAGTTATATTAGGGTAATGTGTTTAAGTATAGTTAGTATTTAACCTCTAGTCTATTAGTAATTATCTTATCTAAGTGTTATAGATTGTATAAGGCTATCATACAAGTTAATTAGGTGTGTATAAATTGTAACTTGATTATTAACCTAAAGCATATTTGGGTATGTTGGAAACTCGATTAAGATCATTATGTTATCGGGTTTGAGATTACCCTTGCTACATCCACCTTTTGTTTCTGTCATTCAAGCATTATCCTAACCGCCTTCTGCATAGGAGCATCCGTGTCGATTCTTAGGCTTAGTGGATCGAAGCGTATGACTAAGACATATGTTACTTCATATCACACTTTAAAAAAAAAAATTGTTACATTTTTGGATGTTTAATTTGGGCATGACAACCTTCACCCCTATTTCAATGGATTATAGAAATCCGTTTGTGAAGCCTTGGTTGGGAGTTAAATGTTGTTTTGTGCATATATGTGTTTGTGAGCATTGTGTTGTGCATGTAACCATTTAGTCTTGATTCTCCAAGCTCGGGGGTGGTCTCCTTGAGACCTTGGATGGGAGGTGAGCTCTCCATGGTTCTCCCCTTTTTATTTGTAGGTTTGAAGGCCATGTCTTTGTAAAGGAAAAAGCTTAGGAGAGTTTCATTTTGGTGTCCTTGTGGAAGAAAATTTATTGTTGCATTACGGTAATCATGAAGTGAGAAGACACTCATTTGATTAAGACATAAGATGTATTATTGTGTTGTATATATCAAGCATATGTGAAATTGATCCTTATTCATTGTAGCTTTGATTCAATGTTGAAAAGAAAACAAAGTATTTTACTTCTTGAATGTAAAGTTTCATTTGGAAAAAAATAAAAAAATGATGTCTCATTTCTAAGTTGTACTTGCAATAAAATGAACTCTTGGAATCAATCAAATATTCTCCATTTGGCATTTGATTGAATATTATAATTGTATGGTGCTTCATGTTCAGGTTTTAAGAAATTAGGAGGTTGAATAATTTAGTAGTTTTAGCCATGATGGCATATGGTATTGAAGGTTTATTTGACCCTATAGTTTAAATAAATACAATCATTTTCTGTGTCTTCATATCAAGAGAATAAACCAAATCTATCTATTAGGCAAAAAAAAATATCAAAATAATGTAGAAGCTTTTATGTGAAGGAGAAACACAAAAAAAAACTAAGTATGAGACTCCTTTATTTCACCAAAAAGAGACCTACAGGTCTCTAGAATTTGTATGGAAGAAAAAATTAAATCTCTCATACAAATCCAAAAACCATAGTCATTATAAAATTAATATTCCTTAACCAACTTGGCAAAGAATAATAATAAACAAAAAAAATAAGACTATACTTCCCCACTCAATTTTGTTGGTGGGACCCATCTGGGTCGCCACCCCAAAAACTCTTGAAATGACCCCTTAAAAATAAATAAATATGTTTACATAAAAGAGAGAGAGAGAGAGAGAACCTATGTAGGTTTTGGCTTGTCTCATGTTTTTAAAAAATAAAAATAAAAATAAAAAAGATGAATCACATTTAAGTCTTACCTTAATGCCTTTTGGGAGTTTCCTTGGATCTCCATCCTCCTTGGTAATGTAACCACCCACTTGCAAGAAACCCATGCATACATCCTTCCCTTAGGCCATGCATACCATGTGCCTTGCTGCTTTGGTCAGCCCACTTTCAAAACTTAACTCATTTTCCACTTTAGCGAGGCTAATGTAATTGGTGGGGCCCCCAAACTTAAGTTTATGCACTTTCCTTCCTTGGAATTTGACCCCCTATCCTTGGCATCCCTTTGAATTTCTTGTCCCTCACCTCTACCACTTGGTACGTGGACCAAGGAGAGGGAGAAGGTGATGGGACAGGCAATAGGCTAGGGGAGTAGGCTAGGCTAGTTTAGGATTAGTTTATTAGTTTTTAGTTAGTCATTATATGTATAGATTAGTTTATTTATTTAAATTTAGTAATGAATAATAAATATGGTTTTCATGTGTTCAAAGTAGAATTTAAATTAATTTTATTCTAAGGGTTAGTAGATTATGCTAATGTATGCTTAGGATCAATGTGTTAAACAATAGTTAGGAGATGGGTTAATTATTAATTCTTTGTAGTTAGTAAATATCATTTATTTAATTATTGGGTGTTGATAAATAAAGTTAAGATTAAAACTTAATTAATGTTTTTATCAATTTTAATTGTAAAATTATAATAATGCTTTAGGGAATTTTAATGCATCCTTTAGTAATTTATTCGAATGAAATTAATGCGTTTGTGGGAACTTTAATTCATAGGTGTTAGGAGGTCTAATGTGGATAGATTAATTAAATTGGATTTTGTTTAAAAGATTATAATGATATCATGAATGAGGTTAATTAATTGGATTTCTAATGTTTAAGGTTTGATAGGTTATTGAAGGGGTAGTCAACTTGGTTGTAATATAGGACCATGTTTAAAGATACGTTGTAGATTGTAAATGGCTTAATGATAAGAGTGTTATATGTATTAGCTCTAATTAGATCATGTTATAATCAGGACTAAGGATTTAAGTATCGTTAGGTCAACCTATAAAACAACTTAGTACACCCATGTGATCGTCCAGTAAACCGAAGTGCTCGTGTAAGAGTATCTTATCAACCTAACTCCACTTATGTTCTTAACAATGATTTATTATCATGATGTCACACCTTGCTAAACATGAACCCATAGTTTAACTCAACCTAACCCAAGTGTTCCTATAACACTAAAGCTTAGAGTCTCTACCCCCATGTAACAAGTTGGATTACTAACTTTGTATTTGTATGTGGTGTAACCCGAACTCAATCCATGTCAAGACCTTGCAACTTGAAAACTAACTTCACCTTGTCGTTACCTTTCTGCAACACTTCCTGTATTAGTTATGTCATTGTAATCGCATGTTCTTGTGTTTAAAAAAAAAATTGTGTGTTTTGCCCTAGTTTTGGGCATGACATGTCCAACCAATATTTTGTGTGTTGGAAATATTCTTTAGGTCTAGTCCTCTTCTTGATAACATCTCTTGTATTTGGTGAAGGATGAGTATTATCAATCCAAAATGACATAACTAAGTTCCTAATTTTTTCATTAATCCTATCAGACCGAGGAGCTCTACACATTAGTGCCTAATTACCTTCCAATGTAATATCATCCAAATTGATTCTTCTTTTCAAATAATGTGTCATTGTCTTCCTACTATACCCAATTTGAGATGAAAGTGAAGAAATTTGTCTTCTTTGGGACATGTTTTTATTTAAAATAGATGTCAGTATCACTCTTCTTGAAATGGACCTATGTGTAGATCTAGTTATTTTCCTAATGGAATGCAAACCTTCCTTAACACTGTCAACAATATTTTTTTGTACGTTACATGATTTTAAATTTTTCAAACTTGCATCTACACCCAACAATTTTAATGGCTCTTTTAACTCAATTTTAATGCCCTCTTCATAATATTTATGGGTTTTTTAGCATAATCTCTCAATTTTTCCACATCCATTTCAATTAAATGATCTATGCTTTTAAAATTAATTTTTCTCTTCAACTGTTGGAGTAGACTATCATTCTCATATGTTTCTTGCACTTCCACTGCAAACAAAATAATAAAATATCTTAATATCTCATCTTTAGGGGACCTTCTGTAATACCCCAAAAATGGGCTATAGGTTCATTAACCTCCTACATCCTCAATTCGAATGAAATCGACATCAAAGTCCTAACCTAAGGTACATCTGCACATTATCGAATCCTAATTGATTTTATTCTTAATTCTACATCAGGGAATATTTCCTAAATATTCCTAATTTATCTAATTATCTTTAATTAAATATTATTCGGTGATAAATGTTATTATTTATCCTAAAGTTGATTAATTGAATATTCTGAATATTTAATTAATTAATTTAATTCTGTCACTTAATTATTTAATTATATTTAATTGCATTTATTCCTAATTAATATTGTTTTTATTTTGACAATAAATCAAAATTCCTACAAACAATCAATTGGATATTTATTTAATTGATTTAAAATCAAAGTTGTCAAATTTAATGATTTAATTGGAGTAAAGTTTGATTTAATAATTAATTAACCCATAAATCTGTTGGCATTAAGTATGTTTGTCATTAGTAACAACACTTATTCAGACTCTATGTGTTTACCGAGCAGACAGGACAGTGTTTACCGAGCAAACAGGACAGTGTTTACCGAGCAGACAGGACAGTGTTTACCGAGCAGACAGGACAGTATTTACCGAGTAGACAAAACAGTGTTTACTGAGTGATGAAATGAGCAGTGTTTAATGAGTGCCAACATGGTAAATAGGGAATTTAGTTTCTACCGAGTGACACTATCTCTACCGAGTCTCCAGTATATACCTAGTTCGAAACTACAACCGAGTGGTTAGTATGGACCGAGCCTCCACTTCTACCGAGAGCATGACGATGCCGAGTAACACAGTGGATGCCGAGTATCAGAAAGTCACCGAGTTAGTTTGCAGTAACCGAGTAACTATATTTAGGCCGACTCAATAATATTTGTGTTAGCTTGTTTAAGAGTCAACTTTGTAATTATTTTGTAATTGTTTTGGATTGATATATAAACAATGTTTTGTATCATATCCAAGGTGTGAAGTAGTGAAGTATGAGAAAGAGAGAAAGGTAGAGATAAGCAAATTACAAAGGGCTACAACAGTATAAGAAGCAGCAAAGATCTATCCATCACAGAAGGTGATCAGTACATCAGAGAATCTCAATCAGCAAGTACAATTGCAAGTAAGAGATCTACTATTTCATCCTAACAGGTGAATCAACTTAAAATCCTTTAACCGAGTAGACTTAACAGTCTTTGTAAAATCTCTTAACCGAGTGCATACTTTATTGTATGTTTGTAAATCCTCTAACAAGGTGGACCTAGCAGTCCTTATTGCTCCTAACAGGGTAGATCATCAGAAGTGATCATTGTAAGCCTTAACTAGAAAACTTTATACTGCAGTATTGAAGTTTTGTGGGTATCATCCCCACCCTAGTTTTAATTTCTATTTGGAAGGTTTCTGGGTCACCAACTCTCTGTGTTCAAAGTGTTATGAATGTTTTATTCTTTCTATTACTCATGCATGCAATCAGATTATCAATCTAATGTTATTTGAAATATGGTTAAGATCTGAATTTGTTAAAAGTTTTGAAGTTACTGATTCACCCCTCCCCTCTCAGTAACCTGGATAGTCTTGAATATTTCCAACAATTGGTATTAGAGCTTTGTGGTTCTTAGGATAAAGTTTGATAGCTTGAGAAAAGATTCAGGACAATGGAGATATTCAGACTTAACAAAGTAATTGAGAATGAAAAGCTAGATCTGGAAATGGCCATAACTCAACTCAAGGAAGCAAATTAGATTAATGACCACCAGTATGTTGAAGAAAAGATTGAAGACATTTTCCCTTCAAGAAGCTTAGATGAAGCAAACAATGCAATCAAAGAACTTCTAGAAAAGAGTGGATCTCTGCAAGAAGAGATAAGAAAATTGAAAAGAGAACAGGAAATTCAGTCAACAAGATTTTGTGAAATCTTGGAACAAAGAAACAAGATGAAAGATGAAATAGATGGAAATAACAATGAAATCCATAATCAAACCCTTCAGCTAGAAAACCTTATTGATCAAGTCTCTAATGCAAATGAAGAAATCTTGACTCTGAGATCAAAAAATGAAAATATAAGAGAGGAGCTGAGATCTGAAAAGAAAATCAATTTAAGATTGATGAGTGACCTAGATACTAAAAGGGAAATCAATGAGAGAATGTTGAAATCTCAAGAAGATATGAATCAGGTGTATGAACGAAACCTTCATAGGCAAAAATGAAAAGCAGGACTTGGATACAAAGAGGAAGGTGAATCCTCCAAACAAGGTACTCAAAAGAATCAGAAACTCACTTGTAATCACTGTGGCAAAATTGGTCATACTTCAAACAAATGTTGGAACAATGGAAAAGAAAAATTCAATGGAAAATGTTACAATTGCAATTAGCATGGTCATAAAGCAAATGAATGCAAGGAGAAACCAAGATTTAAAGGCAAATGTCACAAATGTAGCAAACAAGGTCATAAGGCATCAGAATGTAGAACTAAAACATCCAATCCAGTAGAACAAATTATGAAAGAAATGTTTGGTTGGGATTACAACACTTGGTGTAGATGTCATTACTATGGAGAATATGGGCACATTGGCATGAATTATGTAAGGCATCACTTGAGAAAAAGGGATACTACCATAAGATGTTATAAATGCACTAAGCTTGGTCACATAGCTAAAAATTGCATGAATTTAGGCAAAGTTGAAGATGAAAAGAAAGAAAAAGAAAATAGCATCAGGAAGCAGATGAGACAACAGTGGATTCCTAAACCTACCGAGAAAACCAGTCCAAGTAATGAAGTCACTCATGAAGAGAGTGGCTCTATCAACTCTAACTAAGTCTCCAAGAAAGCACTGGAAATGTATCTTCATAGACATATTCCAAACAGTTCCTGAACTGAAAGGAAGAAAGATCCAAATTAGTATACAAGATACATCAGGATCACAAGAAGGTCAGTATCAATTACCACCGAGCAAGGTCAAGAGTAACCTAATTTCATTTGGATACCGAGTAAGGTCGGAGCAGTATGAATTCGTATGTTCTCCGAGTTGCAAAATCTTCATCGAGCATTTAATGCATAGTGGATGACAGTCTGTCGAATTCAATACCCTAATTCCTACAGAGCATTAATGATAAAATTTTAACAAAAAACATGAAATCGAGTTCATTCTTCACCGCAAATATCAACATATTGAGTAGAGAAATTTCTAGTGCGATCAAGTGATTCGAAGAAAAATTTTGCAGCAAAAATTTCTTCAAAATTTTTTTCTTTTTCTACCGAGCTACCATGGCATCATCTAGCACCAAAGTAAAGAAAGGTTTGGAAACGTTAGTTCAAGGAGAATGGAAAGTGCCGGATTTCAAAATCGTGCCAGTGATTGTAGAAACCCTAGATCCGAGTGGAGCTCAATCTCAAATTCCTCGAAAGGTACTTCTTGTAAATGACATTCGCAGTCATTTTAAAGGTACAATTCAAGAGCTTGGAACCCTAGAGATAGATGTTGTTCATGATGAACTGTGTGTTGATGGTGTTCTCAAACCGGAACATAAACATTTGGAAGATAAGGGTTTGACACATATCACCCACTTGCCTCAAAGTTTCCAGATAAAATGGATTAGATATATCCTAAGCTAAGTGCATGAAGGTAAAATTTGGCTTGAGCAACCAATGGAAGTAACAAAGAAGATGATTCACCGAATCACTGGTCTTCCCATGCTTGCCAAGGCTAAATCTACAAAAACCCTAGGTCGAGTAGAGCTGGAAAAGAAAACCCTAGCCGAATGGGATGGTAGAGGTATGAGAATAAACAATATTACCGATGTAGAACTAAAATTTGGCACATATGTCATAGCTCACAAGATATACAATTCAAGTCGGCAGAATAGTGTTCCGTGTGAAGCAGTTGACCTAGCTTATAAAATTGTGAAGAACAATCTATCATTTGACCTAGCAGATTTATTGTTGAAACTGTATGCACCCAAAAATGGTCACCTAGACTTTGGGCCCCATTTATTCAATTTATCAATCCTGAATCAATTTTATCAATAATCAATATTTTCAACAATATCAATCTCTTGATCAAGTCTTAATTTCGATCATATATTGGATTTTTATCCTATGGGCTAATCATTTATCCTAAGTCTTTATTTAATTAAAAGAAATATTTCCTCCCCTTTTGATTAAATAAAAAGCCCCACCTTTTCCTCTTATCCTAAGTTGCACAAATAAAGCATTATTCCTATTTTACAAAAGAAAAAAAAGCACTTTTTGTCTCACATGAGGCTCAAGATTCAACACTTCACTCTTATTGGAGGATACTTGTGCACATGGATTGCTCCTCTTTCAAGCTCCACCGCTGATTAAGACTTTTGCCTCTTAATCTCAATGGTCCATTTCACCTCATTTCTTATAAAAGGAGAGCTCCCTCCCTCATTCTAGGTCACTTGTTTTATGCTAATGTTATGCTGCAGGTTTTCTAGGTCATTTGGAGCTTTCTTTGAAGACACTCTTGCATCCAAGATTTTTGTTGTTTCATTTCATTTAGTTTCATAGTTGCTTCCATAGTTGCATGATAATGGCATTCTTAGTGTAGATTTTCTTTTATGCAATAGATTAATCTCACATAGTCTAAATAGGAAGGATTTGTAACACTTGTTCTTTCCTTTTCATAGAATACTTTGCATATTTGCATCCTCATTTTAGTTGCATTGCATTGCATTTTCATAGTGATTCTTGAGGGTATTGGCACTCTTTCCCTTGTCCTCATTTGAATCTCTCATTGTGTGGTTGACTAGCAAGGTCACAAGCTTGTAGCTCTAGCTGAGAGCAAATACATCATAGTCCCTTGCAACTCCATGCATAGAGAGCTATGAGCCGCTTTGTGAGGCCTCATTCTTGAGCAACCTTGCATGTAATGGTTCATTGAAGTGTACCATTTTAGTGTGTACATTTCTAGCGCCCACCATGGGGCAGAGTAGATAGGCTTTGTCCTTTGTTTCATTACATTTTCGTCATTTTTTGAATTATTTTTTAGAAATTTTGTAGTTCTAGTTTTCTATCTCAGAGTATCATGTGATACTTCTCAGGAATATCGCACGATATACCTTTATATAGCGGTGTGAAACTTCACGTAAAATAAGAATCGCCCACTAGTACTTAGGTATATCACCTGGCGTCGTGCGAAGTATCGCCCGCCCATAGTGTAGAGTATCGCCCAGACTGAGGTATATCACCCGACTATAGAAAACTATGTCGCACGATACTGGTGAAGTCTAAGGTATATCGCCTGATCTGACAGAGACCTGCATTTCCAATTTTATCATCCGAATTTGATCATTTTAGTTTGCTGGTTTATTTTACTGTATTTAGATAAGTCTAACCTACATCTTTTAGCTTGGATCTATCAGTTTATTGCATATTTACATTTGGATTTTGATTTTGCTAACCTTGTTGGTCTAACAAGTTGTGTTTGTAGGTGCTCTCATTGCTTGAAATTTGCTAAAAACGCATGTCAAAGAGGGCTACTAACAGTTTTTGCAGGGCTGCCCAAGCATAAAAACAAAAAAAAAATCTTGCTTGTTTATTTACTTTCCTTTCAAGTGTGGCATTCACTAATTGTATTAGGAATTTTTAAACCTCGTGAAAGAGATTTTGAGGTGGTAAGAGAAGTATGCTCTTCACCTTTAGGTGAATCAGAAAATCTTGACCCATCTTAAGGTTTTGGAAGCAAGGGAGTAATTGAATCTCTTTGCTTGGCATGTTTGGGAGAAATTTTTGAGATAGGGGAGTATGCTCTTCACCTTTGAGGTGAACCAAAAACCTTGAACCTCATAAATTATCCATTTTTTTTTAGTTGTTAGAATCCTTTAGCGGGCCTGCTCTTGAGCAATCAAGAGGAATGACTCAAGTGGGGACAACCTTGTCATCATTTTCCTTGGTGGCAAGTGATTCCAACTCACTATAATCTCAAGGCTATCAAGGACACCAAAAACCTTGGTAGACATAACACTTATCTTCATTTGATGTGAGTAGCTCATGGGATTGCGACCATGGGGAAAACATTGAACAAGAATGCTTAAGGTACTCTTGAGGCCGCAAGGTCCTAGTCCTTTATGAGGAGCAAGAGGGGTGTTGTGAACGGAAACCCTTACTAAGAACCATAGGTTAGAGGCCACCTTATTTAGCCGCTTATCTTCTTAGTGCAAGTATTGATCCAAGTGGACTAACCCGGATCACCCCAAGATACTCACCATATGTGTCCCTTTGGTTGTGTTGTTTGACACTTCCACGACAAAGCCAATATCTCTTGTGGGCAACCACTTGGTGTGAGGCAAGGGGGCATCAAGTTGTGGGCTAAGTTGGTAAGTATTGAGCCTTGTCTTGTAGGTAGATATTTCTTGAAGTGTCTTCGATTGTGTGATATCAGTGTAAACGTTCTCAACATACAAACAATCGGTAGCATTCATAGGGTGCAATTTTATTTTTGATATCACAAGTGCTTGTCTTGGCAAGGTTGCTTTTGCCCTTGTTTCAAGTGTTTGAAGACATGTTTGATCCCCTACTGTTTGCAAACCTATCTAATTGCTATTGAATTTGTGATTGAAATCAGACATTTTCACCCTCACATTTGAAAACTTGAAATTAGACCTTAAAAACTCAAAATTTTGCACAAATTGGTCAAGATCAACATCACTATCACATTAGCCAAAGAGAAATATCGCATTAGAAGGTTGTTCTTGGTGAGAAAGTTTATCTCTAGAATTGTGAGCTACATTCTTGAGAAATTCTCGTACTCTTATTGTCCAAATAATTTTCATTTAATCTCAATTTCAATTATATTTTGGCCTAGCCCAACCTCCTGGTTCAAAAGTGCAAGGGTAGTCACCCTTTGATTTGAAGCACCTCTTTGACAGTGTTGGTAAAGCCCCTTCTTCTATCTTTTCATTTCTCTTTGGACAATAGAGAACTTTGATTATCCTAGTTTGGTGTTGACATTTTGTGAAGTCATCCTATTACCAAGGGTCTTCTATTTTCAATCTTCCTTGGTCAGTCTAGATCTTAGATCCTAGGTGTTGTCATGTTGCTCAACATCTCAATGAACATTATGGTATCAATTGCACAAGATGGCTCTTAGTCTTCTTCTTTCTTCTCCATTTCCCATGTTCTTCTAAAGTCTTCTATTCCCATGGGAAATTCTTCTTCTTCTTCTTCTTGATTCTTTTCCTCTTATTATCTAGTCTACTTTCTTCTATTCATCTATTCATTTCTTCCATGCTTGATTCCTCCTCTTCTAGAACCATGAATTCCAACTACCTTGCCATGGAACTTCTCTTGAGAATGGATGATCTTGAACTCATTTCTCAATTTGAAGAATTTTGTTCCTCCAATGGTTCTTCTAAATATGGCATGGGTGATAAACTTATAGCAAAAATAAAAGAAAAGTCGATTAAATCAGATGCCTTTGCTAGAATCATACTCATGATCTCATCCAAATATTCTTCATCTTCTAAATCTTCTCATCATTCCTCATCTTCTAAATCTTATCATGATTCTTCTAAACACAATTCACATTCTTCATCTTCCAAATCTTATCATGACTCTTCTAAACATCATTCAAATTCCTCATTATCCAAGTATTCTTCTTCCACTAGTTCTTCAATTTCCTCTTCTTCACGATCTCATTCTTCTTCTACTTTTCCCAAGAGTCTTACTTCTCTTCAGAAGACATACCATAATGAGCAATGTGATAGTCCTTATGATGTCTCTTCCACAAAGAGTGACACACCCACCTATGATGACTATGATGATGGACAATGTAGTGATGCCCATGAAACTTCTATTCCTAAGCATCATCCTCATGGTACACTTGTGATTTCTAAGGGGGAGTCATATTGGGTAGACTGTGATGGTGATCCATATGACTCTAAATTTGAAAAATTCTTTGATGATTTTTTGTGAACAATACAATATTCCTACTGAGGAAGAGAAAATCTACCGTGCTGATTTCAAACGTCAAAAGAATCTCTCCTCTAAAAGTTCTCATGCTAAAAATAAAGATGACACTCTCAAGCAAGATCATGTTAATGTTGAACCTTTGTCTTGTGATGGTTCCCTTCCATCCTCTACTTCCTCCAATGCCCATACATTTCCTAAAGCTTCTGAGTCTTCCAAATCTATCACAAATCCTTCATCCAACAAAGATCCTAAGACTTTTCATGCAATTCCCTATAGTTATCCTCAAGGGCTACCTCTTAAAGAAACTCAAGCTAACTTTCACTTAGCTGAAAATACTTTCAATAATTCTGAACCTAAAGAGCCTAAGCCTTTATGCACTATAATGCCTACTTCAACTAGTTCTTCACCATCTCTTCCAAAGTCTTCCATACACTCCCAACATGCTTCCTTGTCCTTAGAAGTGGCTCCATGTCAAGAGGACTTTAAAAATGATAAAGAAAAAAATATAAATAAAGATCAAGATCAGGAACCCTCCATATCATCCAATTCTCTTCATGATGTATCTCCTCCATTGCATGGTTCTTTTGATCCTCTACACTCTTCCGCATTCATTCCACCATCTCCTAAGCAAGATCAAGCTACTACTTACACTATTGAGCTTATTGATAATCAAAATAACCTTACCACACTTGCACTTTCCAAAGATGATACTTCCATCAAGGTTATTAAAAATGGTCTTGTTACTTTTGATGTAAAGCCTATTGAAAATCAAAAGAAAGTTGATATGCTTATGCTATCCAAAGATCCTTGTCAAGATCAAAGTTTTCCATCTTCTTGTTCTACCACTCCATGCTCACTTCCACTTTCTACTCTTCCTAAATCTTCGCAAGCTTTGAATGATCCTATCAACGAAGTTGCTCCTATTCAAGATGTTCATGATACTATTGAAAATCCTAATGCTCACTCTAAAGATGTTGATGTCCTTGGTTGTCATATAGATGCTGATGAACTTAATGATTATCCTTTTGCATCTTCCACGTCCATCCTTGGACCTCCTCCACCAATACTAAGGGCTTCATGTCTTCCTTCCATCTTGGGTCCTTATTTCCCTTCACTTTCCCCTCCTAACTCTCCTAATTCATCATCCATCTTGGGTCCTTATGTCCCTCCATCTCCTATCTTTCCTCAAGATAAACATAGATACATACCCTTGAATCCTTTTCATTCACCCACCCATCTAAACCAGTCATATTTTCCTTCTTCTTCCACAAGTCCCAAGTCTTTTGGAAGTAACTTGAATGTTCAATACAAGAATCCATCAAAAAAAGATCACCATGTCTCCTCTAATCGACATGGAGGCATAAAGTCAAAAGAGATATCTAAGAAGAAAATTACAAGACAAGTATGGGTTCCAAAATCCATCATTGAAGATATTCTCTCTAACACATCAAAAGAAAATAAAAAGCTTAAAGCTATATGGATTCCAAAGTCTCTCTTGAAAGAGTATGATGTTGAGCAAAAAGTGAAGTTGACATTCAAACTTCCAAAGGCTTCCACTTCATCTTTTTCCAAAAACATTCTTCCATTCCATGCACCTAAACAACAACCTCTGCTACACATTTGTCATATTCCTTCTCGTATTCCTCCATTCACATTTGAGAATTATAACAAGCACACCAATCCTCTCTTCAAGGAGTTAGATAGAAATAATGAACCAGAATATGGTTCGCACTTGGACTAGAATATGGTTCACGTTTCCTCCATTTATCTCATCACCCTTCAAGGTGTGTATTGACATTGATCTTGCCTTTCTTTCCATCTACCTTTTCACATTCCTTCCATTCATTATCCTTCTACCTTCTATCATTTTTCCTCATTTGCCTATTCCTTCTGCGTCTTCCTTTCCCCTTCAACATCTTTGAGCATATCATTTTGAATCCTTGACATATCATGGTTTATCCTTTCAAGGAGAATTATCTAAAAAGTTTGCCTTCTTCCAAAAAATAGAAAAAAATATTCAAAAAATAGAAAAAAGAAAAAAGAAAAAAAGAAAGAGATGAAAAAAAATTGAAAATGTGCCATCGTGAAAACTTGGAAACAGGCACCTTGGTAGCAAAAGTAAAGAGAAATAAATTCATCCTATGGTGAAAACCACTCCTTTGTGGCACCTTGGATAAGTACCATGATGAAAACCTGGCAATCAGGTGTCATGTGTAGTTCTTCTACATGTTTCATCCATTCCATTCCATCTTTGATCTTGACAAGGTTGACCTATACACGAATATTTGGCTATCTTGTGAGCTATCTTATGATGATCTTTCTTTCATTCCTTTCATGTTTAGCCTTCATATTCATTTTCCTCCATTCATTCTAGCCTTTCGCTATCCTTTCCCCTCTAGTCTTGATCTAATAAAAAAAAAAAAAAGTAAAACATGATGCTATGAAGCCTCTTGACATGTCTACTCCTTTGGACTGCATCCTTCCTTCTTTTGCAATGTGCTTTTGTGACTTATCCTATGCTAGCCTCTCATTGCTTGTCCAAATGTGCTTTACATGACAACAATTTTTCCCTAGCTTGGGTACTCTTGAGGAGTTTGACCTTGAGGATTTCTTCCCTTCACTCTCCTTCATTCTCATGTCTTCCATCTCATTCACCAGCTTGCTTATCCATCTTGTCCCTCACCTTCCTAGACATTGGGAATACACGATGTGATCTTGCTTGGGAGTTTGATGCCCATTCTATCTAGGGGCATTCTTTGTACATACTTTATGATCCTGAAAAAAAATTCAAAAAAATTGATATATGATGCTGAAAAAATCCTAAAAAGCATAAAAAGTCCTAAAAAAATACAAAAAAATCAAAAGTTCAAAAATTCAAAAAAAAATAGAAAAAGTTCCTTAGTGAAAACCTGGAAACAGGCGCCTTGGTAGCAAAAAATCCAAAAAATGAAAAAATGAAAAAAGATTCCAAGTGGTGAAAACCTGGAAACAGGCGCTACTTGAGGCCTTTGCACTCCTATTTCTTAGCATGCATCCTTGACACTTAGCCACTTTCCATCATGCCTTGACCTTATTTGACTTGGTCTAGAATTGGTCTTTCTCTTTGTCTAGGGGGCATAACTATTAGCATTGGTCCTTTAGGTGCATTTGTCTCTTGGGGCATTTCACAAACAGGTGTTTTTCAACACCACCCCAAACTGTGTTTTTCAACACTACCCTAGCGTCAAGTGTTTCTCAACACTTATCAGATGTCTTACCCACCGGTCTAAGTATGATGCGATATTTCTCATTAGTAGATGTGATAACCAAAGTCTGACTCTATGACCAACATACACACACTTAAACAATCAACTCATTGAGATATGTTGACTTTATCTTTCTTTGTGTGTTGTCTATGAAGATTTCTTTGATGAGTGGTCTCTCCCTGAGAAGTTTTCAATGATGCATAGCTAGAAGAATGAGGGTATGAGAACATGTTTTCTTTCTTTATCTTCTTGTGGGTATATTTTGTTGATCCTAACTGTCATGAGCATTTATGCTAGTCTTACTTGACACTATGGATTGACAAGATATTATCCTTGACTATTGTGCGAGTGCATACTTCTAGTTATCCTGACTTTTCATGTGTCTTGATACAAGCATAATCTCACCATATCAAACTTAGGTGATCTCACTACATTATTCATTTGGACCTACATGTCTTTGATGCCTAGGTGGGATTTCCACATTTCTATCTGATAAAAATCATATTCATATCCACATAGTTATGCTAGTGTGCATTGTATGATCTTACGACGCTACCAATAATGCTCGATGATGATATTTAGATGTCTATAAGCATTTTGACCTTGCAAGTCAACCAATTTCATAGTAGCTTGCATTCTTAGGTTCATCATAGTTTAGTTTTTGCATCTTGCATATGGAGAGAGCTCTTCTTTTTATCATCTATGAACTAGTTGGTCAACTGTGCTCATTTTCTGATTCTTCTTGATCATATCTTTCATTTCTGGTCTTTCATATCACATCATTTTCTATCCATTTTTGTACTTGAAATCAAAATCTGAGTCGTGTTTCAAAATTTTCTCCTTCTTTTGCGCAGTTGACTGACTTTTTGAGGCATAATTTGATTTTCGATGGACTTTCTTCCTTCCATGCCTCTCAAATTTTCTAGTCTTTCATTTGTGCTATTTCTAGTCTTTTGCTTCATCACTAGGGCATGTTTCATTGCCTATTGGTTACCCTATTGACCTTTACATTCGGTTATGATTTCATTTTGATTTGATCAAATCTTTTATCAATCCACTGTTCTCCTCTATCTGATTTCAATTTCGATTCCGAGGGGGCAGTATTTATGGGATTCTCATCCCCAATTGCTTGATTCTCTTGATTCAGACATCTTTTGTGAGCTTTTTCTCAAATTTGAGATTCTTATCTCTTACTTTGAATGTGATCCTGAATCGACCTCATGTTCAAAGGCCTTTGTCTATGTTTGTCCGGATGTGAACCCGAATCGACCTCACATCTGAGTTGTCTTGTGATCCCAGATCGATCTCACATTTCAATTCTTCTTTGACTGCATGTGTTCCCAGATCGATCACACATTAGTCAAAGAGGGGCAAATGTATGCACCCAAAAATGGTCGCCTAGACTTTGGGCCCCATTTATTCAATTTATCAATCCTGAATCAATTTTATCAATAATCAATATTTTCAACAATATCAATCTCTTGATCAAGTCTTAATTTCGATCATATATTGGATTTTTATCCTATGGGCTAATCATATATCCTAAGTCTTTATTTAATTAAAAGAAATATTTCCTCCCCTTTTGATTAAATAAAAAGCCCCACCTTTTCCTCTTATCCTAAGTTGCACAAATAAAGCATTATTCCTATTTTACAAAAGAAAAAAAAGCACTTTTTGTCTCACATGAGTCTCAAAAGTCAACACTTCACTCTCATTGGAGGATACTTGTGCACATGGATTGCTCCTCTTTCAAGCTCCACCGCTGATTAAGACTTTTGCCTCTTAATCTCAATGGTCCATTTCACCTCATTTCTTATAAAAGGACAGCTCCCTCCCTCATTCTAGGTCACTTGTTTTATGCTAATGTTATGCTGCAGGTTTTCTAGGTCATTTGGAGCTTTCTTTGAAGACACTCTTGCATCCAAGATTTTTGTTGTTTCATTTCATTTAGTTTCATATTTTCTTCCATAGTTGCATGATAATGGCATTCTTAGTGTAGATTTCTTTTTATGTAATAGATTAATCTCACATAGTCTAAATAGGAAGGATTTGTAACACTTGTTCTTTCCTTTTCATAGAATACTTTGCATATTTGCATCCTCATTTTAGTTGCATTGCATTGCATTTTCATAGTGATTCTTGAGGGTATTGGCACTCTTTCCCTTGTCCTCATTTGAATCTCTCATTGTGTGGTTGACTAGCAAGGTCACAAGCTTGTATTTCTAGCTGAGAGCAAATACATCATAGTCCCTTGCAACTCCATGCATAGAGAGCTATGAGCCACTTTGTGAGGCCTCATTCTTGAGGAACCTTGCATGTAATGATTCATAGAAGTGCACCATTTTAGTGTGTACAGAAACAGTTCAACAAAAATATGGAGAGCATCCAAACCTCAAAGAACAATCCTTGTAAGTTTGGCTCGCTGTTGGTTTGTTTATTTTTCTATGCTCAAAATTTTTTCCCATCAAAAGGCACGGTAAAATGGAGAAAGGATGTGCCTGTTCTTTATCAGATAAATGAGTATATTGCAGAAATGGGTGAAAATTTTGTAAACATAATGGATAACTATTTTGAATCTTTTAAAGAAAAGATGAATAACAGATTTCGGATTCCACTAAAGCTGGTGGAAGATTATAAAGATGATGTTTGTTTCATGGTTGATTGTGATAGAGTATACATTCAGGCAGTAAGGCCTAGGATTGTATGGGTGAAACCTCTTCCTTATGATGTAAACATTGATGAAACAAAGGATATAATTGAAGCCCTAGTAAATCAACCTGTTGATCCAAAGGCTCCATACTTTGGAACATATGATGAAGCTAAGATAAGAATTGAGCTAAGCATAAAACTTCCATAGGTGGTTAACAAAGGCAGAAAGAGGATGGCCAAGATGAAATCTAGCACACCTCTAATGTTAACCAAGGGCATATGAGAGGATATTGTAGTAGAAGAAGAAAAGTATGAGAGTAAAGAAGAAAAGGATGAGAGTAAAGAAGAACAAGTGCTTGTAAAGAAGAAAGGAAAGGTAACTATCACCAAGGAACCCGAGCAATCCACTACAGTATTCACAAGGAAAAGATCAAGGGGCAAGGTAGGTAAAGTCAATGATGATATAGTACTCAAAAGTCCTCCTCCCTCATTTGAACAAAAGATTAAGGATTTGAGAGAAGGATCTGGAATTTCAAATTTCAAATCTCTCAAATATGAAATTAGATCAGAGGCAGAGCAGTAGGAAATTGAAGATGCTATTATTGAGAAAATGGAAAAATGGAAGTACTCACCTGATGATATGGCTTCTCAAATTCCAGGTGTTCTATTGGATAAAGTCAAGTTGATATGGTCCAATGCAAGACAAACTGTCAAGGACATATATGCTCAAACCTTAAGACAGTTGATGCCAAGTTTGAAAAATGATGAAATAAATAAGGCATGGATAGAAAATGAGTGCAAGATGACACTAAAATTCAACGGTTGTTTGATTTTGATCAAAGATATAGAGTCAGTTGTGAAGAGTGCAAATTTTACTTGGAAAAACATCTATCATCTTCACAAACCAAGTACTGAAACTGTGATAATAAAAGTTATTGAAGATGACAGTGATGAAGAAGAAGAAGAAGAAGCAGTTCAGATTGATAATGTTGAGGTAGAAGAAGTAGAGGAATAAGTTACCAAGGAAGCTAAGAAGAATGTTGAGGAAGATGATCCAGTTTGGATAGCTACAGAGGTGATTGCCTCACTTCCTCACTCTCCAGTAAAAATTGCTACATCTAGCCTGGAGAAAACTTCAAGTGTGATTGTGACAACTCCCTCAGATACATCAAATGTCCAATCATCACTAGCACAACTCAATGTATCAATGACAAAAGTGGCTACCACTTCATCCACCAAGCTTCAGCCTCCTTCTTCCACTGAGTTGCAGTCTTCAGTACCTTCTTCAATTTTGAGTTTTTCAGCAGTAAGTACTTCAAATTCTACAGTTGTAAATACTTCATTTTTTGATTTATCAAGTATTCCAGTTAGCATCCCATCAGTCGAAAGTTTATTAGTTTTCACTACAAGTCCTACTATGTCTACAATAATTTCTACTACAAAGGCAATAAGTATAAAGACTCAACTAAGTACAAAATTTTTGAGTAAGAGTGTAGTAGAAGATATAGATTTAGATGAGGAGATAGAAATTCCCCAATTATATTTTGCAAACCTCATAGTAGATCAAATGCAAACAGTTGGTGAACTCCTCCAGAAGAAAGCAAAGCAAAAGAAACTAAAAGAAGAAAGAGATAAGGAATATAAGATCACTGAGGATGCCAAGAACATTTTGACAGAAACAATAGGTGTTGAAGTTGATTCCTCTCAACACATTTTGTTGCAGTTGGCAGAGGTAGTAAAAAAGTTCAACGAGGATTCCTCTGGATCAGATAAGTTGCTTGAGAAGGCTGAGAAGAAGTTTGAAAATAAAGTGCTTGAGCACATTGCTTAGCAAATAGCTATCAATCAGGCAGGGTTATCTTCAATTTTGACTAGGATTGAGTCCTCCTATTCCAAGGTAACATCATTTTTTGTCAAAGTATGTAATGTTGCCGAGTTCTCAAAGGAGATTAAAGACAAAATAAATAAGATTGATGAGGATCTAAAGATCAGTGCACAGAAGTTGCAACTTGAACCTAGTTCAAGCTCTGCACATCATATGACAGTCAGATTCCTATCTGATAAGCAGTCAGAGTTATTGAAAGAAAATGCAAAGATTAGATCAACATTAATAGATATTTAGAACATGATCCTTCCCATCATGGATACAATGCAGAAGCATATTGCATACTCAAAAACATTGATCCATGACAATCAATTTTTAATTGCAGATCACATGATTGAACTCTCTGCAGAAGTCCAAGTTGCACTCCATACATGCAAGATTCTGCAAGAGAATTGGGATAGAACTCTAGCACTAATTGGAAAGGTACATTCTAATTTTCTCTCACATTTTGGTATCTCCATGTAAAATATTTGTACATACACCTTTGGCATTATTGTCAAAAAGGGGGAGAAAGTATATAAGATATATGAGATATGAAAGGGGGAGAAAGTAAATGAGAGAAATAGGAAATATGAGTATGAGGTGAAATAAGATATTTGTATATATACTATATAAGGGAGACATGAAATGTATATACAGCAGTATGACAAAGATAAATTTTTGAAAAATCAAAACCAGTATCAGCATGATTGTGTATATAAGTTTTGGGCAATAAGTGTTTTGTCACTAATGCCAAAGGGGGATATTGTTGGCATTAAGTATGTTTGTCATTAGTAAAAACCCTTATTCAGACTCTATGTGTTTACTGAGCAGATAGGACAGTGTTTACCGAGCAGACAGGACAGTGTTTACCGAGCAGACAGAACAGTGTTTATAGAGTGATGAAATGAGCAGTGTTTACCGAGTGCCATCATGGTAAATAGGGAATTTAGTTTCTACTGAGTGACACTATATCTACCGAGTCTCCAGTATATACCGAGTTCGAAACTACAACTGAGTGGTTAGTATGGACCGAGCCTCCACTTCTACTGAGAGCATGATGATGCCGAGTAACACAGTGGATGCCGAGTATCAGAAAGTCACCAAGTTAGTTTGCAGTAACTGAGTAACTATATTTGGGCCGAATCAGTAATATTTGTGCTAGCTTGTTTAAGAGCCGACTTTGTAATTATTTTGTAATTGTTTTGGATTGATATATAAACAATATTTTGTATCATATCCAAGGTGTGAAGTAGCGAAGTATGAAAAAGAGAGAAATGCAGAGATAAGCGAATTACAAAGGGCTATAGCAGTATAAGAAGTAGCAAAGATCTATCCATCATAGAAGGTGATCAGTACATCAGAGAATCTCAATCAGCAAGTACAATTGCAAGTAAGAGATCTACTGTTTCATCCTAACAAGTGAATCAACTTAAAATCCTTTAACTAGGTAGACTTAACAGTCTTTGCAAAATCTCTTAACCGAGTGCATACTTTATTGTATGTTTGTAAATCCTCTAACAAGGTGGACCTAGCAGTCCTTATTGCTCCTAATAGGGCAGATCATCAGAAGTGATCATTGTAAGCCTTAACCGGCAAACTTTATACTGCAGTATTGAAGTTTTGTGAGTATCATCCCCACCCCAGTTTTACTTTCTATTTGGAAGGTTTCTGGGTCACCAAATCTCTTTGTTCAAAGTGTTATGAATGTTTTATTCTTTCTATTACTCATGCATGCAGTCAGATTATCAATCTAATGTTATTTGAAATATGGTTAAGATCTAAATTTGTTAAAAGTTTTGAAGTTCCTGATTCACCCCTCCCCTCTCAGTAACCTAGATAGTCTTGAATATTTCCAACATAAATCAATTGTTTTAATTTTAAAATTAGTTAAGTTGAAGATAAATCACTTTATTTATTTAATTAATTCATGATTATTTGTGCACATTCAAAGAACAGTTAAACTTTAAATTAGAAAATCAATTCAAGTTGTTATATTTTCAAAACTCAACATCTATTTTGAGTTCAAAGTTGATCTCAACTTCTGATTTGAGTTAAAAAGTTATTCTTGCATGATTTTGCATGATTTTATGAGTTATCTATTTCTAATTTCTTGTTAACTCAAAAATCAACCTGAGTTCATCAAGAGTGATTTATGAATTTTTGCATGCACCCTCAAGCTTTGGATTTCTATAAAATCAAGGCTCAGCTATTTACAAATCATCCACAGAATTTGCATACTTACTCTAGTGAATTGACATCAGAGGAATCATCAAGCTTCTTGCGAATCAGTATTTTGTGAGATCAATTGTGTTTTCAATTCATTCTAGTTTCATATTTCATATCATTGTTAGCTTAATTTGCATATCATTTCAATCCATTTAGATTAATTTATTATCAGTTTTTCTCATCTTATTGCATCTAAAATAAAAATAAAAAAATTAATTTGCATTCATATTTTATTGCTTTCATCATTTAAATCCTTCATTTAGGTGTTGCATTGTCACTGATCTTGGTCTAATCTGAGAATACCATACTCCCACCTACTAGAAGGCAGTAAATTGTCTGGTTAGCTATATTGTTCTTATTTGCATATTTTGATTTTTGCTAACCTCTAATGTTTTACTAAAGTGTTATGTCTACAACTAGGTACAAAATTCACACACACATTTCTAGCACCCACCGTGGGGCAACCCACCTTTACATGCTAGTTTTGTTTTTTTTTGGAGCTAAAAACCCTAAAGTTTTAAAGATTTAATTTTATCTCCCAAACAGCTTGGATTTTTGGTCTTAAATTTCTCTTGCAAGTTAGAGACATATCAGGGAAGCTTCAATAAAATATTCAAAATTTTCTGAGATGTTTTGAATTTTTAATAATTTTTTCTTGATTTTCTCAAAAAAATTAATTTTTGAGGAAAATCAACATATTTTTTGAAATTTTTACATTTTTGAAAAGCTCTTTAAATTATATAGGGGGTCCATTCTTTGTGTTTTAAATTTGGATCCAATATAATATCTCAAATAGTCAATTTACAAAAGTTGGTCTATTTTGGTAAAATAGGTCTCTAGGGCACGAATGAAGAGATTTTTCTAAAAATTTTACATTTTTGGAAAGCTCTTTATTTTTTAGTAGGGGTCTCTGTTTTGCATTTCTATTTTTGTGGCCGAAATCATATCAAAAAAATCAGATTTTGTTGACTAGGTCAAATGAAACAAAAAAGAAAATTTTGTGATGGGTATGCACTTATTTTTCACATGGTTCAATATATGAATGATATTGTTAATATGATTTAGAAAAATAGAGAGGGGGGGTGAATCAGTTGTTCTCAAGTCCTGATGTATAAAATGACTTCAAAAACTTTTCTTTAAATCAGATCAAGCAACCAAAACAAACTCGGTCATCACTGATTCAATAATAGAAACATAGAACTCAACAATCCACTACCCTACTATATCTAACTTGTAAAACACAGAAATGTTCAAACTAAAACATTCACACAAGTATTGACACCAAGATTTATAGTGGAAACCCAATATGGGAAAAACCACTTTGTAACATGCTACTATTATTTTCACTCTTCTGAAGTGAGCTCAGTTAAAAGCCAACCCTGTTAAAGGTTACAATACACACTGTCAAGTGTGACCCGGTTAAAGGATTTCAATCACCCTGTTAAAAGTAAGCCTGGTCAAAGGACTTACATACACTCCATTAGAATGCAACCTTGTTCAAAGGATTTAACATATGACTGTTAAGTCAACCTCTGTTAAAAGGATTTTGACTATTACAATGGTTAGAAAGTAGCAGTAGTATTGATCTAAAAACATACAACTTACTTTGCAAATATCCAATCCAATTCCGTACATAAATGCTGGTTTACTGACTTTGAAACTTTGCCATCTCCACTTTAGATCTGCTCGAAACTTTCCTTCAAGCAATCACCCCACTTTTCCTTCAGCCTTTTCACTTATACAGTTGATAAAACTTTACTATTCTTCCAGCATCTCCTTCACCCATTCCTTCACATACCTAATGCTTCGGTTCCCTTAATACTTTCCTCTGTTAGGTTAACTTATCTTTTGCCACTTAATCTCCTTCGTAGATCTTAGGGTTAGGTCAAATACATTAAATCTACCTGCTTCATGTTCTTTGTCTCCTCTTATAGAATCATCTCAAATCTCATAAAGATTTACAATAAAACATTTTACAAAGCATTAAATGCTTCTATACAATCAATAAATAAAGTCAACATGTTTTACATAATCCAAGAATTCAACAATGTCGACTCCAAATCTGAATTCTCTTCAAATATAAAATTGCTGATGCTCGGTCAATACTGTGATCATCCACTCGGTCTCCATGTAAAATGCTCGGTCACTACTAAAATTGTTTCCTCGGTAAATACTATCTTCCTCGGCAATTTACTGATACTCGGTCGACACTAGATTTTTGCTCAGCATCCACTAACTCAGTCGACTCTGTCATAACTCGGCTTAAACATGATTTCTTCATTTTTGCTCAATTAAGCCTACCAGTTTAGTCTTCAATCTTACTAAGATAAATAATACATTGTCTCATCATTGTACAACATAGTCAAGTACACTTTGTAGTATCAAGATAACTCAACCTTTCCTTAGGTGCTATTGTTACCAACCTTTCTTTCCCTTCTCATCATAGATATAGTACTTTCCTAAGTAGCAACAGTCTTACCAGTTAAGGTTTGACATCAATGATAATACAACAATTGTTTCAATTGTAGTTTCCAACAATCTCCCTCTTTGGCATTAATGGCAACACCATATGATATCACCTGAATAACACATGGATTACCAACCAATCCAAAAAATTATCTATCCATCAGAGAAAATTTATAATATCCTTAGCTTCATTCTGATTCAAAATCAGTAAATCTCACTTCTGTGACCGTCAAAAGTATTCAAATCTCCCTCTATCCCGATTTTTCATTTCAGTTCAATCAATTCATCTCCCTCTTTCTTTCAGGTTCATGTGTTATAGTATCATTTCAGTTCAATCTCCCTCTTTGACAAAAATGTCAAAGCAGCAACTCAAACATACATCCAACAGATGTAGATATATTTGTTCAGCATAGTGTTTCTCCCTCTATCATCTTGCTTATGATTGATTTGTTTTCTTTGCTTCTTCTTCACAACTCTAGGACAGTCCTAAAGTGTGACAATCTTCTGCATCAATGTGTCAAATGTTCTATTGTAGCATATTTGATGCAGTGCTCCTAGCTTGGCTAGGTAGCCTCAGTTAGGGGAAGGACCCCTAATTGACTTCTCAGGTACTCATGAGCTTCTTTAGGTAAAGGTTTAGTGAATATGTCTGCCAATTATTCTTTTGTATTCACATATTCCATTCGGACTTCCTTGTCTTGTACCAATTCTCTCAAATAGTGATACTTGATTGCTATGTGTTTGGTCTTAGTGTGCATCACTAGATTCTTAGAAATATTGATAGCACTTGTGTTGTCACAAAAAATAACAACAGGTTCAGTGATTTCTTCTTTCATGCCTATCAACAACTATTTTATCCATATCAAATTTGAACAGTTTACTGTAGTAGCAACATACTCGACTTCAATAGTAGATTGGGAAATGCAGTTTTGTTTCTTGCTTGTCCAGGAGACTAATTTTTATCCAAGAAAGAAAGTGCCACCACTAGTGCTTTTTCTGTCATCTACATTTCCTACCCAATCAACATCAATATATACTCTAAGTTCAAATTTGTCATTCTTCTTGTAGTATAACCCATAGTCAGTAGTTCCTTTCAAGTATCTCATGATTCTTTTCACCGCCATCATGTGTGTTTCTGGAGGATTGGTAGAGAATCTTACCACAATCCCAACAACTAATGCAATATCAGGTCTACTATGTACATCATACTACAATTTTCCAATCATGGATCTGTACAAATTCTGCAGCATCATCATTCTTAGATAACTTTTATCTAGTAACCATAAGAGTTCCCACTAGTCTAGCATCTTCCATTCCAAAAGTTTTTAGTATTTCATTAACATACTTAGACTGTGTAATGAAAATACCTTTCTTCATCTGATATACTTGTAAACCAACAAAGAATTTGATCTCACCAAACATACTCATCTCAAATTCAGTTTGCATTTCATGTGAAAAACTTTTACATAATGCATCTTGTCCACCAAAAATAATGTCATCAACAAAAATTTTGGCCAACAAAATACCTCTACCTTCTTCATCTTTCATATACAGATTGCTTGTGTCATTTGTCCTGGATAATCCAATCTATATCAGATAATTATGAAACCGCTCATACCATGCTCTGGGAGCTTGTTTCAATCCATATAAAGCTTTGTTTAGTTTGCATACCATGTGTCTTCTGTTTGGATCAACAAAACCTTCTGGCTGTTCTATGTAAACTTCTTCTTCCAGTATACCATTTAAAAATGCAAACTTGACATCCATTTGATATACCTTGAAATCTTTATAAGCAGCATATGCAAGCAGAGTTCTTCCTCCTTCCAATCTAGCTATAGGGGCAAATGCCTCCCCATAATCTATTCCTTCTTCTTGTGTGTAGCCTTTGCATAATAGTCTAGCTTTGTTCCTAGTGATTTCAATTTTTTCATTCAACTTGTTCTAAAATACCCACTTTGTTCCTATAACATTCTTATTTGCAGGTCTTGGCACCAGAGTCCAAGTTTCATTTTTCTCAATCTGGTCAATCTCTTCATTCATTTCTTGTATCCAGTCTTCATTTTCTAATGCCTCTTTAGTTGTCTTAGGTTCAAACTCACATAGTAAGCATGTTGGATCTTTTGTCTTGCTTCTGGTTTGAATTCCAATGTCTCTATTTCCAATTATTTGTTCAGGCTTGTGATGTCTTCTTACATATTTTGCCAAAATAGGTTCAGCATTTTTCTCTTCTATTTCATCAAGTTCCCCAACAAGATTGTCAGATTCAGCTTCTAAATGCTCGGCAACCTCTTCCTGATCCTTGACAACATTATCTTGTAGCTCGACATGTTCTTGTTCTCTCTCAGCACTATTTTCCTAATGCTCGGCATCATCTATCTGTCGCTCGGGATTGCTTACCCAAGACTCGGCATCAGGTGCAGGTTTGTTACCTACCTCTTCTATTTCCTCAATGTTCACAAAAGATCTATAATCTTCTGGTTCTCTTTTACTATCGGCTTCATTTCTTTCTGCATACTCATCAATTTTCACATTCACACTTTCCACAATTTTGTTAGTGTTAGAGTTCAAACACTTATAAGCTTTACTTTTTGTGGAGTAGCCTAGGAATATGCCTTCATCACTTTTAGCATCAAACTTTCCATTCCTATTGTCTTTCAATATGTAACACTTGCTTCCAAAGATTCTAAAGTATTTAACACTCGGTGCATGCCCATACCATAATTCATAGGGTGTCAGATTTGTATCTTTCTTGATCTGTACCTAGTTAAGAGTGTAAACAGCTATACTTATAGCTTCTTTATAGTATTTCTGTGCCACATTCTTTTCAATCAATAATTTCCTTGTACAATCCAAAATAGATTTTTTTCTTCTTTCTGCTACACCATTCTATGGAGGTGTCCTAGGTGTAGACATCTATCTTTTGATTCCTTGATTATTGCAAAATAGATTAAATTCATTTGATGTAAATTCTCCACCATGGTCAGATCTAAGACATTTCAGGTTCCTACCTGTCTCCTTCTCAACCTTAGCCAAATACCACTTAAAAAATTGAAAAGCATCAAATTTTTCTTTTAGAAACATTACATGCATCATCCTGGTATGATCATCAATAAACAAGATAAAATATCTAGCACCACAGTAACTTTGTATACCCATAGGTCCACAAAGGTCATTATGAACCAAATCTAAAATGTGTTCAGAGGTAAAGGATTTGCTCTTGAAACTTGACTTAGTCATTTTTCCTAACTGACATTCTTTGCACATCACATTCTCAAGTTTCTTCAATATAGGTAGGCCTCTTACTTTCTTCTTCTTACTTATCTCTACTAGATTGTCAAAGTTAACATGACATAGCCTCTTATGCCATAACCAAATGTCATCGAATTGTGCAAACATACATATTTCTTCAGATAGGTCAAGATAGAACAAATTACCTCTAGTCTGCTCACCACTTCCAATCAGTTCACTAGTAGCATCAAATATCTTAGCTTTCTTGTGATGAAATTCCACTCGATAACCAGTTTTGTTGAGCTAAGCTACACTTAACAACTTATAATTCAATCCTTTAACCCAATAAGCATTTTCAAAAGAGATCTTATCAGTCAGTTTAATCAATCCTTTTCCTCTAACAGGATATGGTGCATCATTACCAAATGTTACACTTTTACCTTTATAATGATGTAGGGTCTCAAACTTACTTTTTTCACCAGTCATGTGATGTGAACAACCACTGTCAATAATCCATTTATCATTCTTGTTCACATAGGAAATCAATGCAGTTTTCTCATCCTCATCAGATTCATCTTTCATTGCAACATAAACTACCTTAATTTCAAAATCATCACTATCAGTGTCAGTCTCTTCTTCAGCAATGTAACATGATTTCTTACCTTTATCTTTGTAGTCTTTGTACCTTCGGTAGCCTTTGTCATCTCTTTTGTCTTTGTGTTTGTTGTTTCTTTCTTCATCTTTATCCTTCCTGTCAGGACATCTAGCAGCTATATGACTGACCTTGTTACATGCAAAACATATGATAGGGAGTTTACCTTTATATTTTCCTTTCCCTCTTCTCAGTCTTCTAGCCATAAGAGCTTCTAGATCTTCAAGATCTTCATCAGAAGTGTCACTGTCACCCTCACTTACACTTTCACTTTCACTGATGCATCTTTCTTTTTCCTTCTTTGGCTTGTTCAGGACTAACTATGACTTAAAAGTAGATTCAACATTTCCAATACTACCAACAGTGAAATTATCATAGTTAGACAGTTCAAAAGTAGTCAGCTTGCCAATCAAACCTTCCAAAGTAAGCACATTTGTAGAGTTACATCTAGATTCTTGAATAGCTGAGATCTTAATAGCATATATAGGATGCAGAGTTCTTAACACTTTTCCAATTATAGTCTCATCATCAATAGTTCCATTTGCTCCTCTAATAGCATTCACAACTTCTTTTATTCTACCACAATATTGTGCAATGTTTTCATCTTCATTCATTCTCATTTCATCAAACTTACCTCTAAGGCTCTCAGCTTTAGCTTTCAGTACATATAGATCACCACCATAGATCTTTGCAAGAGTATCCCACATATCTTTAGCAGTTGTGCAGTCCTTAATGTCCTCAAATTTTGGATAGCTTAGGGAAGATGCAATTTCCAACATTGCCTGATTGTGTTCTTACTTAGCTCTCATTTCTTCAGCAGTCAAAGGTGCAACAGGTGTGACATAGTCATGCTGAATGTAGTACTTTACATAATCACCAATACTGGCCAGATGTAGCTTCATCAAGCTTTTCCATGCAAGGAAATTTTCCTTATTTAGCTTCGGTACCTCCTTCTTATACATCTCGATCATTTGCTTCAAGTCACTTTAAACTTTCTTTCTGTAAACACCAATAAGAAACATAGCTCTAATACCAATTGTTAATATGATTTAGAACAACAGAGAGGGGGGGTGAATCAGTTGTTCTCAGGTCCTGATGTATAAAATGACTTCAAAAACTTTTCTTTAAATCGGATCAAGAAACCAAAACAAACTCAGTCATCATTGATTCAATAATAGAAACATATAACTCAGCAGTCCATTACCCAGCTGTATCTAACTTGTAAAACATAGAAATGTTCAAACTAAAACATTCACACAAGTATTGACACCAGGATTTATAGTGGAAACCCAATATGGGAAAAACCACTTTGTAACATGCTACTATTATTTTCACTCTTCTAAAGTGAGCTCGGTTAAAAGCCAACCTTGTCAAAGGTTACAATACACACTGTCAAGGGTGACCTGGTTAAAGGATTTCAATCACCCTGTTAAAAGTGATCCTGGTCAAAGGACTTACATACACTCCATTAGAATGCAACCTTGTTCAAAGGATTTAACATATGACTATTAGGTCAACCTCTGTTAAAAGGATTTTGACTGTTACAATGGTTAGAAAGTAGCAGTACTATTGATCTGAAAACATACAACTTACTTTTCAAATATCAGATCCAATTCCATACACAAATGTTGGTTTACTGACTTTGAAACTTTGCCATCTCCACTTCAAATCTGCTCAAAACTTTCCTTCAAGCAATCACCACACTTTTCCTTCAGCCTTTTCACTTATATAGTCAATAAAACTTTACTGTTCTTCTAGCATCTCCTTCACCCATTCCTTCACATACCTAATGCTTCAATTCCCTTAATACTTTCCTTTGTTAGGTTAACTTATCTTTTTCCTCTTAATCTCCTTGATAGATCTTAGGGTTAGGTCAAATACATTGAATCTACCTGCTTCATGTTCTTCGTATCCTCTTCTAGAATCATCTCAAATCTCATAAAGATTTACAATAAAATGTTTTAAAAAGCATTAAATGCTTCTATACAATCAATAAATAAAGTCAACACATTTTACATAATCCAAGAATTCAACAATGTCGACTCCAAATCTGAATTCTCTTCAAATATAAAATTGCTGATGCTCGGTCAATACTGTGATCATCCACTCCGTCTCCATATAAAATGCTCAGTCACTACTAAAATTGTTTCCTCAGCAAATACTATCTTCCTCGGCAATTTACTGATACTTGGTCAACACTAGATTTTTTCTTGGCATCCACTAACTCGATCGACTCTATCATAACTCGACTTAAACATGATTTCTTCATTTTTGCTCGGTTAAGCCTACCAGTTTAGTCTTCAATCTTACTAAGATAAACAATACATTGTCTCATCATTGTACAACATAGTCAAGTACACTTTGTAGTATCAAGATAACTCAACCTTTCCTTAGGTGCTATTGTTACCAACCTTTCTTTCCCTTCTCATCATAGATATAGTACTTTCCTAAGTAGCAACAGTCTTACCAGTTAAGGTTTGACATCAATGACAATACAACAATTGTTTCAATTGTAGTTTCCAACAGATATGAGTTGTCATTTGGATTAGTTGCTGGTTATTATTACTCCTAATAATTGATTTTCAGATCTAACCCTAGGTTTTTCATAAGTTGAATATACATTGCATATCTTGTTTGCTTGTTTTCTTGTCGAAGAGTTTGTGGCTTTCTTGTGCGGGATTGCTTAACAAAGCTAAAAATTAGGTAAAATCTACTAAGCGCATTGCGAGGGAATTTAGGTATTCTACTACATCTTAAAACATTTCAATTTGGACTTAAAATGAATATCTCACATGTCTAGCTTGTACCTTTCCTGCTTTCATAAATCAGACTTTAATTTTTTGGCTATAAAATGAACATAGATTTCCTTTTTGCATATCTATTACACATAGTAAATAGGCCCTATGAACACTATTTGTGGATGATCTTGAGAGATTGAGCTTCTTTCGCTTGTTTATTCATGTGAAGCTCCTCTTGAAGAAGGATCCCCTTGTAGGTAGGGAAGGTACCGAGAAAGTCTCATGTTCTACTAGATTCGTGTCTTCAACTTTTGATTGGTACATTCTCTCTCTGGAGAGGTTGATAGATCATAAGCGGTTGATGTCATAGATCTTTGTGAGATAATCTCGGTCTTAGCGTGTCGAATTAATCTGTCTGCTTTGTCTTGGTGAAGTGAATAGGTTAGGGGATTATGCTCTACTTCCTTTTTGGATAGTACCAAAAACCTAGATCCTTGAATCTGATCTAGTCCCCCTGTGGTATCTTTTGTGAGTCACCTTTAGAGAGGGTTAACCGTAGTGGACATTCCCTTAATTGGGTCAACCACGTGGATGGAACCTCAAGCAGTAATAGCCATTTTCTCCGTGGTAGCAGCAGCCGCTATATAAATGTCCTTGTAGAGGAAATCTTCACAGGTGTGGTCTCTTGTTGGGCTATCAGATCTCCCTAACAGCTCCTGATTGATTAATTTCTTGGACTGTGTCAAAACCCCGGTGCACCTAGATTGGAGTTTTCCCTCGTGAGATCACAAAATTTGCAGAGTCAAACCATTACTACAAACCCTAGTGAGGCCAATTTTTTTTCTAGGAATATGTGCGTTATTAAAAAACTTTTTGGAACATACACAATTAGCACTTCTAGGGATTAGCACAATAAGTCACTATTGCTTGTTCATGCACAAGGTTGCTTTTGCCCTTGTTCATTGTTTTCAGAAAATTGCTTGCTTCCCTTGCTTGCTATTTTGCATTCTTGATATCTTCTTGGTTACTTGAGACAAACTTTTACACAAATCTTCAAAAACTGGACATAAAAATTTGCAAACAAACTGGTACTAAAAACTAAAAAATTGCAAATCTAAAGCAAAAATCCTTTCTGGTGTCAAAAGTCATCCTAAAATTTCAAAACTCGTATCAAAGCCAAAGTCAAAGTTGTCAGAGATTGGTTAAATTTGTCATAAATCCAATTTTATAGCCTATTTCCAGAATGTGTCAAACAAATCATTGTGTCAGCCATAGAGCAGAACTTATAACGAATACATTCATTTTCCTAAAGTGGTCACTTGAGTCTGATTTAGCCTTCTGATTTATCAATTTGAGTCTTTTTCATCTTGTGTCAAAACCTTGTCAAAATTATCTTCAAAATTCAATCTTTTTACTAAACGGATAAGTGTTGTGAGCTCGTGCCTGCCATCTGTTGAGCATCTACCCACACTACTATGGCACAATATCCTTCATTTACATCTGATCTATTCTTTAATCACTTCAATCTTGACAAGGTTGCGTCATTTGATCTTCTAGAATCAATTCATTCTTCAATTGTCTTCATCTTATTCTTTGGCTTCACCCAAGGTTAATGGTGGAAACCAGAGCTTCATCACACAAGAAATTTGAAGAGGTATCCCATAAAATACCTCTGAATACTCTCCAGGCCCCAACTCTTGAACAACTCTTCAATTCTGGTCTTTACAAAGATGACAATCTTAGCAATTTTTGATTAAAAACTAGTTACATACCCCCTCCATCGACTCACAGAGGTAATCAACAAACCCCACCTGAATCTAATCTAGGGAGCCCTAAAACTCCTAACATGTCTCATGGAGGGACACATCATGGGTCTCAAGGACACCAATCTCAACATAGTATGGATCAAGAACCTATACCTTCTGAAATTGTTCGATATCAAAATGATGATGACTTCAAAAGAATGATGAAACATTTCTTGAAGGAAGATAGAGAAGCATACTTTCTAGAGTTAGCTCATCAAGGAGCTAAACTTCCTCCAAACTTTAATGTGGAAGATATCATTACACATGAGGAAGAAACTCCTATCACGGCTATGATGAAACAGATGCATGCCATGCAAGTCAAACTTAACAAACTTGAGAAAGAAAAGGAACCTAAAGAGTTCTCCATGGATGCTCTATGTCCTTTTCCATTTGATAAAGACTTGTACATGCCGTCATTCCCTAAAAGAGTGGAGATTCTTAAATATGATAAGTATGATGGAAACTCTGACCCTTAAGATCATGTCATAGAATTATGTACTCAATCTATGGAGTTTATGCATGAACCAACCTACTTAATGCATCTTTTCCCTCAATCTCTACGAGGAGCAGCCATTCATTGATTCTCTAGAATGCCCCCTACTATCAAAACTTTTGAGGAGTTAATCAAACTATTCTATCAACAATACTCCTACAATATTCAACATCTGGTAACCATGATCGACATCTGCAATCTAAAACAATATCTAGGAGAACCATTCCTAACATTTCTCAAGAGGTGGAGGAAGAAATTTTCTCTATATGCTAGACCTATTCTAGAAACTGAGAAGCTAGAAATCTTCATCAACAATCTTGTTCCAAAAATAAACTACCCTTTACAAATGCAAAATCATACATCTTTTGACAAGATGGTAGATAATGCGATCAAAATTGAGAAAGTACTTGCGCAAAAAGGAGACATATCACTTCAAAAAGACAAGTATGAATCTGGATCTAGTTCTAAGGACAAGAACAAAAATTGGAACAAGAATAAAGGCATTGTCATAGATGGCGTTGTTGATAATATTTGTGCCCCATCTAAGGCACCTACTTTCAATCTTACTATTGGTACCCAAGCCATCAAAGCTTCTGAAGCCAAAGCCACAGAGTCCAACAAAAATTCATATGATTACAAACCTTGGGCTACAAATCCTAATCGCAAATTCACTCCTCTCGGAGAATCCTTGGAATCTTCCATGAAAACTCTATTGGCAAACAAAATCATCTACTTGCCTGAGATGAAAGTCTTTGATCCAAAACCTAAACCAAAATGGTGGAGAGAGAATGATTTCTGTGAATTCCATCATAATAAAGGTCATAAGACTAATAACTGTATTCTCTTGAAGCACATTATATAAGACAAAATTGATAATGGCAACATCATGATTGACAATCATAAGAGTAATAATGATCATACAGCATTCTCAGAACCATTTCCTAAACATGGTAAAGAAGATTCTTCTTCTCAACCTAATACGGGTGCTAAAGTCAATTATGCCTACTTAGGAAACAATGATGTTATCAATATGGTTGAACCATGCCTATCTGAGCGTTGCAATGTCATCACAATTGTAAGAAGAGATAGAGATAATCAATTAGCTAATGCAATTACTCAATCACAAGCTCAAGCACACCTACAAGGAAAAATACTAGATTCATCAAATGTCCCTAAGGTGTCTTTCAATCTTTCATCTTCTTCTAAACAAAAGGCTACATCTAAATCTTCAAATCCTAAAGACATGAGGCCTACTTCATATAGTATTGTCCAAAAACTCCAACACACAAATGCTAAAATCTCCATGTTTGAGTTGCTTCAGATATCTCCATCTCATAGAGCCATTCTAGAAAAAGCTCTGCTCGGATCCAATGTTCCTGATGACCTTGATTTAGATAGATTCCAGACTATGGTTGGTCATCTTACATCTCTATAGTACATTTCCATTTCAGAGGAAGATGATAACTCCTTGAGTCATCCGCATAACAAGCCTTTGCATATTGAAGTCTTGATCCAAAACCATTGTGTCAAACGTGTGTTGATAGATGGAGGTGCTGGCCTAAATATTTGTTCTTTCAGCTTGATTACATAATTGGGATTTTCATAAATGGCCATTGATCCCAGGTAGAAGATAACTATCAAAGCATATGATGAGCAAGAAAGATCTTCTAAGGGAACTATTGTCCTACCTATCAGAGTAGATCCTATCATCAGAGATATTATATGTCAAGTTCTTGATCTACCTTTGGCTTACAATATCCTCCTAAGAAGACCCTGGATACATAACATGAAATCCATTCCCTCTACATTCCATCAGTGTTTTAAATTTCCTTATACAACTTGAAAGAGAGTGCAGAAAAACTTGTTCCCAATAATAGAGAATCTTCCACTAAGTAGCTAGATGTTGCTTCAACCTCCAAGATGGAAGACATTGTTGAAGAGCTTAAAATCAAAGAAAATGGTATGGAAGAATATACTATAGAGCCAGTCTTATCTTTGACATCTCTCCCTATCTCTCCTAAGTCTTATGGACAAACTCTAAAACAGTCCAAGCTCAAATTTAAAGAACCTCTTGAAGCATATAAAGGAAATTTTGTTGCAGAACAAGTATCTAAATAGGAGTTTCAAGAGGATGAAGCTGTGCTCATATGGCTATACAAAGATGAACCTAAATCTCAAGTTGTCCAAAAATGTGATGCTAAAATACTGAATATCCTGTCTAAGTTATATGGCCCAAGGGATAAATTGATTACAAAGATGGGATATAAAGGAAAAGGACCTCTAAGACTATAGGGTAAAGGTCTTCTGTTGCCTCTTGATCATCGTGGCTGAGAAAACAAGAATACAATAGGTCTAGGATACACAAAGAAGCCTTTCTATCTTAGCAAGAACTCCCCACATGTTCTAGAACAAATTGAGCCTTCCATAGCAAATCAACTAAAGGGGGAAATAACTAAACAATCTGATAGTGACAATTCAGACACCACTGATGAGCTCATTCCTTATGAGCATTTTCCTAAAGAAATAAAAGACCTCCTTGAAGCTAAAGATGATCCAATAAAAAGAATTAATGTAGTAGAAACACAAGAACCTACTATAGAGCAAGAGATAATTGCAACACAAGAACCAGCTAATCTCGAAGGCAATCAAAAAGAGGAAGGTGGTAGTTATTCTGAGACAGATTCCTACAAGTATGAATTCAAATCAGAATCTAAGGGTAACCCTTTTTGGGGTATTCATCCTGACTTTACTCATGTTCTTAGATTTCCTAGAGGTCTAGATGAAGAAATAGAAGATGAATCAAATGACTATGAATGGGGAGTCATTCCAAAACCAAATGAACTTGTTACAGAAAAGCATGTTGATGTTATTCACCAATATGCACCTCAACCTAACATAAGTCTAGAGCGAAATGATGAACTTATCGAGTTTGATCCACCGATGGCTGAAGTAGATTTCCACAATGACATTGAGCCTATTCATGAATTGAATGTCTTAAGTTGTAATATCACCTTTGAACTCGAGCATTGGGTTAGGACCAATGATGACAGATCCATATCCGTAAACACTCTTTCCCAATCTTTCACCACTTTGACTATCCAACACCCTGACCTTCTTGACATAACATCCACCAACTTGAGCCAAGGTATTTATACCTTTCCCAATGACTATGCCCTTTCTTGCTAACTAAATGCAGTTGAGCCTATGAGGACTCCCATCAGTGAACTAAGCGTTAGCATGACGGAGTCAAACATCAAGTATCTTAGTAATAAAAATAAGAATAAGAATAAAAAGAAAAGGAGTTCTGAGGGTGAAAACCACTTTGTGGCAATCTCAAAACCTTAAAAAGTAAAAATAAAAGATGTATCCAAAGGTGAAAACCTCTCTAAGGCACCTAAGGATGAGATATTTGATGTCCTTTCGAGTCATTTACAGGATAGATCTCTAGTTCTAATTGAGCCCACTCAATCTATCAATTTGGAAACAACAGAAGAAACACAGTTGATCCATGTAGCACAATCTTTATTAGAGGAAGAAAAGCAAAAATTTACAACATTCCTAACAGAGAAGAAGATCAACTTTGCATGGAAATATTCAGATATGCCAGGGTTGGATCCTAATCTTATAATGCACCATTTATCTATAGCTCCAAATGCTAAACCTGTTAAGAAAAAATTGAGAAAGATGCATCCACATGTTGCACTCTTGGTAAAAGATGAATTAGAGAAGCTCCTAAAAGCTAGATTTATCTGAGTTATTGATTATGTGGAATGGATCTCTAATATTGTACTTGTTTCTAAACTAGACAAATCAATAAGAGTGTGCACCAATTTCAGAGATGTAAACAAAGCATGCCCTAAGGATGATTTTCCATTACCTAACATTGATATAATAGTAGAAATGACTACAGGCTTTGAGATGTATTCTTTAATGGATGGTTTTTCTAGATATAATCAAATAAAAATTGCTCCAGAGGATCAAGAGAAAACTACTTTTACATGTGCATGCGGTACCTTCTACTGGAATGTCATGCCATTTGGGCTTAAGAATGCTGATGCTACATATCAGAGAGCTATGACTTCTATTTTTCATGACATGATGCATAGGACTATGGAGGATTATGCTAATCATACTTTAGAAAAATCTATGATTAGAGCTGAACATCTAAATGACTTGAGCAAGATACTAGACATAATGGAAAAATTTAGTCTCAGACTAAATCCTAAGAAGTGTGTTTTTGGTGTCACTTCTGGAAAGTTCTTAGGATACATAGTTTCAAAGAAGGGCATTGAAGTTGATCTAGATAAAGTAAAGGCTATAATGGAGATGCAACCTCCTAAGAACATCAGTCAAATGAGGACATTGCAAGGTAGATTTCAATCTATCAGATGCTTCATATCTCAGCTAGCAAACATATCACAACCTTTTACAAAGACATTACATAAAGGTGTGACCTTTGCATGGAGCGAGGAATGTGAAAAGAACTTTAATCATATGAAGAAATATCTATCAAATCCTCCTATATTGATGCCTCCCATTCAAGGGAAGCCTTTGATCTTATATGTCTCCACTACAGATACATCACTGGGGGCATTGCTTACACAGCATGATGAGAACAAGTAGGAAAGAGCTATGTACTATATTAGTAGAACATTGGTGGCATATGAAAAAGAACTATTCAATGATTGAGAAAGCTTGTCTAGCTATGGTCTTTTCATCAAAGAAATTGAGACATTATATGTTGGCTCATACTACACATTTATTATCTAAGATTGATCCACTAAAGTACCTACTCAGCAAAGCTTCCCTCACAGGTAGATTAGCCAAATGGGTCATACTCTTAAGTGAATTTGACATTGACTATGTTGAAATAAAAGCTATTAAAGGCCAAGTTATTGCTGATCAATTAGCAGATGCACCTTTGTTTGATGACACACCAATGCAAATGGAATTTCCAGATTCCTCTATCATGAATCTTTCTTCTAGAGAATGGCAATTGTTCTTTGATGGCTCCTATACATAGAATGGATCTGGAGTAGGCATCTTGTTTATCACTCCTCAAGGATACTCCATTCCTAAGGCATTTAGAATCAAATTTCCTTGTACAAACAATATTGTTGAATATGAAGCCCTTTTGAATGGTATGAAAATAGCAATTGAGTGGAAAGTAATAGAATTACACATTCATGGAGACTCACAACTTGTAATCCATCAAGTCAATGATGTGTACCAAACTAAGGATGAAAAGCTCATTCCATACAAGAGAATGGTAGATGATCTCAAGAAATATTTCATCTCTATCACATTTGAGCAAATACCTAGAATAGAGAATAAGGCTACCAATGCAATGACAACATTATCTACTTTATTACAGCAGCCTAAACATGAGCTACACTACAAGTTCCTAGTGGAAGCGCTACCTTACCCTACATATGACTCCCCTAAAACCTGCATGATTTGCACTATTGTAGGTCATGATTCATCCAGATATAAAAACCTATTCTCCTATCTCAAAGACCAAATCATTCCTGATACCTTTAACCGCCATGAGAAGAGATACATTATCCACAATGCCTCCCAATATGTTATCATTGGTCACGATCTATACAAATGAGGTCTAGATGGTACGCTACTTAGATGTTTAGAATGGGAATATTCTCAACGTGTGTTAGAAGAAGTCCATGATGGTATTTGTGGGTCACACTCAAACAGTTTAACACTATCTTGAAAACTTATTAGGGCTAGGTACTATTGGCCGGAAATGGAGAAAGAGTCTATCAAGTTTGCTAAGAACTGTCAAAAGTGCCAAGTACATGGTAATTTAATTCATGCTCTAGGGAGAGATCTAATTCCCTTTACTACCCAATGGCCTTTTCACCAATGGGCATTTGATCTTATAGGAGCCATACATCCTCATTCTTCTAATGAGCATACCCACATTATTACAACTACAAATTATTTTACAAAATGGGTAGAAGCAATCCCTTTGACACAAGCAACTGGAAAAAAAATATCTATGTTCATCTTGAACTACATCATATGTCGGTATGGTATTCCACATTCTATAATCACAGATAATGGTGGACAATTTAAGAACAAAGACTTAGATGATCTATGTGCCAAATTCAAGATAACACAACATTGGTCATCTATCTACTATCCTCAAGGGAATGGACAAGAAGATGCTTCAAACAAGAATCTATTGAAAATCTTGCACCGTACAGTTAATAAAATAGGAAGAGACTGGCATCTCATGATCAATCCAGCTCTCTAGGCCTATAGAACAAGTATCAAAATGCCTAATGGGGCTACACCATTTGCTTTAGTTTATGGTTCTGAAGCAGTACTACCTATTAAGGTTGAAATCCCATCACTAAGAATCATAATGCATGGTCTAGTAATTGATGATGACTACATAGTGTCTAGGTTGCAAGAACTTGAACTACTAGATGAGCGCAAACAAGCAGTGTATGATCATCTTAGAGTATATCAGAAGAGAATGTCTAGAGGTTACAACAAGAAAGTTGAACATAGAGAATTTCAAGTTGGCGATCTAGTCTTGAGAGAGAATCCTAAAAATCAATCACATAGAGAATGCAAGGGGAAGTTTGAACCCAACTAGCTAGGTCCCTTTGTTATCACTGCTACTTTTGGCTTCGGTGCCTATCAACTCTCAACGACTAAAGGAGAACATCTTTGAGAACTAATCAACATTCTCCATCTGAAGAAATTCTATGCCTAAGGCATTCAGTCTATGGTAAAATGTCTTGAAAAAATCTTAAAAATTGGAAAAAGTCATGAAAAAATGAACATCTTGGTGAAAACCTAGCAATAGGTGCCTTGATGATTCACAAAAAAAGTAAAAAATATCAAAAGTACAAAAAAAATTGGGAAAAATAAAAATACAAAAAAATGAGAAAAAGAAAAAGTGCCTTGGTGAAAACCTGGAAACAGGCACCTTGGTAGCAAAAATAGAATCTCTGCCAAGATGGTGAAAACCCAGCAAACGGGCGCCACTTGTTTCAAACCGCTCCATCTATCAGCACAATCTTGGTCTTTCCCAGCTTTTAGTCTTGCTTTAGTTTGTACATATCTCTTGGTTTGTTCCCGCATTCCTATTTTCAATAAGTCATTCTGTACACCAATCAGCTAAAGCGTCTGTATCCTATCAATGTTCAAACTTGGGGGCAATCAAAGTCATATCCTATGGCCTCCAATGTATCTTAGACGTATCATATCCAGTCAGAGTCCTTTGAAGCTTCATCTGAGTTAGTCAGTCAGTCTCATCTCCAGAAAGGATTTTGCATCTATAACAACGCAATCAAACATCAAACACAAACTGAAAACAATCTATGCTTTTTACATGCTTTTATCTCCTTGGATGGTTACTGATTCACATTGAGATTTTTGCATATTTTGTTCCCACGAGCTCTTCGATGATGTCCTTTATAGGATTTAGAGAGTGATGACTGGGGGCATAATCTTTTCTTTGTTTTCTCCTTATATGTGAAAATCTAACAATAGAAATTCTGAATTGAAATGGTGTCCAATTGTAAGAGCCTCTATCTTGAATTGGATGGCCATGCGTACCTCGACCATTAATACCTAGAAAATTCAAGGAAGTTTGATCTAACTATTATCTTTTTTGAGTGAGTTCTTTCTCCTATTGTGAAATGCGATCTTACCTAAGGATGTGAACGATAAAGGGTCACTACGGGTAATTCACATTGGATTTAGAATGATCTCTTGACTGTTTGATGTGTTTGTATGCAAGGCGTATTCTGGTCATCATGACATCTATGTTTTGATGCTTATACAAATTTCTATATCAAAATGGACATGATATTCAGGTCATCCTGGCATTTGTGCCTTGGTGCTTATATCTAATCTGACATTCTAAAAATAAAATCAATATTCATATGTCTATGGTTGTCTAGCCAGTGGGTGTTGTATTGATTCTTGAGCATAAAAATCAATATTCATATGTCTATGGTTTCATAACTAGTGGGCATTGTATTGATTTATCCAGTTACCTAAAAATTCAATGATAAGAATGATTGACGCATGATCAGTGACTAGGTCCTAGGTCCTAGGTTTGCATTTCATTTTGCACTTTGCATGATCTCACAAATTGCTTGAACACTTAAACGATTCTTCAAAAAAAAATTCTAAACATGACTACAAGAGTTGAATCTTACACGAAGGTCCATCCAAGGAAACAAGTAGAATCCTTTTTCGGGATCAAAATCAAAATCTAAGATCATTTATATTATTCACTGCCTGCATAATCAACCTTCAATCATCACAAAAATCTAGAATTCCACTTAACTGATTATCTTACATCAAACTATCAAAATTTCAACTTGGTCAACCATAGTCAACTCATGGTCAAACCTAGTCAAACTTGGTCTTCTAGACCTCTAAAATGATGCAGAACGTGTTCTCAGACATGTACAACCACTTCTCAAATCAATTAGCATGATTCTAAACTATAACATTGACTTTTCTTGTCAGATTTTGATTTTCATCCCGAAGGGGGCATGGTATTGCACATCATTCAAAGTCTGTAACTCAATTTTGTCAATCAAATTTTTCTCTCAATAATCAAGACAACAACCACGTCTAGTTGCTGATTCATCTAAAGTCCTCATCGCTTGGGGCAAATCTATTACAATCTGGTATCCTAAATCTATTTTGTAAATTGTATCATCTTTTCGTAACCATCGGTTCATTAGTGTTATTTCCTTGGTTCTTCATAACTGATGGATTTAGGATGTGATACTAATATGATTCATACAAGGACATTCAAGTTTGGAATCGGTCACTCACTTCTTTGCAATCATAAGGTTCAGAATCAGGCATTTTGGCACTTTTTCATAATCACCTGTTCATTGTTGCTATAGTTGACAGTATCTTTGTTCATTCAGGACCTAAATCTTAAATCTTGAATGTTCAAATCTTTCAATCAGTTTCTATCTTGGAATCGATTAATCAAAACAAATTAGTCTCATACATATATATCAAACATAGACTATTCTTTGAACCACTATGCTTTGCATAATGATTCAAAGAGGAGCAAAATGTAATACCCCAAAAATGGGCTATAGGTTCATTAATCTCCTACATCCTCAATTCGAATGAAATCGACATCAAAGTCCTAACCTAAGGCACATCTGCACATTATCAAATCCTAATTGATTTTATTCTTAATTCTGCATCACGAAATATTTCCTAAATATTCCTAATTTATCTAATTATCTTTAATTAAATATTATTTGGCGATAAATGTTATTATTTATCCTAAAGTTGATTAATTGAATATTCTGAATATTTAATTAATTAATTAAATTCTATCACTTAATTATTTAATTAGATTTAATTGCATTTATTCCTAATTAATATTATTTTTATTTTGACAATAAATCAAAATTCCTACAAACAATCAATTGGATATTTATTTAATTGATTTAAAATCAAAGTTGTCAAATTTAATGATTTAATTGGAATAAAGTTTGATTTAATAATTGATTAACCCATAAATCAATTGTTTTAATTTTAAAATCAGTTAAGTTGAAGATAAATCACTTTATTTATTTAATTAATTCATGATTATTTGTGCACATTCAAAGAGCAGTTAAACTTTAAATCACAAAATCAATTCAAGTTGTTATATTTTTGAAACTCAACATCTATTTTGAGTTCAAAGTTGATCTAAACTTCTTATTTAAGTTAAAAAGTTGTTCTTGCATGATTTTATGAGTTATCTATTTCTAATTTCTTGTTAACTCAAAAATCAACCTGAGTTCATCAAGAGTGATTTATGACTTTTTCCATGCACCCTCAAGCCCTGGATTTCTATAAAATCAAGGCTCAGCTCTTTACAAATCATCCACAGAATTTGCATACTTACTCTGGTGAATTGACATCAGAGGAATCATCAAGCTTCTTGCGAATCAACATTTTGTGAGATCAATCTTGTTTTCAATTCATTCTAGTTTCATATTTCATATCATTGTTAGCTTAATTTGCATATCATTTCCATCCATTTAGATTAATTTATTATCAATTTTTCTCATCTTATTGCATCAAAAATAAAAATAAAATAGATTAATTTGCATTCATATTTTATTGCTTTCATCATTTAAATCCTTCATTTAGGTGTTGCATTGTCACTGATCTCGGTCTAATCTAAGAATACCATACTCGCACCTACTAGAAGGTAGTAAATCACCTGGTTAGCTATATTGTTCTTATTCGCATATTTTGATTTTTGCTAACCTCTAATGTTTTATTGAAGTGTTGTGTCTACAGCTAGGTACACAATTCACACACACACCTTCATGAAATAAGTATTTACAAGCTTGAATATCAAACCTATAATAATTTATAAACTAATGAGAGAAACACATACTTATTTGACCTTGGTTTGACCTTCTCTAAAGTCCATTACTTCAACTTGGGATGCCCCTTGTCCAACATTTTCATCATCAAAGGCTGCATGTACACAACAAAAATAATAACTTCTTAAGGGGAAACATCCAAAATGCATATTCACCAATAAGAGACTAAATCAAGACAGTGAGAGAGAGAGATGTGTGTACTTGTTTTATATTCTGAGAATTGTGCTTGTTGAGCTTGCGATGACCCTTCTCTAACTTCTGAAGGTTGGGCTTGTTGAGCTTGTGATGACCCTTCTCCAAGTTCAGAAGGTTTTGCTTCTTGAGCATTTCCTATATGTATGAAGTAAAAATTATTAAACAAAAACTTTTGAATGAAGTTAGGTCTAACGAGGCTCTTTTTTGAGTCAAAATAGGTCCTAACAGGTCTAGTTGGGTCTAATTGGGTCCTAATAGACCCTAATTGGGTCTAATTGGTCTAATTAGTCTAGAATTCAGTCTAATTAGGTCCTAATTGGTCTAATTGAATCTAATTAGGTCATAATAAGTCATATTACATCCTAATAGGTTCATATTATGTCTAATTAGGTCCTAATTGGTCTAATTAAGTCTAATTCAGTCCTAGTAGGTCATAATAGGTTCATATTATGTCTAATTGGTCTTTAATTAAGTCTAATTAGGTCCTAATTAGTTCTAATTAGGTCCTAATTCATTCTAATTAGGTCCTAATTAGTTCTAATTTAGTCTAATTAGGTCCTAATTAGTCTAATTAAGTCTAATTGGGTCCTAATTAGTCCTAATTGGTCTACATAAGGTCCTAATTAGTCTAATTAAGGTCCTAATAGGTCTAATTAGGTCCTAATTAAGTCTAATTACGTCCTATTGGTCTAATTAAGTCTAATTAGGTCCTATTGGTCTAATTAAGTCTAATTGGTCCAAATTAGTCCTACTTGGTCATAATTGGTCCTAATAGGTCCTAATTGGTCCTCATTGGTCCTCATTGGGTCTAATTGGTCTAGAATTGGGTCTAATTGGTCCTAATTGGGTCTAATTAGTCTAGTATTAAGTCTAATTAGGTCATAATTGGTCTAATTGAGTCTAATTAGGTCCTAATAGGTCATATTAGGTCATAATAGGTTCATATTATGTCTAATTAGATCCTAATATGTCATAAATTAGGTCCTAATAGATCCTAATTAGGTCATATTAGGTCCTATTTGGTCCTAATTAGTCTAATTAGGTTCTAATTAGTCTGATTAGATCCTAATTAGTGTAAATAGGTCATATTATGTCCTAATTGGTTCTAATTAGTCTATAATTAAATGATAGTGGGTCTAATTGGTCCAAAATTGGGTCTAGAATTAGGTCCTAATTGGGTCTAATTGGTCCTTTTTAGTCTAGAATTAAGTCTAATTAGGTCCGAATTAGTTTAATTGAGTCTAATTAGGTCCTAATTGGTCCTAATTGGGTCTAATTGGTCCCTGTTGGTCCTAATTGGGGCTAATTGGTCCTAATAGGTTGAATTAGTCTAGAATTAAGTCTAATTAGGTCCTGATTGGTATAATTGAGTCTAATTAGGTCCTAATAGGTCATATTAGGTCCTAATAGGTTTATATTATGTCTAATTAGGTCCTAATAGATCCTAATTAGGTCATATTAGGTCCTATTTGGTCCTAATTAGTCTAAATAGGTCATATTAGGTCCTAATTGGTCCTAATTAGTCTAGAATTAAGTCATATTGGGTCTAATTAGTCTAGAATTGGGTTTAATTAGTCATATTGGGTCTAATTGGTCTTCATTAGTCCTAATTGGGTGTAATTAGTCCTAATAGGTCTAATTAGTCTAAAATTAAATCTAAATAGGTCCTAATTAGTCTAATTGAGTTTAATTAGGTCCTAATAGGTCTAATTAGTCTAAAATTAAATCTAAATAGGTCCTAATTAGTCTAATTGAGTTTAATTAGGTCCTAATAGGTCATATTAGGTCCTAATAGGTTCATGCTATGTCTAATTAGGTCCTAATAGGTTCATATTATGTCTAATTAGGTCCTAATTGGTCTAATTATGTCCAATTAGGTCCTAATAGGTCCATATTATGTCTAATTAGGTCCTAATTAGTCTAATTAAGTCTAATTGGGTCTTAATAAGTTATAATAGGTTTATATTATATCTTAATTGGTCATAATTGGTATTATATAGGTTCATATTAGGTCCTAATTAGTCCTAATTAGTCCCAATTGGTCTAATTAGTTTAGAATTAAGTCTAATTAGGTCCTAATTGGTATAATTGAGTTCTAATAAGGTCTCAATTAGTTCTAATTAGGTCTAATTATGTCCTAATTAGTCTAATTAGGTCCTAATTAGTCCTAATTGGCCTAATTAGGTCCTAATTGGCCTAATTAGGTCCTAATTAAGTCTAATTAGGTCCTAAATGGTTCTAATTAAGTCTAATTGGTCTTAATTAGTCATAGTTGGTCTATAATTGGGTCTAATTGGTCTTAATTGGTCCTAATTGGTCCTAATTGGGTCTAATTGGTCCTAATTAGTCTAGAATTAAGTCTAATTCAATCCTAATTGGTCTAATTGAGTCTAATTAGGTCGTAATTGGTCATAATTGGTTGTAATTGGATCTAATTGGTCCGCATTGGTCCTAATTGGATCTAATTGGTCCTACTAGGTCTAATTAGTTTAGAATTAAGTCTAATTAGGTCCTAATTGGTCTAATTGAGTTTAATTAGGTCCTAATAGGTCATATTAGGTACTAATAGGTCCTAATTAGGTCCTCATTGGTCGTAATTGGGTCTAATTGGTCCTAATTGGTCTAGAATTGGATCTAATTGGTCCTAATTGGTTCTAATTGGTCCTAATTGGTCCTAATTGGTCCTCATTGGGTCTAATTGGTCCTAATTGGTCCTAATTAGTCTAGAATTAAGTCTAATTAGGTCTTAATTGGTCTAATTCAGTCTAATTAGGTCCTAATTGGTCCTAATTGGGTCTAATTGGTCTTCATTGGTCCTAATTGGTCCTAATAGGTCTAATTAGTCTAGAATTAGGTCCTAATTGGTCTAATTGAGTCCAATTAGGTCCTAATAGGTCATACTAGGTCCTAATAGGTTCATATTATGTCTAATTAGGTCCTAATAGGTCGTATTAGGTGCTAATATGCCCTAATTAGGTCATATTAGGTCCTATTTGGTCCTAATTAGTCTAAATAGGTCATATTAGGTCCTAATTGGTCCTAATTAGTCTAGAATTAAGTCTAATTAGGTCCTAATTGGTCTAGTTGAGTCTAGTTATGTCCTAATTGGTCCTAATTAGGTCTAATTAGTCTAGAATTAAATCGAATTAGGTCCTAATTGGTCTAATTGAGTCTAATTAGGTCCTAATAGGTCATATTAGGTCCTAATCAATTCATATTATGTCTAATTAGGTCCTAATAGGTTCATATTATGTCTAATTAGGTCCTAATTGGTCTAGTTAAGTCTAATTAGGTCCTAATAGGTCCTAATAAGTTCATATTATGTCTAATTAGGTCCTAATTAGTCTAATCAAGTCTAATTGGGTCCTAATAGGTCCTAATAGGTTTATATTATGTCTTAATTGGTCCTAATTGGTATTATATAGGTTCATATTAGGTCCTAATTGGTCGTAATTGGTCTAATTAGTCTAGAATTAAGTCTAATTAGGTCCTAATTGGTCTAATTAAATCGAATTAGGTCCTAATTGGTCTAATTGGTCTATAAATAAGTTTAATTAGGTCCTAATTGGTCCTAATTTGTCTAATTAGGCTCTAATATGTCCTAGTTGGTCTAGAATTGAGTCTAATTGGGTCCTAATTGTTCTAATTGGTCCTAATAGGTATCATTGGGTCCTAATACGTCCTAATTGGTCTAGAATTGAGTCTAATTAGGTCCTAATTGGTCTAATTAAGTCAAATTAGGTCTTAATTGGTCTAATTAAGTCTAAATAGGTATAACTAGGTCCTAATTAGTCCTAATTGGTCTATAATTAAGTTTAGAACTAGGTCCTAATTGATCTAATTGAGTCGAATTAGGTCCTAATTGGTCTAGAATTAAGTCTAATTAGGTCCTAATTGGTTTAATTAGTCTAGAATTAAGTCTAATTAGGTCCTCATTTGGTCTAGTTGGTCCTAATTGGTGCTAATTGGTCCTAGTTGGTCCTAGTAGGTCTAATTAGGTCCTAATAGGTCCTAATTGGTCTAGAATTGAGTCTAATTATGTCCTAATTGGTCTAATTAAGTCAAATTAGGTCTTAATTGGTCTAATTGGTCCTAATAGGTCCTAGTTAGGTATACTTGGTCCTAATAGGTCTAGTTAGGTCTAGTTAGACCTCTAATTGGTCCTAATAGGTCCTAATTAGTCTTATTAGGTCTAATTAGCTCTAAAATTAGGTATTACAATATCATATTTACAAGATGAACATTAAGACAAGTCTTGACCATCAACTTAAAATATCTAGAGAGAGATAACTTAGACATACCTTGTTTCCTACAATAATATATTTTTCGTGATTCTTCATGTAGTCTTTCTTCAGCCTCTTCTGAATAATGTCGTGTACTCTTGTTTAGCCTTATCTTTTTATTTCCCATAACAACTTACAAAATTATTCCGTGCCAAAATTTCTTCCTTCTCCTAAATGCGAATTATTTTATAGCTTTCAAATTAATGAAATGAGAAAAATATACATTTATTTATATGTAATCGTTAATAACTCGAAATGACACCAAATAGGCCTTAAACTTGAAAGTACTTTTGATAGAAAGTACTTTCAATCGAAACTCAAAATATTTGATCGAAAGTACCTGGTTTAGGCCATGTTTGCAAGCTATGAAGAAATTCTGAGAATTTCATGGCTTCGGGCCTCAAGTGTGGTGATCAAATGGAAGAATACGAAGACATCCTTTTGTATACAACAAGTACTCAGAACTAGCTTTCTAACGATTATATATTCGACTATTTTTGAATTTATTATGTGTATGGTTTTTGAAGTTAATAGAATGTAGGTTTTATATCAAATATAAACCTCTGAGTTTGATGTTCAATGAAAAATAGTAAAAAAGGGGCAAAAAAATTTGAAAAATAATAGTGCCCTCCATCTTCGAGTCTACTTTCTATAAAAAAAAAAATTGAAATTCAAGAAATACACAACAAGCTATAAGCTATGTAGTTAAGGTGACCTCTTGGGAATTCTCGGTGCTTCACCTCTTTGAGCATCACTTAGATGAATGAGTGCTAAGTGTTCCATTAATTATCATTAGAAATATGTTCATGTGAACCACTACACATGAAACATAGGTCAATGAGTTTTACTATAAAAAGCTACATATTTGAATCCCGATAGCAATATCACAAGAACTAAGTGATAAAGTAAAACAAAAAACTAAATTCCCTCCTAAATTATCATGCAACATTACATATAATTAGGACCTAAACGTAGTTGAAAGATTTACATGAGCTGACATGGATCCCTCTAATCTTCCATCCACCAATGTTGATATGGTCACTACCTAGTTGACATGGAGTAGAGTATGACGTAGAGAAAGAACATTCAAGGTGGAGAAGAATTGGCAAGTCTAATGGATTCTACTAGAATTCACTCACTCCTAAGTTAGGAATAACTGTACATTCTGATTTTAGGGCTTTTGCATTCTTTAGGAATAGTATGGTAACTCCAAGTCTAGGACAAGCATGAAAGAAAGTTAGGGGGGAATAGTGTGATATTTTCATATCCTTAAATTATATGAATTTCATGACTTTGTTTAATAATATTTTAAATATTTAATTCATGTCTATATTTTTGAGAACTTGATGCTTTATATGCTTTAATACATACATATAACATGATTATATAGCCAATCATGGAGTTAAATGTGATGATAATGTAATTAGATGTTGTAGATGTGATTACTCGGGCCTTATCTTCCTAAAATTGTGTCTCAATTTTTTAATCCAATTCATCATCTATCTCATTAACTAATTCCCAATTTTCTTCCTCCCCAAAGATGCAATGAGAGTAGTTGTCACCGTCCCTTTCCTTTGCAGGGTATTCTATCTTGTGTAGTTTTAGGATTTTAACCAATTCCCCATTGAACCCAGTCAATTCTTCTCCTTACCTTGTCTTGTAATATGTAGGACATTTGGCATGCCTCTCTTTGTCTTTTTCCTCTTGTTGGAGTGTATTTCTATCTTCTTCCTATAAAGAATCCTTCTCACTATTACCATCAAAGAGTCCAAAATGCAAAAAAATTTCTCCCTATTATTCTTTATATTTCCTTCGACCTCTCTACACTTTTCCTTTCCAAGAATAGTAGATTAATCATCCATGCTATCCTCCATTAGATGAGGGGCTTTTTAAATATGCTCAAGGAAGATTCTTTATGCATAGTTCATCATAGGGAATCAAACTTCTCCCACAACGACCACATTCACTTGTTATATGTGATTATTGATATTTACCATTAGCTCTAAAAGGTTCTCATTCTTCTTGGAGGAATCCTCAATTGAAATTCATCTCATTTTCCCTTCCATGTTTGGCTCTAACAGTGGTTTATTAGGCATTAAGTTGCTCTCTTCTATTGCTACCTAAAACTCCAATTAATCATGGTCTTTTAATTTGCACTTGGAAAATAGGGTCATCTGATCTTCCCTTTCCATTTTATGTTTCCAAATACCTAATGTGTGTGAATTTAAATCTCCTATGGAAAGGTTGGATAGGGAATCACATCCAAGCATATCTTGATGTAAGTCCTAAAGCTTCTATCTTCCAATTTCTTGTCTACCTGGATGAAATGATCAATTTTTTGCTTGATCTCCACAATGATGTTATCATTCCAATACTCTTAGGTTAGGTTATATGGGCATAACCATAATAACATGAATTCAATCACATATTTTCATGGATCAAAATTTGGACACTATTCCTTCACATATATCCTAGTTACATCTACAAGATAAGGTCCATGATTCATTATAATTCATCTATCTCTATTTGATGGAAATTCAAATAGGACTTATTTTTGGGGAGAGATTTGAGGGTGACATTCTTTCCCCAACTTTTATCACACCAACTATAAGTTTGTTGAAATTCAACCGACCTCCCCCCATTTGATAAATATCCCTACTTCCTTTAATCTGGCTACTAAGCTTTCCATTTTATCTTAATCCAGAAATAGATGAGACTTTGGGAAGAGCATCAACACCTTACAATTTTATTTTTGACAGAGGATCATCTTTTGGATAGAGTTTACCTTTTCCTATCCAATGTTTTCTTGTTTGATATTCCTTTGAATGAATCCAATATGATTGTTCTATTAATTGCCAAATTTTGGATTTGTCTTCCTTGCTTATATATTCTTTCCAAAATTGTCCACACTCATGCTTGAACGATCTCATCTGATTGGTACTATTTTCCTTCTAACAATGAATCACATGACTTGGATTAGAGTTAGAGTAGTTAGGATTCCTCCATTACCCTTGATCCTAAGAGGGGCTATGGTGAGGGACTTCAAAGCGGACACCATCATTCCTCCTTTTCTTTGATATTAGCACCTAGAATCTCCTTCCTTCTTGTCTTTTCCCTAGTGTAATGTTGTTTGGAAGCATTAAGAACCTTAGTCCCATCTTTTATTTCTTGAATTGTTCTATCTCCCTATTTTATTTGGCCCATATTTTGTCAATTGGAACTTTAGTATCTTCCTCACCCCCCAATTAATAATTTGGACACCTACCAATACTAGCCTCTCTGATTTTGATTTCCAACTCAGCTCTATTCTCCTAGGAATGTATGGAAATCACTCCTCTTGTGATCCCCCCAATAGTTATGATCCTCACAAAAATTCACCTCACAGATTTGCTCCATCTCTTTCTCCTCCAAGATAGAAATAACTTTATATTTTATTACCATATTAACACTTGTAAATATGTTTTTTCTAAAATAATCTTAATTTATTAATATTAAATTATTATACCTTTAGATTCTATTACTTTCATTTGTTTCTATAAATAACATCTAAATAGATTTAGTTATTTATTAGTTTATTTAATGTTGAATTATATGTATGCATATATGTATGTATGCATGTCCACTCTATCTCTTCTCTCCCTAGTGTTATCTCTCCCCTTTTTCGTATTTCTTAGCACCCTTTTATGTAGTGGTGAATATTTTCTTTTCTTTTTATGGATGTATGTATGTATGTATGCATGCAAGCCCACTCTATCTCTTCTCTCCCTAGTGTTATCTCTCCTCTTTTTCTTATTTCTTAGCACCATATATGTCTAGGATCATGGTATGCCAAAAAGTGGCGATGTGAAAAAGAAGTCCTGATGGATAGACTCTTTGAAAAATAACTATGACTTTCAAACAATATAACATTTTTGAAATATGAAATATACATCACATTCTATGCTTCACCGAATACAATAATAATAATAAAATATTTCAATTTGATGAAGTCTAGACTAAGTTAAGGTGGTCAGACACAAGAATTTTTATATTCAGGAAAATTTGTATCAGAAAAATCATAATTTATTATTTACTTGGAAAAAAATATAAAAAAATATACATCACATCGAGACATGAGTCTACTACTTTTATCTAGAATCTTATAAAAAAATATTATCATTTGATTTTGTTTAATGTGGTCAGACATACACCTACTTGTTATATTTCTAGTCCTGATTGATAGACTTATTGAAAAATAACTATAACTTTCAAATTGTATAACATTTTTGAAATCCAAAACATGTGTCACATTCAATGCTTTTCCTACTACAAGAAAAATAAAAAAAAGTTTTCAATTTGATAAAATTTAGACTAAGTTAGTGTGGTTAGACACGAGAGTTTTTGTATTCTGGAAAAGTTGTAGAAGAAAAATCATAATGAATTATTTACTTAGAAAAAAGTTACAAAAAAATATGTGTCGCATCCGGACATGATGAGTCTACTACTTATATCTAGAATCTTGTAAAAAAAAATTATCATTTGATTATGCTTAAGGTGGTCATACATACACCTGCTTCTTATTTTTTTCCTAAAATTTTCATACTACTACATTGAAATTTGAAAATTTCAACATATAGAATAATTGTTTTTCAAAAAAGGCTTAGTATCTTAGAAACTAAATTCAATTTTATACAGATTCTCTTCTTACATATTTTTGATATAATATTTATAACTTGTTCAAATTTTTATGTCAACTTGCCTAAACCTAATTTTCTGAATTTTTATTGCCACTTAAGGGCCTAGTTTGGCATACCATGATCCTGCACATACCCCAGTGCCCTTTTATGTAGTGGTTAACATTTTCTTTTCTTTTTATGGCATTTGGAGCCAATTTTTCTACCTCCTTGAATATGATATACTATGCTAGTATAATGATCATTCTTTGTGGTTCTCCAAATATGGATTTAGTTAGGGAGTTCCCAATACAAAAGTGAGATATCTATGCATATTGTTTGTTATTAACTCCTACTAGGAAGAAATTTGGATGTGGGTCAAAGGTAAAATAAATGGTAAGATCAGTAAATGGAACAAATAATAGTTGTCCCTAGCAAGAGTATTGTGAGTTTGTTAGAAGATTCTCTCCTCTTATAGTTTGTACTATTTTAAAATATTTGAATCATTGATTAATATCAAATCAATGACATATAGAAGTCAATTGAAAACTTTATGTGGTCTAGTAGCAAAGGTAAAAGAACACGTCACTTGGTAAAGTGGAATTGGTACACTGTGGATAAGAAGTGGGGAGGGCTACGGTTGAAAAACATCAAGCTTCATGGAATGACTTTGACAGTTAAGTGGATCATTAAGGATGCTAAAGACCAAGAGCTCTATAAAATACTTGTATGATATAACATTAGCAAATTGGTTCTAAAACATTCCAAGCCCTAGAAGGGGCTTCCTTTTCGTGAGCTTCTAATTGGTCAGTTCTCCATGTCTCCCATAGTCTCCAACATTTTCAAAAGCATTTGGGAAGCCTAGGAATTTGTGAGAGACAATCTCACTAAGAATAACTTCATTCTCAATGATAGAGTGATGATGGGTAGATTGATCTCATGGAAGTTATATTATAAAGACAAGCCTTTGGCATTGTCCAAGGTTTTTCTACAAAGAACTACAATAAAAAATTCATAAAATGTTATATTATTTAATTGATTTAAACAAATTATTTAATTAATTTAAGATTGAGTTTTAATTTACTTGTGTTCGAGTTGGTGAGTTCATGATTTGAGAACCAATTTTGGTTAGTGGAGCACTTGGAGAAAAACAACACTTAGTAAAAAGCACCATTACCCTTTTCTCTAGGTTCATCGAGGTTCAAGGTTCATTAGAATGGAGGGATTTTCCCATGAAAATAATATTAAAGAGATAAATTGGATTAACCTTGAACCCACTTTTAATTGAACCCTAACTATTCTCATAATACTAAACATGATCAAACCCTTACACTGATTAAACCATAACCCCAACCCTAATCGAACTCAAATGCTAACTGTGAACCTTGAACGAGTCATAATCTTAATTGAAATTTAATATCAACCTTGATAGTAACACTATTTGAACCCTTTTCAAATCTCATCCGTAATTGACACGTATTCCTAACCCTTTCTCTAACCCAATTAAATCTCTAGAGTTCAATTTAGTAACTATAATTAAACCCTTATTGAACCATGCCCTTACTTGAACAATATTTGAAACAATGACCCTAAACATAACAGTAACCCTATCTCAAATTTAATTAAATAAACATCTTATTTAAATCTACGCTGATCAGAACCTAACACACTATAATATTTACTCATTACCAAATTCTAAGTGAACACTAATACAAAATCTTAAAGCTAACATTAATTGTAACACTAATTACAATTCAATAATGAAAATAATATTGAGTTAAATTAATATTAAAGCTAACATTGATTGTAATTCTAATTATAATCTATTAATGAAAATAATATTAAAGAGTTAAATTAATATTAAATTAATGTTAATTGTAACACTAATTATAATCGATAATGAAAATAATATTAAAGAATTTAAATTAACATTAAAACTAATATCAATTGTAACTCTAATTATAATTCATTAATAAAACAAACAATAATTGCAACTCTAAAAATAACCTATTAAGTGATCCTCAAATCAAAATTTATAGATGTTCTAAACTAAACTTGTGACCCATTAAATTTTTCAAAAAACAATGTGATTGACCCCCTTTTATTTCTAATTATTTTTTGAAAAATATTGTAAACAATTTATTTAATTGATTTAAGATTATTTTGTAATTTACTTTTGTTTGAATTGGCGAGTTCATAGTTTGAGAACCAAATTTGAATGACGGTTGAAAAAAACAGCAGAGTTCAGTGGAATGGTGGGATTTTCCCATGACCGTTTGAAAAAAAGAAAGCAAAGTTTGTCGTTTATGCTTTCTTCCAGGCTGTGAGGGAGTGCCTAAAAATAGAACTGTTACCGTTTATGCTTTCAATCTCACTCTCATATAATAGGAGAAGATCCTAGGGTTTTGCATTGGCTTAAGAGTGATTCTCCCATGCTTTCTCATCTGTGATTGCACTTGTTTGCGCTGCGGTGAAGTCAGTGTTTTCATATGGCGCGGGTTTGCTCTTATATGTGCCTTTGGGGAGATACTCTTCCGCCATGATCGCACCAGCAAAGAAGACCACAAGAACTGCCATTATGGGAGGGTATGATGGCGAGGGTTTTCTCATCCGACGAGGGTTTTCTCATGATGGCTCTTATACGTTGAGAGAGAGGGTTTATTTGGTGTTTGGATGAGAAAGTGGGTTCTTATATAACAGGGTAAAGGTGATAATAAGGACTGTTTAGATTTATGGGGATTATAAAATGGCTGAAGGATTCAAGGATTCAACGTGCAGAGAACTCATGAGATGACCAGGTATGCATTCCATCATCAGATGGCTATATCTTATCTTTCTATCTATAGAGCTTATTCCTTTAAGGACCGTCCATTTTACCCTTAGCTAATGTTAATCAAGATAGATTTGAAAAGCATTTTTTATTTAGTTCTCTCCCTAAGAGCTGAACTTCTCCAAAAGTTCTCAACCCATTACCAATACTCATCAAGGGAGGTGTAGAATTGGTTGTTGTGTTCTTTGTCCCCTGCTATGTCTGCCTAGTGGAATCCATCTCACATAAAGTGCTGGCAATAATATTAATTAAAAAAAATGACAGATTCACATGCTCTGTGTTTATATGCTAACATAGCCGATTTAGCTGGAAAATTTGTTGATTGTTAGCTGGGAAAAGTCATGGCCATGGCTTGTATTGCCTTGATTAGATTAATAATCAATATTGTTTCTGAGTTGGGTTTTATTATTCAAACTGGGAAGATATCCCATTGGATGGATTCTTTGCTCGCTTTTTGAGATTTATGGGCTTTTTCTCGACTTTCAATGGCTTCAGCTATCATGTTATCTATAGAACGCCAGTATGTGTTTTCTCTTCCAAACTCAATTTCTGGTAATAAAAAACTTAAATTAGGAGCAGACAATGAACAATATCAAACAAACTGGGAGCCGCAAAAATTCTCTGTCCTCATAGTGACTGTAAAATCATCTGTAGTTCTAATATTCCCACATTCCTAGATGAACAAACTATTTTCATCTAAACATAGTTGGTACACACATTTGGATACATAATATGATGTGGATAGTCCAATTATCTATTCAAGCATATATATGAGCAGACTATTTTTGTCTATGCATATAGACATGGTACACACATTTGGATACATAATAACAAGTCTCTGTGTGTCTATCTATCTATGTATAGATTTGCTAGTCATCTTAACAGAGTAGACATCTTGATGTTATACTTATGTTTTTTGTGTGTATATAAATATGTAAAAAATATAAATGGATATATAATATAAATATGGATAGATTTTTTTAATGTAAACACATACGTAAATATAAAAAGACCTAAAGGAGTTTGGTTTTGTGCTTCACAGCCATGACAACTGCTGTACTTTAGAGTAGCAAATAGAATGTTTATCAATCTTTGTTTTAAATTTTTCATTAAAAACGTGTAGGATGGATGGTGGCGGAATCCCCTCACAATGAATTTTCCACTCTTTCTATATGTGAATGGATTTGGAATGTTGAGGTTTATAAATAAGTACAGAATCCCTAATGTTTTGCAAATCCACAGTTATAAGTAACCTGGATAGAGAGGAATTGATAATAGAGATGCCTTCATAGAGATTTATTGAAAGGGGGCCAAGTGGCAATATAAATAATGCATAGTTTAAAACCTTGAGTTGTAATACCTAATCTTGATTCAAGGGCGTATGTTCATGATGTTGCTGTGCCACCATGGACAAATGGGGGAGTCATTGTAGCAAGAACATCCTCTGTTGCAAAAGCAGAGTGGAGAAACGGAAAAGGAAAATGTTAATGAAGGGAATTTTGAAGTAAGATGAATTCTAAAGATTTTGTCTAAACTAGTTCATTTCAAAATATCATAGAAACTACCTCAAAGAAAAGAAAGGAATCTAATATTCAGCAAATGAATGCTGACTCATATCTTAAAAGCATCCAATGCTTTGATTTTGATGTGCGGTAATATAAGCCACAATACTTCGAAAAACATTCTGAGTTCCTTTGAATCTTTACATGTCCCCAATATAGATCTATGGTTAGAAACCATTTGATTGTCATCTATTGTTCTGTATTAGCTATCTCTGTATGTATATTACTAGTATCAGACCTGTTTGTATGCATAGCCATAGAATATGGGTAGACCCGTTGTGTTTACACTAACACTGTATATATACAGACACGATTGCTACACGTACAGGCTAGACTTCTTTGTGTCATATATATGTTTTTGTTTGTCTGCAAAAGAATAGAATGTACTACACAATTGGTTTTATAATATAATTAAGGATAGGACTTTTATTGAAAGGGGGCCAGGTAGCAATATAAATCAAGCATAGGGAGATGGGGAATGATGTTACTATGCCACCATAGGGAGATGGGGAATTCATTGCAGTGGCAATGGATGGAATCTTTTGGAGGCATCCCCTGTTGACATGGATCTTAAAAGCATCCATTGCATTGATTCTGATCTGCAGTAATGTCCCATGTACAGATCTCGAGCACTGATCATATATATGAATTTGAAACACATGCACCTTATCACATTTTATGATTGTTCATAATCTAAACACATCTTCATTTACAATAAATCCTTCGATATTTAAAATATCTACCCAAATACACACTGATGCCATTGGTGCACAGCCATCTATTTTTAGCATACCACAGCACTTAATCTTTCTAACAAATAAAGATGTTGGCAGTTCAACATATAGCCATATATTTTATGATAGTGAAGTGGTCATTAAAATGGTGTCAAACATAGCAACAATGGTTTTCAATAGTGTATAGCCGGTTCTATAAACCAGAATGTAAATATTAACTCAGACGAAATCAAGGTTTACATGACTGTAATTCTGGCAGGTGGAAGGTTTAAATAGTGTACAGCCGGTTCTATTTGGTATAATGTAAATTTCAATTTTAAAGTTGCACTTTTGAATCAAATTGACCAACTAAGTTGTAAATTCTCTTATGCTTTCTTGATTCCCATGAATACAGTTGTAATGCATACAGGGAAGCATTTGGTCTGAACTAGCAGACCAAAGTCTAACATTTCGTTTGCACAAATAGATATCCAATTTATATGCTTTCTTCGTTCTCCCACGATTGCAATTGTAATCCTGAAAAGAAAAATGAAATATCTGCTTTAGTAAGTTAATATCATTTATAGATTCTAAATATATTTGGAATCTTGAAAATAGTTAAAAGAATATTTAGTTTTCAAAATGTCATTTTTTCAATAATGGTGTTTTTATCTATAGAGAATTCTGTGAAAATCTAAAAGCAAAACCTTTCTCTTGTTGATATATGCTTCAATCTCCTTTGCAGTTTTAACAAACTGACCTACAGATTTCATCGAAGAATGATGTCGTGGTAAACTGAAAGAGGCAACGAGACTTCACAGAGTATATTGTTTTGACTATTCCCTTCTACATAACGCTATGCCTATGTCTAATATTATTTATGTATCATTAGAAGATTTTGATGTTAAAAGGTTTATTAATTTTAGGTGTGAAATGTGCAGGGTTCATTTGGTTTGGAAGGAATAAGAAGAAAACAGTTAAGGAGTATTATTATTTTTTATTGTAAATAGATGATGAATGTCTAAATTTCTTGTAAATATTGGTTAACAATTATAACTAATAAAAAGTATATTACGTTTTAGGAGAGGTAGAAATACCTCTCCACAAACTCTTAAGGATGACCATGGACATCTTTCAAGAGGTCTTTCTTGTTTTCTTTTCATGTTATTTTCTTCTTTTTTTATAGTTTTTTAATGTTTAAATATAATTTAATTAAATAATTTTTCTAATCAAATATGTATTTTGAAAATTAGTTCTGTGAATGGTATAATAAAAGATCATTAAGTTGTATAGATTTCTTGTTTGAATTTTATAGTGATCAATTGCTTAGGGTGCATATTCATGAAGTAAGTTTGATGATTGCATGTAAAAAGATGGAGCACATTTCATAAATGGATTTAGCTAAGTCTTACAGGTTTTATATAGAATTACCATAGCTAATTTACATCTAACTATTATGGAGGTAAATGACATTGACCAAGTGTCACTAATTATTTTACTTTTTATTTCAAGTGTCTAATTGTAGGTATGTCATTATGGTTCATGACAAGCCTTAGGCTAAATGTTTGATGATATTGTCATTGTATGTCGAAAGCCTATGTGATGCCTAATATGTTTGTCCATGCATCATGGTTGAGTGAAACTAACTCGATGATTTTTTATAAGTAGGAGATTTTCCACAAGTCAAATTGTGATATTGTTACGAGGATTCTATGATTTTTGTTTAAACTTCAAATTAAACTCATATGGTGCAGGAAGATTGACTAACTCTAGTGTGCTTATTTATAACATCATAGTTGAGTGAGATTGACTCTATACATGATGATTGCATAAAGCTTATAGTAATCATCCTTAATACAGGATAAAACTAAGAACTATATGTAGATTATCTATTCATAATGGTTAGTCATTGATTCACAATTGTTAGTACCATTTACTCTTTTGCATTATGTATGACTTTTGTATGAAGAGTATATAAAACATCATAAAACTATAAGGGTTTGCACATATATTTATTATGTATAGGGCATAGTATTTTCTATTTTTACATTTTGATTTTCCTTTCTAGTTTCAATATTTATATTGAATCATATTATTTGTACATCCCTATGTGTAATGTATATGAAATAGTTTATGGTTTTGTATGTGTGTGTATAAATGCATCTGTGCACACACATTCTTAACAAAGAGTTGATATGTATGTATATATGTATAATGAATGTATATATGTATGTATGCATGCATGTATGTATTAATGAATGAATGAATAGATGAATGATTGTATGTGTGCATGTATACATATCAATGGTATGTATATATGCATGAATGCATGAATGAATGAAATGCAAGTTATGTATGTATTTATGAATGAATGAATGTATGAGTGGATGATTGACAAAATGTATGAATGTGTGTATGCATATCTATGATATGTATAAATACAAGAATGCATGTATGGATACATGTATGAATGAATGGATGAAAGAATGCATGCATGTATAAATCTTCATGCATGCATTTATGCAAACATGCATGAATGAATGCATACATATATGTAAACATTTTTGTCTATACACATACTTAACAAAGAGTTGATATGTATGTATGCATGAATGCATGCACGTACCTATGTATGTATTGCATTGTATGTATGTATGAATGAATCAATAAATGTATGAATGCGTGTGTATGTATGTATGCATGAATGGATAGATGTGTGCATATCTATTGTATAAATGCATTCATTCATGCATGTATGTATGTATGAATAAATGTATGTATGCATGTATGTATATATGAATGTATGAATAAATGGATGAATGCATGTATGCATGAATGAATGAATCTATGGATGTATGTAATATTGAATGGATAAATGAATAGATGAATGGATGTATGCATGTATGTATGTACATGAATACAAGTATGAATGAATGAATGAATCTATGAATGTATGTGGATGAATACATGTATTTATGAATGACTAAATATATGAATGTATGTATGTATGTATGCATGTATGGATGAATAAAATGTGCATTAACTATTGCATGTATCTATACACATACATAGGTATGCATGCATACATTCATTTATTCATACATGCATATATATACACATTTATTTATGCATGCATACATTCATTTATACATACATGCATGCATGCGTGTACAAATGCTTATGGATGTATGCACAAATGTATGTGTTGATTTATGCATGCTTACATGTATGTATGTGTGCGTGTTTGTGCTTATGTATGAATGCATGCAAATACATACACAAACATAGATATGCATGCATACATATGCACATGCAATCATTTATCTATACATGAATACATATACAAATTCATGCATACATACATTCATACACACTCATGCATGTATATGTGTTGATTTATGCATGCTTGCATGTATGTGTGTGTGCATGCATGCAAATACATACACATACATAGATATAAATGCATACATACATTCATTTATCCATACATGCATATATATACACATTTATTTATGCACACACATTATACACACACACATCAATGGGTGGTCCCACAATAGTGTGTCTCACTTTTTTAGATATGTCAATTTTTGCTGAAATAACACATTTTTAATAAAATATGATGATTCAAGCTTTGAGAGGTTCCATTTGAAAGAATTAATTACAAATGGTTAGATCAAAGCCTCTTAGATTAAAAAAATATTGATATAACATCTATATTCCTCATTCATACTTACAATAGAATCTCCCTCGCACCTATAAAAATGCTGACAAAAAATCACTTTGACTTTATGTTTTGGCATATCAAATGAATCCATTGAAAAACCTATCTATTTAGTATGATGCTATTCAGAACAAGTTTTCTAATGAATATAATTTTAATACATATTGAGTTCATTATCACTTTTAAATATTACTTTAACTAAACATAAGTTGTTTGGTCACTCAACAACCTGTCTCTTCAAGACTTTGGGAAAAATAGTAAATTACAAAAAATATGTAGGAAAAGAGTATTTCTATTAACTTTCTATAAAACAAAGAAAAAATGAATTTGGATATACATAGATCAAGTTAAAGACTAGAAACTAGAAACTAGAAATAAAATTCTAAAAGGCTCTAGTTTACATCATCTTCAAATTCCTAATAATTTTGCGGCAACAGGTGTTCAAAAGTAAAAAAATTTCTCAAAATGTTGATCTTTGTGTCAAAGTTGGCCAAAAAGTGGGACACACTATTGTGGGACCACCCCAATACATATACACATTCATTCATACATGCATGCATCTATACAAAAGAACACATACATATGCATGCATGCTAATACATAATCATGCATGCATACATAAAAATACATACATAATCATGCATGCATATATATGTACATGTATGCATGCATACATCAACACATACATATATACATGCATGCTCAAAATGTATGTCTATGTGGAGAAGGGAACCCACCACTTTTGAGTTTGATGAAATCCTAAGGAGCAAATTGAACCTTGCACCACCTTACTAAATTAGCATGCTAGTGAGTGGGAGGGTCAATTAATTAACCAAGACTTAAGTGTGAATAAAAAATACTTATAAAAACCTAACTCTAATTATGAACTGATATTTTGGTTATTGAAAAAAAAAAGACTACATCTTGGACACTAGTGTGAATCCAACACTTAATGCAAATTTGGGACACAAGTGTGGTTTGTGTGTTCCATATGGATAGGGTTCAAAGATTACATACAACTAGAGAGATACAAGAATACTAACTAGGCTAACAAAATTAAAAGTACAACAAACATAATTATATAACGTAAATAACAAGGTAAAACAACTATTCTTTTTTTTTTAATCTATAACATCACTTTTGACTAGAGCTATGAACCAGTGAGGCCACAAATTTGGGGGGCCTCATCCCCAATTAACTCCACCAGCTGAAACCTGCGAGCACGGAAGCCCAGCTAGGACACTAAGCCCGAGGGGCGCAAGAACACACACCCATCGTGGGAGTGGCACAGGGACCGCGAGCACTCCAAGCCCAAGTGAGGGTCGGACAGTTGGAACAATAATCACCTCCTTCTCCATGAACAATTGTGCTGAAAGATGATTCATTAGACTCCCTTCTCATTTGAATCATATACTTATGCTGAACAACGATTCTTTCCGACTCCCATGTCAAGCATACATCATCGTGTCCTTCGGGGGATTTGAACTATGCACCTCGAACTATCACAAGTGGAGGTAGAATGATGTAGGGGCATTCTAGGGTACTCAGTGGCACTGCATGGGTGGATTGTTATTTGGTCGGTGTTACTTGATTGCAGCCTTGACCGATGGTCTCAGTCATTGAAGGAAGCTTGGTCGCTGAAGGAACTCAGTAATCTCTCGCACTCGGTGAAAGTGTTACTCGGCAATGCCTGCGGTGATTGGTCGACACTGGTGCTCGGCAATGCTCGGTTATTTCACTGATGCTCGGTAGTTTTGGTTTACCAACTAGAGTTCTGTGTGATTTGTTGGGCCGACTTGGTGCATTTAATGTTGGTAGCTTTTGTTACAGGTCGACATGTTGAATTTAATAATTGTAAGGCTATTTGAGAGCCGACTTGTATTGTATTTAATATTTGTTAGGAGGAGTTAATGGTTTCATCTAGCCGACTTGTGGCTGATGATTAGTATTTAAGGGGGTGTTAGGGTAGATGTTTGGGGGTAGACTTGGTAGAAGAGTTCAGTGGTGAAGTTGTGGAAAAGATCCTGTGAGATCTTGCAGATCAGATTGTTATCTGATAGTTTGTATTAGCAGAGCTAGTGGTTGAGGCTTGGAGACAAGGAGATTTCTTGGAGGCTTCTGAGCTCAAGTTTAGATCTACCTTAGGGTTTCCATCAATTGCTGGTTGTTTTTAGAACTAAACTAGCTGGAGTTGTATTGGATCCTTGTTGATCCTTGTTGTATCAGAATTGTAATCTCTGATTGTAATTGGCCCTAACCCGGAAGGCCTTACAGTCGGGCATGTTAATGAAAATTTGAGTTAAATAATTATTGTGTTGTGTTATTCTATTGTGTTGTGGTTTGGCTACAAGTTTGGACAGTCCTTAATTGGATCCTCCATCCTTGACTGTGCCATAGAAGAATCCTAGGATTGCTAGGAAATTCAAACTTTCACACAAGATGATGTGAAAAGTGTTGGGCTATTTGTTTTAGAGGTAAACCAAAGTCAAATCTTTGTATTGGTGTTTCCACCTCTATGGACAACAAAGATACGATAGATTTGATAATGAATAAATCGACAAATGACAAAACAATAATAATAAAGATAGATAATGGATTTGATCATCATAAGAAAAATGAAGAGTAGAAAAATTAACGATGATGAATGTCAATATGTCACTGGAAGTTGCACTAAACCATGGGAGAGAAGGTATCAGGGTTGGATTCATTATTGTGGATTATAGTGGTCTAGAAATAATTCCTATCCCAAAATTAATTGGGTTTTATAATTCATTCAAAATTTTGGTTCAACTTTTAAAACTACCCCTAGATTTGTTTGTTATATTATAAAATAGAAAACAAAATTGCTGGATAAGATACATAATAATATAAAAATTTGGTCCAGGTTCACATAATTTATAGGCCAAGCTTAATTGGACATCACTAAATGGAAAATCCTTGTAATATTATTGAGGATCATCACACAACTCTATCCAGTATCTATTATGTTTTACATTGCATGCTCCTACTTAATGGGCCAAAGATGTTGGTATTGATACATCATGGTAGTGGGGAGTCTCTCCAACTATAACTCTACCTTTGAATTCTTTCAGGTGGGAATGATAGGTTCTTTTATTTGATATAAATGTGATGTTGGGTTTTGATTTTGTGGCTTAATTCTAAGTTTAATTTTTAGGCATTTTTTAACTCGCCTCGATTGTGCTTTCCAGAATTATTGATCATCATGGTTGGTGTGATTTAAATGTTGGAATTAGTATACTCCCATGATTGTAGTAATATTGTGCTATTGGAATAGATTGAGGACATGCTGGGTAATGACTATCATGATCTGAACTTACCCTTTTGATGTAATATGATGATTTTGGAACCTTTGTCAATTTTTGCCCAATTTTGAGATTTTAGGGTATTTTATGGTTAACAAACTTTCCTCATGTCCTTGTGAGATGTTTGATGGATTCTATCAAAATTTGAGCTCTTCGCATAGTGGCCAATTGAGCAGTTTTTCATTTGACTCATGTTATTGCCTTGTTTTCTTGTTGATGCTTATGTTATCCACGTCCTTGGTATAGGCCAAGTAGATAGTGCATCTTGTACTTTTGTCATTGGTGTAGACTAAGTGAACAAACTATGGGTTATGTCATCCTCATTGTAGACCGAGTCGATGAAGCCCCTACTTCATGTCCTTGGGTGTGAGACATTTTATTGTGTAGATGTATGGTGGAGATCACATTCAGGCATGTAGTAGAGCTATGCTCCTATGTTGAGGTTCAAGTGATCCAAGCTCTTGGCGAGTCCAATTGAGCGTACCTTATCTCCCTTTTGTGGCATGGCATCTCTTTGCTTGGTATTTGTTGAGCATTGCATTTTGATCAGTACGTGTCGAGTAGTGAGATGGAGTGGCTCCCCAAGGTTGGTTGGGACATAAAGTGGTCTTAGGGTAACCCTTGGTGGATTTAATTATGACAACTAATAACATTAAATAAAATGGGGTTAAAACACTTAATGAAAGATAGTTTGACAATGGTATTGTGGTCATCTGAGTGGTGTGGGGTGGGTACAGTTGTGGCCATTTGTGAATGTTGATTTGACATAGTCGTGACCATTCGCAGATGTTAAGTTGGCATGGTTGTGGCCATTAGTGGATGTTGAGCTTGCATGAGCCTAATTTATGGGGAGGATGATTTAATGATAATATCCAACTAGATGAGAAGCATTTTTCTTTCTTTTAAATCAACATGTGATAACAAGTTTCCCTAGCTATATCTAGGCTATTTTTTATGTTTATCTATTGTTAGTATGCTAATGTTTGTACACCCTCGAGATGTGGTTTTGTAAGGGACAACACCCTAGTTTTATTGATGATTAATATAAAAAATAAGAATATATAATAGCCAATTACATAAATGTCAATTGATATTAAGGCTATATAGCCAATGTGTATATGTGCATAATACTTTTATGTTGGTGTTACATCAATGTGTACATAAAGCTACACTATTAAATTTGTATGGTGACCTAAATCATATGTGTAAGTTGAGTTTTTATGATGACATAATGTGAATTAGATTTTGAAAATTATGCAATTATCTTGCATAAATATTCTTGCTTAAATAAAACTTATAATTACATCATATGTATACATTCTATTTGTATGTTATATATAAACAAGAATGCATAGAATTCAATTGAACAAATGTCAAAACTTGATTAACATTAGGTCACCATACAACTTTAATAAAAATAGCTTTATGTTACACTTTATGCAATAACATATGGTTTGTATTCCATATATACCATACTCATTCAATTTGTACCTGACATAATCATACAATATTTAATACAAACATGTATACAAGTCAATTGCATAAGGTCAAACTAATTCACATTAGATCACCCTTACAAAAACAAGGCTTGAAAGCATAAACATAGGCCATCGACAACACATAGTTAGGCCAAGAGGTGCTGACTAGAAGACAGAAAACAAACCACAAAGGCTAGAAGCCCATCAACTATACTCACACCCCATGAGAAGACGGGAGAGAGTTAGAAAAAGATTTCTTCCTACGCCACTGGACAACAATCCAAGCAATTCTATCCTTAGGCTAACCAACAAAGGAGACCCCACTAGGACATGCATCAACACAAAGGCCAAAGTGATTAAGAGTCTGAGAATTATCAATAGAATTTTGCTGTAGAACAAGAGTGGGAGTAGTAGAATCAACAACAAGGGAAACAGGGCCAACAGGCATTGAAACAAAAGAAGCAGGGGAAACATCCAGGGATGCAGCAGGAGCAAGAGTTGAGTGAGCGGTACAAGTCTGGTTTTGACTAGCAACATGAGCAATATTCAAATTATTAGCGCGAGTTTCATCTTCATCAACAGACTGTGAGTCCTTAGAAGAAAAATAAAAAATAGAATTAGAAGCTCTACCTATCAAATGGTCATTACTAGTAGCCTTCCACCATGTGACAACACCTTTCAGGTGCAGAAGAGCGCAATCAGTGTCCATGTGCCCTGTAGAGAAACGTCATTGAAAACGTAAGGGAAGGCCCTTATAATCCAATGCTTGGGTCCATGACCTCTCACAACCATGAGAACAACTTCATCCAGAAGCGGAGAGGAGATATTACAAGTGAGTACAACTTAAAGTCATGGAAAAATTTAATGCAGGTAGCCATGTTACACAAGTGGACTTTCAATATATTTGTTTCACAAGTGAAATCCACTCCTTTGTTTGAACTTGAATATGTGGAACATTTAGATATCACTTGGAATTAATTGATAAAGATCCTTGGAGAGTTGATTAGGCTCACTATTTTATATTTTCAGTGGTTTATCGGGTAAAACTTCACTTTTGAAGATTTTATATCATACACGAATTCATTTTTCTACGTAAACTTAAAGCTATATTGATTTGAGATCTCAATACTATTGCCTATGAATCCTATGGGCCTTTAGTGAACGTTAAATAAAAATAATAATAAATTTTTAGAAAGGGCTTTGTATGACCAAAATTCAGTAATATTTTTAAGTGGGATGCATGACACCAGCAAACCACCTTACGAGCTCCAAAGTAAATCATATTTTATTCTCCTATGTTGGAATAACTAAAATGAAAGATTAGGACGGCCTTGTGCTCTTCATCCAAGTTAACTGATTGGGTTTACAAATTAAACTCTAAAACTATGGGAGTCTAATTAAATCTTTCCATTCTCATCATTTGAAGGATTGTAGAAAAGATCATAATTTTCAAAAATAAAAATAAAAATCATGGAGTGGTTCCTATGTGTGTGAATTTTGTACCTGATATGTAGACACAACACTTCAATAAAACATTAGAGGTTAGCAAAAATTGAAATCGTGCAATGAATTCAAAGCTAAACTAACCAGGTGATTTACTACCTTCTAATAGGTGCGAGTATGATGTTCTCAGATTGTTATCGAGATCAGTGACCTTGACGACACCTAAACGAATGATTTTAATGCAAAAGATGGATATGGAATGTATGCAATTAATCTATTTTTTTGATGTTTTAGATGCAATAAGAATGAAAAATCTAATATGAATCTATGCTAATAATGATATGCTAAAATATGAATGATCTCACAAAGTTGTTTGATTTGCAAAGAAGCTTCGATTCTCCAGATAGTAATTCGCTAGCATAAGTTTGCACAATTATGAGATGATTTGTGAAGAGATGAGGCCTTAATTTATAGAAATTCAGGGCTTTGGAGGTGCATGGGAAAAAGCCATAAATCACTCAAATAACTCAAGTTGATTTTTGAGTTATTTTTAAATAAAGGATAATTAACTCACAAAAACATGCAAAAGTAGAGTTGAACTCAAAATAGAGTTTAGCTTTAATTGATAATTGATAGTTGTCTACTTTTCTTGATTGTGCATATTTTATTTATGAATTAATTTAATAATCAAGTGATTTATTTCCAACTTAACTGATTTTGAAAAATAAAACAATTGATTTATGGGTTAATCAATTATTTTTCAAACTTTTATTCAAAAACAATATTATTAAAAATTGACCACTTGCTTTAATTAATTAAATAAGAATTTAATCAATTATTCATAAGATTTTGGATTTATTGTCAAAATTAAATAATAATGATTAGGAATAAATATAATTAACTTCAATTAAACAATTAAGTGGCAGAATTAAATCTAATTAATTAAATATTGAGAATATTCAACTAATCAAACTTTAGGATAAATAGGATTTATCGCCAAATAATCATTAAATTAAAGATAATTATGATAATTAGGAATATTACTAGGAATATTCCTCGATGCAGAATTTAAGATAATCAATTAGGATTCGATGATGTTTAGATGTGCCTTAGGTTAGGACTTTGATGTCGATTTCATTCGATGTGTTGATATAAGAGATTAATGAACTTATAGCCCATTTTTGGGGTATTACATTTTGCCCTCTTTGAATTACTGTGTGAAGCGCAGTGGTTCAAAGATAGTCTATGTACGATAAAGATATGAAACTGATATGAAAGATATGATGATAATTGATATGAGACAGAAGCTGATTGAAAGATTTGATATGAAGATAATAGGTCTTGAATGACCAAAGATAATGTTAACTATAACAGCAATGAACCAATGAAACAAAAGTGTCAAAATGCCTGATTCCGAACCTTATGATTGCGAAGAAGTGAGTGACCGATTCCAGACTCGATTGTCTTTAGAAGAATCATGTAGGTATCACATCTAAACCCTTTAGTTACCGAAGAACCAAGGAAAGAACTCTGATGAACCGATGGTTGCGAAAAGCTAATACAGTTTACAAAATTAGGAGAATACCAGATTGATATGGATCTCGATGAATCTGATATGCCCCAAGCAATGATAGATTTGCCCCGAGCAATGAGGTCTTTTTGATGAATCAGTAACTTGACATGGTTGTTGTCTTGATTATTGAGGAAAGATATGATTCCAAAATTTAATTTCAAATTAGATTACAGACTTTGAATGATATGTAATACCATGCCCCCTTTGAGATTAAAATTGAAATCTGACAAAAGAAGTCATCATTAAATGGTTTAGAAGCATGTTAATTGATTTGAGAAGTGGTTATACACGTTCGAGAATGCATTCTACATCGTTTGGAGGTCCAAAAGACCAAGTTTAACTAGGTTAAACCATGAGTTGACCATGGGTGACCAAGTGGAAATTTTGATAGTTTGATGTAAGATAATCAGTTAAGTTGAATACTGGATTTTTGTGATGATGGAAGGTCGATTATGCAAGTAGTAGACAATATGAATGATCTCAGATTTTGATTTTGATCCTGAAAAAGGATTCTACTTGCTGTTTCATTGGAGGAACCTTCGTGTGAGATTCGGCTCTTGTTAGATTTGAAGATGCGATTTGAAGAATTGTTTAAGCATTGAAGTTCATTTAATCATTGTGAGATCATGCAAAGATGAAAAATGAAATGCAGAATGAAATGCAACCTAAGACCTAGGACCTACTCATTGATCATATGCCGATTTGTTATCATCATTGAACTTTTAGGTAACCGGATAAATCAATACAATGCCCACTAGCTATGAAACCATAGACATATGAATATCGATTTGTATGCGCAAGAATCAATACAACACCCACTGGTCAACAACTATGGATATATGAATATTGATTTTATTTTCGGAATGTTAGATTAGATATAAGCACCAAGGCATAAGTGCCAGGATGACTTGAATATCATGTCCATTTTGATATAGCAATTTGTATAAGCATCAAAACATAAACATCGTGATGACCTGAATATGCCTTGCATTGCAAACACATCAAACAGTTAAGAGATCATCCTAAATCCAGTGTGAATTACCCGTAGTGACCCTTTATCATTCACATCCTTAGGCAAGATCGTGTTTCATAGTAGGAGAAAGAACTCACTCAAAAAGACAATAGTTAGATCAAACTTCCTTGAATTTTTTGGGTATCAATGGTTGAGGTACACATGGCCATCCAATTTGAGATAGAGGCTCTTATAGTTGGACACCATTTCAATCCAGAATTTTCAAAGTTGTTGGATTTTCACATACAAGAAGAAAACAAAGAAAAGATTATGCCCCCAGTCATCACTCTCTAAATCCTATAAAGGACATCATCGAAGAGTTTGAAGGGACACAATATGCAAAAATCTCAATGCAAATCAGTAAGCATACAAGGAGATAAAAGCATGTAAAAAGCACAGATTATTTTTAGTTTGTGTTTGATTGCGTTGTTGTAGATGCAAAATCCTTTCTGGAGAGGAGACTGACTGACTGACTCAGATTGGCACTTCAAAGGACTTTGACTGGATATGACACATCTAAAGTATACTGGAGACCATAGGATATGACATTGATTGCCCCCAAGTTTGAACATTGATAGGATACAGACGCTTTAGTTGATTGGTGTACAGGCCGACTTATTGAAAATAAGAATGTAGAAACAAACTGGGAGATATGTACAAACTAAAGCAAGACTGAAAGCTGGGAAAGACCAAGATTGCGCTAATAGATGGAGCATTTTGAAACAAGTGGTGCCCATTTGCCAAGTTTTCACCATCTTGGCAGAGATTATATTTTTGCTACCAAGGCACCTGTTTCCAAGTTTTCACCAAGGCACTTTTTCTTTTTCTCATTTTTTTGTATTTTTCATTTTTTTCAATTTTTTTGTACTTTTGATATTTTTTTACTTTTTTTGTGAATCATCAAGGTGCCTATTGCTAGGTTTCCAACAAGATGTTCATTTTTTTCAGGACTTTTTCCAATTTTAAAGATTTTTTCAGGACATTTTACCATAGACTGAATGCCTTAGGCATAGAATTTCTTTAGATGGAGAAAGTTGATTGGTTCTCAGAGCTGTTCTCCTTCAGTCATTGAGAGTTGATAGGTGCCAGAGCCAAAAGTAACAGTGATTACAAAGGGACCCAGCCAGTTGGGTTCAAACTTCCCCTTGCGTTCTCGATGTGATTGATTTTTAGGATTCTCTCTCAAGACTAGATCACCAACCTGAAATTCTCTATGTCTAACTTTCTTGTTGTAACCTCTAGACATTCTCTTCTGATATACTCTGAGATGATTGTATGCTACTCGTCTGCACTCATCTAGTAGTTCAAGATCTTACAACTTAGACACTCTGTAGTCATCATCAGTTACTAGACCGTGCATTCTGATTCTTAGTGATGGGATTTCAACCGCAATAGGCAGTACCACTTCAGACCAATAAACTAAAGCGAAAGGTGTAGCCCTAGTAGGTGTTCTAATACTTGTTCTGATACTAATTCTGATACTTGTTCTGATACTTGTTCTGATACTAGTTTTGATACTTGTTCTGATACTGGTTCTGATACTTGTTCTAATACTTGGTTATGATACTTGGTATACTTGATAGCATCTTTTTTCATTTGCAAACTCCCAAGCAAGATCATATCGTGTAGTCCTAATGTCTAGCAAGGTGGAGAACATGAGGGATTAGCAAGTTGGTGGAAGAGATGGAAGACAAGAAAATGAAGGAGAATGAAAGGAAGAAATCCTCAAGGGAAAACTCCTCAAGACTACCCAAGCTAGGGAAAAATGTCATGTAAAGCATATTTGGACAAGCAATGAAAGGCTAGTATAGGATAAGTCACAAAATCGTAATGCAACAACAAGAAAGGATGCATTCTAAAGGAGTAGACATGTCAAGAGGTTTCAAAGCATCATGTTTCACTCTTTCTTTTTTTAGATCAATACCAAAGGGGAAAATGATAGCGATAGGCGAAAATGAATGGAGGAAGATAGACATGAAGGCTAAACATGAAAGGAATGAAAGCAAGATCATTATAAAATAGCTCACAAGATAGCCAAATGTTCATGTATAGATCAACATTGTCAAGATCAAAGAGAGAAGATGGAATGGATGAAATATGTAGAAGAACTATGCATGATGTCTGATTGCCAAGTTTTCATCACGATACTTATCCAAGGTGCCACAAGGGAGTGGTTTTCACCATAGGATGAATTTATTTCTCTTTACTTTTGCTACCAAGGCACCTGTTTCCAGGTTTTCACCAAGGCACATTTTCAAATTTATTTTTTTTTAATTTTTTTTTTTTTGGAAGAAGGCAAGCTTTTTAGATAATGCTCCTTGAAAGGATAAACCATGATATGCCAAGGATTCAAGATGATATGCTCAAAGATGCTGATAGGGAAAGGAAGATGGAAGAGGAAGATGGAGGATAAAGTTTTATGTAAAGCGAGTGAGGTTGGAAGATAGGAGGAATAGGCAAATGAGGAAAAAGGATAGAAGGTAGAAGGATAATGAATGGAAGGATTGTGAAAGGGTAGATGGAAAGGAAGGCAAGATCAACATCAACACACACCTTGAAGGGTGGTGAGAGGATGGAGGAAATGTGAATGAAGGAATACGTGAAGGAATATGGCGAATGGATAGCAGAGGTTGTAGTTTAGGCACATGGAATGGAAGGATGTTTCTGGAGAAAGATGAAGTGGAAGTCTTTGGAAGCTTGAATGTCAACTTTACTTGTTGCTCAACACCAGATTCTTTTAAGAGAGATTTTGGAATCTATATAGTCGTAGGCTTTTCATTTCTTTTTGATGATCTAGAGAGAATATCTTTAATGATGGATTTTGGAACCCATACTTGTCTTGTAGTTTTTTTCTTAGATATCTCTTTTGACTTTATTCCTTTATGTCGATTAGAGGAGACATGGTGATATTTTTTTGATGGATTCTTGTATTGTTTCTTTTTCTTGTATTGAACATTCAAGTTACTTCCAAAATACTTGGGACTTGTGGAAGAAGAAGGAGGATATGACTAGTTTAAATAGGTGGGTGGATGAAAAGGATTCAAGGGTATGCATCTATGTTGATCTTGAGGAAAGATGGAAGATGGAGGGACGTAAGGACCCAAGATGGATGATGAATTAGGAGAGTTAGAAGGGGAAAGTGAAGGGACATAAGGACCCAAGATGGAAGGCAGACGTGAAGCCCTTAGTAGTGGTGGAGGAGGTCCAAGGATGGACATGGAAAATGCAAAAGGATAATCAATAAGTTCATCATCATCTATGTGACAACCAAGGACATCAGCATCTTTAGAGTGAGCATTAGGATTTTCAATAGAATCATGAACATCTTGAACATGAGCACCTTCTTTGATAGGATTGTTTAGACCGTGCAAAGACTTAGGAAGAGTAGAAAGTGGAAATGAACATGGAGTGGTAGAATAAGAAGATGGAAGACTTTGATCTTGACAAGGATCTTTGGATAGCATAATCGCATAATTTTCTCTTGATTTTCAATAGGCTTAACATTGGAAGTAACAACACCATTTTTACCAACCTTAATGGAAGTATCATCTTTAGGAAGTGCAAGTGTAGTAAGGTTATTTTGATTGTCAATAAGCTCAACAGTGTAAGTAGTAGCTTCATCTTGCTTAGGAGAAGACTTAAGACATGATGGAATGCATGAAAAAGGGTGTGCATGATCAAAAGAACCATGGAACAGATAAGAGACATCATGAAAAGGATTGGATGACATGGAGGTTTCTTGATCTTGATCTTTCCTTATGTTCTTTTCTTTATCATTTTGAAAGTCCTCTTGACATGGAGCCACTTCTAAGGACAAGGAAGCATGTTGGGATTGTATGGAAGACTTTGGAAGAGATGGTGAAGGACTAGCTGAAGTAGGCATTGTAGCGTATGAAGGCTTAGGCTCTTTAGGTTTAGCATTATTGAAAGTATTTGCAACCAAGTCAAGGTTAGCTTGAGTTTCTTTAAGAGGTAGCCCTTGAGGATAACTATAGGGAACCGTATGAAAAGTATCAAGGCTTGTGTCGGATGAAGGTTCTGTGAAAGATTTGATAGGCTTGGGAGCTTTAGAAAATGTATGGGTATTGGAGGAAGTAGGGGATGGAAGGGAACCATCACAAGACAAAGGTTCAACATTAACATAATCTTTCTTGAGAGTGTAATCTTTATTTTCATCATGAGAGTTCTTAGAGGAGAGATTCTTATAGTATTGATGTTTATAATCAACTCGGTAAGCTTTCTCTTCCTCAATAGAAGTAGATGTATCATCTAGGTATTGTTCACAGAAATCATCAAAGTTTCTTTCAAAATCAGAATCATATGGATCACCATCACAATCTATCCAATGTGACATCCCATTTCTAGTAAGCACGAGCACACGGCGAGGAGGACTCTTAGGAACAGAGGTGTCATAGGTATCACTATATTGTCCCTCATCATAGTCATCATAGTCTTCAAAGATGGGTGTGTCACTCTCCGTGAAAGAAGTATCAAAAGGATTATCACGTTGCTCATATTCTGTTCGAGGGCATGGTGATATGTACAAGTCTTTATCAAATGGAAAAGGGCATAGAGTTTCCATGGAGAACTCTTTAGGTTCCTTTTCTTTCTCAAGTTTGTTAAGTTTGACTTGCATAGCATGTATCTGTTTCATCATAGCTGTGATTAGAATTTCTTCCTCATGTGTATTGATTCTTTGAGACATGTTAGGAGTTTTAGGACTCCCTGGAACAGATTGATGTAGAGTTTGTTGATTGACTCCTTGAATTGATAGAGGGGGAATGTAACTAGATTTCAATGAAAAGTTGCCAAGACCGTCGTCTTTGTAAAGACCAGAATCGCAGAGTTGCTCAAAAGTTGGACCTATGTGAGTCAAAGGTAAAGTATGAGATATTTCCCTAGATTTCTTGTGGGAGGAAGCTCTAGTTTCCACCATTAACCTTGGGTGAAGCAAAAGAATAAGATGAAGACAACTGAAGAATGAATTGAATCAAGATGATCAGATGACGCAACCTTGTGAAGGTTTGATTGATTGAAGATTCAATTAGACATGGGTGAAGGATACTATGCCCTGGATGTATGGGTAGGTTCCCAAAAGATAGCGGACAAGATATCACAACACTTAGTCATTTTGATGATTGATTGAAGATTGATAGTTATGACAAGGTTTTGACACAAGATGATAAAGACTCAAATCGATTAAATAGAAGACTGGATCAGATTCAAAAGACCACTTTGGGATAATGATTGGATTCTCAGTAGTTGCTACTCTATTCTTGACACAATGATTTGTTTGACAAATTCTGGAAATAGGCTTAAAAAGCTAAGTATCTGGCACGACAGTTGCAAAACTCGCACGACAGTTGCTAGCAGGATTTGACTTTTTGAATTTGACTGGTAGAAAGACTTGTACGACACTGGGTTCTTTACCATATGACAGATGGGTAGTAATGAAATGAAACTTGATAGAAACTCGTATGACTTTTTGACCTCCTAAGATGACTTTTGACTCCAAAAAAGAATTTTACATTAGATTTTGTAAATTTTGAGTTTTCAGATTCAGATTGTTTGGAAATTTTAATGTCCAGATTTGAGGATTGTAACAGATTTGTCCATTTTCAATAACCAGATAGATAAACAAGCATGCAAACTAGCAAGCAAGTGATTTCAAGCATGTCTGAAAACAATGAACAAGGGCAAAAGAAACCTTGCACATGAACAATCAAGTGACTTATTCGTTCTAATCCTCAGAAGCGCTAATTGTGTATGTTCCAAAAATGTTTTGCAATAACGCACATATACCCTAGAAAATAAAAATTTGGCCTCGCTAGGGTTTTTAGTAATGGTTTGACTCTGCAACTTTTATGATCCAAAGGGGTGAACTCCAGTCCCAGGGCACCAGGGTTTTGACACAGTCCAAGAATTTAATCAATCAAGAGCTACTAGGGAGATTTGACAACCCAACAATGAACCACAACTGTGAAGATTTCTTCCACAAGGATATTTATATAGCGGCTGTCACTACCACAATGAAAATGGCTATTACCACTTGAGGTTCTGTCAATGTGGTTGACCCAATTAAGGGAATGTCCACTACGGTTAACCCTCTCTAAAGGTGACTCATAAGATATACCACATGGAGACTGGTTCCAGATTCAAGGATTTGGGTTTCTGGTACTATCCAAAAATGAAGTAGAGCATAATCCCCTAGCCTTTTCACTTTTAATGCAAACAAAGTAGACAGATTAATCCCACACGCTAAGACCAAGATTATCTCACAAAGATCTATGACATCAACCCCTTAGGATCTATCAACCTCTCCGGAGAGAGAATGCCTCGATCAAAAGTTGAAGACACACGAATCTAGTGGAATGTGAGACTCCCTCAGTATCCTCCCCACCTACAAGGGATCCTTCATTGAGAAGAGTTTCACTGGAAACCCACTCTCTCAAGATCCACAAATAGTGTTCATGGGGCCTAATTACTATGTGTAACAAAGATGTTGAAAGCAAATTATGTTTATTTTTATAGCCCAAATGAAGTTTGTGATAGAAAAGCAATAAAAGTCACTCAAGCTAGACACATGAGATGTTCATTTTAGATCCAAAATAAAAGTCTTATAAGCTAAGAAGATTACCTAAATTCCTCGCAATTCACTTAGTAGATTTTTACCTATTTTTAGCAATTCTTGTGCTTTTTGTCTTCTATCTTTTGTACCCACAAGATGTACCTGCACCTGCAACCCACTGTTATGAAAAACTTACCTATTCTTGTACATGAAACCCAATGTTATAAAAATATATCAAAAAAATAAACACAACTTGTCAACCCCATGTGGTAGAAAATCAGGTTAGTCAAAGATAATATGTCATTTGATAATCAAAAAACCTGTTGTCATAAAAAAATCAGATTCTGACTAGTCTGCACTAAATCAACAATAAATTTTGCAAATAAAAATGAAATTAATCCAAACCAATGGAAAATGAAAGCTAACTCAAATACCTTTTCAGAAATATAAATTTTAGATCTGTTTCATTTCATATGTGCATGTACCAATAAAAACATCAGTCAGATTTCATAAAATCAGGTTCAGACCAGTCTTCACTAAAATGATCATAACATTTGCAAATAAAAACAAAATTAATCCAAACCAATGGTAAATGAAAGCTAACTCAAATACCTTTCAATAAATATAAATTTTAGATCTGTATCGTATCATATGTGCATGTACCAATAAAAACATTAGTCAGATTTCATAAAATCAGGTTCAAACCAGTCTTCACTAAAATGATCATAACTTTTGAAAATCAAAATGAAATTAATCCAAACCAATGGAAAATGAAAGCTAACTAAAATAAATTTCCAAAAAAATAAATTTCATATTTTTATCATGTCATATGTGCATGTACCAATAAAAACATCAATCGGATTTCTGGAAAAACAGCCAGAAATTTATCACAAAACTCACAAAAATTAACCTTGTGGTCCTGGGTTCAAGAAATTTGATAGAATAGAATGGAAACCTGTTTTAGGGCCCCATGGTGGGCACCAAAAATGCATGTGTGAATTTTGTACCTGATCTGTAGACACAACACTTTAGTAAAACATTAGAGGTTAGCAAAAATTGAATTCGTGCAATGAATTGAAAGCTAAACTAACCAGGTGATTTACTACCTTCTAATAGGTGCAAGTATGATGTTCTCAGATTGTTATTGAGATCAGTGACCTTGATGACACCTAAATGAAGGATTTTAATGCAAAAGATGGATATGGAATGTATGCAATTAATCTACTTTTTTGATATTTTAGATGCAATAAGAATGAAAAATCTAATATGAATCTATGCTAATAATGATATGCTAAAATATGAATGATCTCACAAAGTTGTTTGATTTGCAAAGAAGCTTCAATTTTCCAGATAGTAATTCGACAACATAAGTTTGCACAATTATGAGATGATTTGTGAAGAGATGAGGCCTTAATTTATAGAAATCCAGGGCTTTGGAGGTGCATGGGAAAAAACCATAAATCACTCAAATAACTCAAGTTGATTTTTGAGTTATTTTTAAATAAAGGATAATTAACTCACAAAAATATGCAAAAGTAGAGTTGAAGTCAAAATAGAGTTTAGCTTTAATTGATAATTGATAGTTGTCTACTTTTCTTGATTGTGCATGTTTTATTTATGAATTAATTTAATAATAAAGTGATTTATTTCCAACTTAACTGATTTTGAAAAATAAAATAATTGATTTATGGGTTAATCAATTATTTTTCAAACTTTTATTCAAAAACAATATTATTAAAAATTGACCACTTGCTTTAATTAATTAAATAAGAATTTAATCAATTATTCATAGGATTTTAGATTTATTGTCAAAATTAAATAATAATGATTAGGAATAAATATAATTAACTTCAATTAAACAATTAAGTGGCAGAATTAAATCTAATTAATTAAATATTGAGAATATTCAATTAATCAAACTTTAGGATAAATAGGATTTATCGCCAAATAATCATTAAATTAAAGATAATTATGATAATTAGGAATATTACTAGGAATATTCCTTGATGCAGAATTTAAAATAATCAATTAGAATTCGATGATGTTTAGATGTGCCTTAGGTTAAGACTTTGATGTCGATTTCGTTCGATGTGTTGATATAAGAGATTAATGAACTTATAGCCCATTTTTGGGATATTGCAGTTCCCTTCTCACCCATGACAATAGCTCAAAATATTTTTTTTGTTGGAGGTTCAAAGAACCTCTTCAACTAAGAGTCAAGGACTGAGGGGTATCCATTCCACCAAAATCCACACATGGAACAATCTTGGCCTCATCCCTTATGGTGTCGGAGCCTTTGCACTCAACAAGACTTGATCCCTGATGGGCTCATTCAAAATGAAACAAATTCACCGGTAGACCAAGGGCCCATTAACAATAACTCAAAATACTGATGTTCAAGGATTTTAAGAAGTCTCATCTCATTCATTTGTGACACTTGCTATGGCTACTAATATGTAAATCTAAAGCACTAATATTTAGTATAATTCAAAGACCACAAAATTATTGTTCACATTGAATTCACTTCAGATAACAATCTGAATATAGACTAGAATGTTTAGCACTATAGAGAGTGAAATTACCATTGTATTGAACATGAAACTTATGAAAAATACATAAAAAGATATTTGATGGTTGAATTGGATGGGTAGGAAGAGACAGCTCTGAAAGTGATTGGAGCTAGCTCTTCCCACCTGTGCATTTCAAATGTTGGGGTGTTCACTTCTACTGGCTCGAAGGGGGGTTCCTCGCAGTCTATTGCTCCCGTTGCCATTGGGCTCTCTTATTTCTCGTCAGCCAGTTCTCATGTTTCTGTGCCTGTGTGGGATTGGAGCTTCTACAGGTGTAGTCTTGGGTTCATCTAGTTCAGGGACTCCCTCGACTATTTTTCTAGTTATTGATCCAACTTAGACTATCTCAACTACCTCTACTAGGGTTTTGGGAGGCTTGAATAAAAATGATGGCATTATCTCTGGTTTTGGAGATGTTTTAGTGGCTTCCTTCGCAACGGTATCCTTTGCCAAGGTTGTTTCTAATACGAATGTGTTTGGGAAAGGACGTAGGGCTTCTATTGGTACTATTGGATTTGCATTGTCTAATCCCCCAATACTAGTGAGTTTCTCTCTCTCCATTTAGCTCTCTTCAAAGATTGAAGGGGATTTGTTAAACATCATTGATATTTTTAAATCAACTACATGAATGGGTGTCTCATAAATGGGAACCAATTCTATATGATACTGTTCATATATTTCCTATGGTTAAGGGGTTTTTCATATCTAAGTTTGATAGGGCTGAGGATAGATCTAAAATCTTGTGTGAATATTTCTTTAGCCGGGAGGAGGAAAATTTTATGCTTAAGCCCTAGCATCTTGATTTTAATCCTTCATCTGAAGTCTTTAGTAAGATCCCCATTTGGATTAGGCTTCCTAACCTCCCCCTTCATCTTTGGCATGACTCCATCTTGGAGGAAGAGGGTGAGGCCTTGGGGGATTTCTTAATGTTTGATCATGATTCTTATAATAATTATCACTCCACTGTTTCCCGCCTTTTGGTAGACCTCGACACCTCGAAGGGTCTTCCAGTTGAAATCAATATTGAGTTATCATTGGGATCTTGGATCCAACAACTTGAATATGAAGGTATTCCTTTTAGGTGTCGAAAATGCTTCAAGACTAGTCACATTTCTACTGAATGTGGATTGGATTCCAAGAAGAAGTCTTCTCCCTCTTGATGGAAGGGAGCTTCCTAATAGCATTACATAGTTTGAAAAACTCCTCTCAGCCAGGGAAGGAGGTTGCTCCTATTTTAGGCAATCTAATGTCTTCCATGGTGGAGGATGGCTCGTGCCCTACTTCTTCTGGGCTTGTCATGGTTGTTGACCCTAATCTTGACTGCCCTTCTACTAGTTCTGGACCAACTCCTTTGTTGGATGGAGTCAGGCTCCCTGTTGGCAGTTTTGTGCACATTGATTTTGCTGACTTTGTTTGTGTTTTGGCAGTGACTAGTTCTAGTTTTGCTGACCCTCTTTTAGCTAGTCCCTTGGCTGGGAATATTGTTGGCCATTTGCTAGATACTTCGCTAGCTGTTTCAACACCTTTGTTGGTGCTGGTGCTTCGGTCTTGGACTCATCGTGCTAGTAGGATGAGGCCACTCTAGAGTTGAAGAAGGATGGATCATAGTCAAGGGAAAACATTCTAAGAGATTCTCCTCATCTTTCAACATGACCCTTATGTCCCATAAGAAGGGATCAAAAGTTTAATCTCCTCCCTTAACTATTATTTTCCTTTGGTTTATCTTACATAGCGGATTGGGGTTTTTCAGTTGGATTGCTTTCTTTGGCAGTATTTTTTTGTGTGGTGTTTGGGGTGTCCGGTCTTTTGTTCTGGGTGGACTGTTGTATTTTGGGAACTTTTAATGTCCTATCTTAAGTTCTAGCATTGTTCAAAATTTTGGGGCCCCTTCAAAACCTATTTTTACTCTAATAAAAAATATTTGATGGTTGAACCTCCAACTAGGCATAAAAAATAATACCCAATCAACACTGAAATAATGAGGCTTAGTCTGAGGAAGGAATGCTTTATGCTCTAGCTCAGACAAGAAAACTATCAGAAACTTATGTAATATTCGCTAAAGCTACAAAAATCTTCAAACATGAAGATTGTGATTTAATATAGAGAGCTTGTCAATGGGTCTTGCAAAAATTAGAGGGAAACTCTGAACTAAATGATTTTGATAGAATAGATAAAGGGACTATGCTCTACATAGAGGAGAGCTTGTCAATGGGTTTTTGATATGGTGGTGATATTAATTAGATAGGTCAAAATCAAATCTTTTTGCATGCTTTTGAAAATCATAGGGGGAACTATGCCCTTCAACAATCTTTGATAGAAAGGAGAGGGATTGTGCACTAGATGATCTTTGATAGAACGAATGGAGGGATAGTTGTATGGACAAAGGGACTATTTTGGTGATGTCTTTCACAAAACAAATATCCCTCAACTCTAAAGAGAATAATTTTGAGAGTAATAATTTTCATATAAAACCCTTTAAAAACCAAGAGAGCTTAGAGTGCATTCTATTTATTTGGAGTTCATGTACACTATTACGTACAATATTTAGGACATAAATTAGCATAACATGCAACAATTATTAAGATTTTATCTAAGGAAAGCGATTTTATGCCTCAACTCAAATAAAAAACTGAACAAAACCTATGCAACATAGGGTAAATGAAAGGCTTTGATAGAACATATAGATACCCTTCAACTCTGAAGTGAAGAAATCAAAAAAAGAATTCTATAATTTTGTTAAAAAACTCTGAAAAGACCAAGAAGCTTGGAGGGAATTCTATATAGAAAGAGTACATGTACATCCAATACAATAATTTTGACTGTAATTATTAAGACTTGAACTAAGGCTGGCTATTTTGCACCCAAACTTGGTGCAAATGAAAAGGCTTTTCACTAAAGCCAGCTGAATTTGCAAAATGCAAATGGCATAGATTCAATACAAAGAGCTTCATGTGCATTTCATATAGATTAGATCACCAGGTGAATGCCTTTATATTATCATTGGTATCAGAGCTCCCACCACCAGAGCATCTTTGAGGTGCAACAACATTTAGAAGTGAAAAATAAATAAAAAGAGAACAACTCTTAAAGCATTTTGGGATATCTATGCAATTAACTCTCTAATTTATAGGTCTCCCCTAAAATTTTATTCAAGTCAATCCTTATTCTATGGCTACTAATCTGCAAATTCTAAAGTACACATATTTGGTATAGTTCAGAAACCACAAAAATCAAAATTGTTGTTCTACTCGAATTCACTTCGAATGATAGTCAAGATTGTTTATAGAACGGTATTTGCAACAACATTTAAAAGCAAACAAAAATGAAAAGAAAAGAAAGAAAACATATATTGACAAACACGGTTTTACCCTAGAAACACCAATGTGGAGAAACCAAATGTAAATAGAAATTTATCTACTTCGTTAGTCTTCTTATGGCCAAAAACTGGATACAAAGAGCATAATAAGAAAACAAATACAATAATAAAATTTTGGTTTCTCACACAATCACTATGTGTTGCAAACATCTCTACTACTTATGGTGAGCACATAATACCCTTGTGTGTAGTAAAGTACTTGCAATGGTTACAATATTGAAGCGATGACAATCATTGTTCTTGTTACAAGAATAGAAAATCCCCATAGAACTAGAAAAAAGGATACACATGACCTTACAAGAACAAAAAATTCCCACAGAACTAACAAAATTTGAAAGATAAGAAAGTGATGTAGGAGCATCTTAGGCTTTGAGCAATCTTGCATTAACCAAAAACATTTCCTGATTTTTGTAATTGTTTTCTGTTGTTTGCATTATAATCTTTGTATTTTTTGGTTTCATGTTGTGAAAAGTTTACATGATGTTGAGGACCTATTTGGGAACCTTCTCCTATGAGCACATAAAGATTGGATGGACTGTTTTAAAGTTACAACTATTTTTCTTACCGTCGGAGCTGTATTTTTCTATAGTTTTGGTGCTGATTGTGCATAGTGGAAATGTTGATCCTTAAGGAATCAATATTTTCTCTCTTAAGGAGATTAAGAGGACCTAAAGTAACATATTTTCCCAAGATCTCAATATTTAATACATTATGAGTAAAAACCTATGCCCATTTTTCTCGGGGACCTATTTTCTGCCAGTTTTGATGTGAAATGTGGAGTGCTTCTTATTGTGCAGTTCCATGTGATCAAATGGGACCTTGCATAGTTACAGGAATATTCTTGGGTCATGTTAGGACCTAAATCAAAAGGCGCATCAAGTGGTGATCACTCTTTCATTAGTTTTGGTTTAAATCTTCCAGACTAGACCTATATGTATTAAATTCCTAACTGGCCAACTTGTGGCCTTGCTGGCTATATATTGAGAGCTTAGGTTGATGTAGAAGTAGGTAGATGATGGTAGATTGGTGGTAGGAGAGTAGAATCATAATTGGATCTTGAGAGATCTTGAAGATCATATTGTTATCTGATACTTGTAACAACAGAGCTAGTGGTTTGCATGCTTGGAGACAAGGAAATTGCTTGGAGGCTTGCGAGCTAAAGTTCAGATCTGCCTTAGTGTTTCCATCAGTTTCTGATTTGTTTCAGAACTGAACTAGCTAAGGGATAGAAGAAATACTTTTGATTATTTTTTGCCCTAACTCGGAAGGCCTTACAACTGGGCATGTTAATGAAAATTTGTTTGAAAACATATTCTTGTTGAGTAATTATGCATTGTGGTGTTCTACTACTTGTTTGGATTGTCCTTAATTGGATCCTCCTTACCTGCCCTGCATCAAGTGGTATTAGAGCTTGAAGATCTTGAGTGTCTAAACCAGTTGAGGTTGTTTACACCAAGACCTTATTGGTGACTTGTTGCTTTGGATTGAATCTTTAAGGATGCCTCCAAGAAGATTGGATCCTAGAGCAATTGCATATCTTTGTGATGTTGTGGAATCAAAGATTATAGAGAAGGTGAAATCAGATTTCAGATCTAAGATGGAATTAATGAAGAATGACATGATTGTTGAGATTGTGAGGATTTTTGCTAGTATGCCAAGGAATCTTGGTACTGAGGATGGTTATGAGGAAGTTGTCGAAGACTTTGAAGTTGTTGGATCTAGTGGTGATGACCGAAGGGATAGATCTGGTGAAGATAGAGCTGGTCGGTTACATAGATCTGGAGCTCGGTTAAGTAACCACTACCGAATGGAAGTTTCTAACTTCTCCGGTACTTTGAAACTTGAGACTCTGATTGATTGGATTGGTGAGTTAGAAGACTTCTTTGAGCTTGAAGAAATTGAAGATTGTCTTAGAGTGAAGTTGGCATAAACTAAGTTGAAAGGCCATGCTGCTCTTTGGTGGAAAGAATTACAAAGAGATAGAGAAGATGAAGGTGAAATGAAGATCAACCGGTGGAGGTTGATGGTGACTAAGTCGGAAGGCTAAGTTCATACCTGCTGACTATGATCTTTACTTGTTTAAGAAGCTGCAGAATCTGAAGAAAAACAATTTGACTATTGAAGACTATACCAAGGAGTTCTACAAACTTACTATTAGGTCTGGACACAAAGAACTTGGTAAGGAAAAGGTAGCTCGGTATGTAAATGGTCTAAGATTCAATATTCAAGATGAGATTGGTATGATGAAGATTGATTCAGTTGAGGATGCTTATCAGTATGCTTTGAAGGCAGAAGATAAGTTGAAAAGGAGACAACATGGTAATCCCCAAGGGAAGGATAAGATTGATCACTCAGTGAAGGATAAACCAACTATAGAGGATGAACAAAAATCTATGGAATTGAAGAAGAAGATAGGTAGGATTATCTTTAAGGATACTTTTTATAATTGTGGTGGAGAAGGACATAGAGATTTTGAGTGTACACAAAAGAATTTTGGTGATCATAGGAATGCTATGGTAAATGAAAGCATATTGAATGAGCCTGAGACAGGATTCGAGAACTTGCTGGTTTGGAGAACATTACTTGGTACTAAGGTGGAACCTTGTCAGAGGAGTAACTTGTTCAAGATTCAGTGCAAGTTAGGAGGTAAACTTTGTGATGTTATTGTGGATAGTGGTAGTATTGATAACCTTGTAGCTGAGGACATGGTTCAAAAACTTGGTTTGAAGAGAATGAAGCATCCTTATCCTTATAGGATTGGTTGGTTGCAAGATGTTCATGCTCTAGAAGTAAGGGAGCAATGTCTTGTTGATTTTCAGATTGGCCAGTATAAAGATCAAGTGTTGTGTGATATTGTGAACATGAGTAGTTGTCATATATTGCTCGATAGACCTTGGCAGTATGATTGCAAGGCTATGCATGACTATGTCAAGAATGTGTTTACTATTGAGAAGGATGATAAAAAGTTTTCCCTGATGCCTTTGCTAGATACAACACTCAATAGGAGGAACCTGAGTTTTGGTAGCTGAGTTGTGTTGTCAGATCTGGAAAGGATTGGAGATCAATATGGAGAACAAGCCTATGTGTTGTCTAGGAAAGACTTGAAGAGGCAAAGGAAGCAGAAGTGGAAGAGTTTGCAAAGTGAAGACTTGGAGGACATGTATGTGAAGAACCAGTTTGGGGTTTATGTGATGAATCCTAGAAGATTTCCTTCCATCCATTAAGAACATATTTTGTAACCTGGGGTGTCTGATGTAGGAGCATCTCAGGCTTTGAGCAATCTTGCATCAACCAAAAACATTTCCTGATTTTTGTACCTATTTTCTGTTGTTTGCATTATAATCTTTGCATTTTTTGGTTTCATGTTGTGTGAAGTTTACATGATGTTGAGGACCTATTTGGGAACCTTCTCCTATGAGCACATAAATATTGGATGGACTGTTTTAAAGTTACAGTTGTTTTCCTTGCCATTGGAGCCGTATTTTCCTACAGTTTTAGTGCTAATTGCACGTAGTGGCGATGTTGATCCTTAAGGAATCAATCTTTTATCTCTTAAGGACTTTAAGAGGACCTAAATTAATATCATTTCCCAAGAGCGCAAGTCCTAATTCGTTATGAGTAAAAAGTTATGCCCATTTTTCTCAGGGAACTATTTTATGCCAGTTTTCATGCGAAACGTGGAGTGTTTCTTCTTGTGTGGTTCCGTGTGGTGTGATCAAATGCGGCCTTTCATAGTTAAAGGAATGTTCTTGGGTCATGTGAGGACCTAAATCAAAAGGCGCATCAAGTGGTGATCACTCTTTCATTATTTTTGGTTTAAATCTTCTAGATTGGACCTATATGTATTAAATGTCTGACTGGCTGACTTGTGGCCTTGCTGGCTATATATATTGAGAGCTTAGGTTGATGTAGAAGTAGTTATATGATGGTAGATTGGTGGTAGGAGAGTAGAATCATAATTGGATCTTGAGAGATCTTGAAGATCATATTGTTATCTGATACTTGTTACAGCAGAGCTAGTGGTTTGCATGCTTGGAGACAAGGAGATTGCTCGGAGGCTTGCGAGCTCAAGTTCAGATCTGCCTTAGTGTTTCCATCAGTTGCTGATTTGTTTCAAAACTAAAATAGCTAAGGGATAGAAGAAATAATTTTGATTGTATTTGGCCCTAACCCGAAAGGCCTTATAGCCGGGCATGTTATTGAAAATTCATTTGAAAACATATTCTTGTTGAGCAGTTCTGCATTGTGGTGTTCTTCTACTTGTTTGGATTGTCCTTAATTGGATCCTCCTTACCTTCCCTACGTCAGAAAGCCTCAAAGAAAGCTAATGCGGAGGATACTAGAGGTCACCTCTAATTTAAAATCTAAGAATTCCTCAAAGAAATATTTGTATTAATTATAGTCAAATACAACCAAGGTTTATTTTGTACAATCAAGGTTTATTTTGTGCTAAAACAAACAATCTAGAGAAAGCATGTAATAACTTATGAGGGTCTAAGGGCCATGAGATTACAAATGCTTGAAGGTGAGAATCAACTTGCTAAGTCTATTCTTAAACCAAATATTTTATTATAAATTTTTCTCATAAACTTCACAAAAACAAATTCCATTTTCAAACAAATATGATCAATTAAAACTCTTTTATATATTTATTTATTTAAGAAATCATAACAATTACAAATACTAGATAAAGAGCACAAGAGAAAATTAACCTTTACAATGTCCCAATGATATATAACAAATTAACTTGCACCAACTCACCCAATGACAATTAGAAATTTTGATTTACACTTCTACTTTCTATGACGCTTCAAAAAAAGAAGATGACGTATCATCAAAGAAAATCTTGAACAACATTCATACAAGACTCTCAAACATAAATCAAAAGTCCAAATTGTTCACCAACAACCTTCATATCTATGGAATATGTATACACATCTATCAAAATATGTATGTAAGTAATCAAACCACAAATCTTCAAGATCCTCAATATTACAAGACATCTATACCCAAGCCACAAATTCGCTAGACCCAATATTACAATACACATATTCTCTAGACTATTCATGCTAAATTCAATAATTTTTTTTCAGAGACAAATTTAAAATCATATGACTCATAAATATTGGAGACCATATCTACTCACCACAATAAGAAGGTAGAGGAATACTAGGACCAATTAGTCAGATAGATTTATGGATCTACAAAGTATGAAACAAATCTTTATCATTATTTATATATAAAATAATTTATCACATTATCACAAAAATGTAAGAATCCAACCACAAACCTTCGAAACCCTCAATAGTAAAAGGATCTGTTAAAGCAAGCCACAAATTATCTAGACCCAATATTACAATACACATTCTCCAGACCCCTCAAGATACATTATTATAATTGTTCTGTAGGGACAACTCTGTGGTTATACAATCATTCCCTCGTAAGTTCCGAGAGAATCCACAAGGCCAAGCATCAAACCTTTCACTATCAGTTTAGATTAAACTTTTAAAATATTCTTGTCTGTCAAACTCATAATTCATACTCTATCCACAAACATCTAGAAAAACTTAACTAGTTAAGCTACCTTCCCTATGAATAGCCTAGAGCCAAAAATACATAAACAAAGTATGGAGAAAATTCATTAATCGCAGACAAATTTTGACTAATTTCAAATACCACATCCCAGGTTTAGATCTCTCTATCACCATCCACCAGCAATACATAAACCGACGCTTCAAGCCAAAGTATGGAGAAAATTCATTAATCATAGCATTGACCATATCCCAAACCCATTTATAGAGAAATTATTTCAATAGATTGTTCCAGTGCACATGAATTATTTCAATAAATTATTCCAGTGAACATGAACACCATTTACTAGGACTTTTAGTTAATAGATTGTTTACACGTGATGCAGATTAATGGTTAAAACCTTTTAATTACATTAAAATAGCCTAAGAGATTATGTTTTCAATTAATGTACTATTTATGTTGCAAATTAATTCCAAACAAGTTGGAATCAATTACACAGTTAGTACCTCACAAATTATGGTAGGAACATGACTCTCTTCTACAACATCAATTTTATTAAAGATGGTGAGTAGATTTATCCAAAGAAATAACTAAACTCTACTCTGCATATGCCTTCGATCATGAGTTCTCTCCTAAATCCTATGCTAGAAAAAGATGGGCTATTACTACTTAGATGAAGGAGAGGAAAATTAATACTGCAAAAGGACTTTTGGACACAAGGAAGAGGTCTATTTTAAGAGGCACAAGCATTAAAATACCAAAACATGAATCTAGAAAGACACACTAACCAAATTGAAGTACAGATCTAAAGTTCTACAAGCCATAAAATTATTAATTTATAAATCTTCAAAAAATCGCTTCTCAAAACTTAGATTTTAACAACCATTCTAAAACTCTTTTATTAGGATACACCCATTGTTCAACCTACATTATCTACAAAACACAATATTGCAATATACAAATTTTCCAAACCCTTAAAAATATGCCTAAATAAGAAGGTAAAGGGAATCCTGGAATAAAGGGAAACTTTTACTAACCTTTTGATCACTTAGAAACTAGAAGTAGGCTTGAATCTTTGCTTAGAAATTAGGGGAAGCTTTCATCTATTGTTGCCTCTTGTGCAGCTACCATGTCAAACCTCCCAACAAAAACTTAGAAACTAATTATTTAACTTAATAATACAACTATTTATTTAACTTAATAATACAAAGTATCTATTTATTTAACCAATTAGGGAATACCCCACAATGCAACGGTAAGTTGCGAGCCTCTCATTTGGGAGATCTTGGGTTCAAGTCTTCTTGAGCCCCTTGTTGATCTTGGCTTTGACCTATTACCCATCAAAAAATATATATATAGTAGGACCAATTAGCCATATTGATCTCTAGCACTGCAAACCATGAAGAAAAACTTTATATATTCAGTATTGACAAAATAAGTGATCAGATTTCAAAAATAAACTGAAAGCAATCAACATAGATTTGTGTCATATGGTACAAGAGATATGGATTTTCTTAAGGATGGTGAGTAGATTTGTCCAAATAAAAACTTAAAACTACTCTACTAAAACCATGGATATACCTTCACTCATGGGTTCTCTAGTAAGTCCAAAGGCAAGGAAAGATGGGCTATTACTACGAAAGGGCACAAGGGTAAGGTCTCATTTCACAGGATCGAGCATCGAATGATGGTGACAATATTTCTTGAAAAATATTCTATAACGAATTGATGGAATCATTACAAAAATTGCTCTACATCCACATCAAGATACACCACCTAGTTCTGTTGCTACACAAAAACACTATTCCGCTGCACTTAACCAACTAAAGGCTTCAAAATTTAGATGCAACTAAAAAGTTCAAAATTCCACTTCTTTCCTCCATATCCAACACTTAACCAACAAATGATTCTAGGCTTCCCATGAGAGAATCAAATTCATTAAGTACTCTCTAAAAATGCATTCATATTGAGCAAGCATAATGTTCTCATAGGGCAGTTAATAGATGTATTAACTATCTTGAGACCACAAACCTCATTCAACTACAATGCTTCACACAGACTACAATCCACATAGATTTTGATTTTTTCCTTTAAAAAAATAATGTATACCCGCTTCAGGATCAAAAATAGAAATAACAAGAGAATTACATTATAAATGACATTAAATAATACACTGAAAATTTTTTATTATGTGGGATTTATAAACTATTTTTGTAAGTAACCTACCAAACTAACCTTGAAACCATGAACTATAGTTAATTGGCTATTCCATCGAGCTCTCTCATGAAATAATTTCATAGAGATAGTTAAGGGCAAAGAACAAAATCCAGTGAAATGCAACAAAATTAAATTATACCACATCAAATGCAACAATAAAACACGTCAAAGATAATTAATGGCAAGGAACATAATTTCATCCTGGGCCTCACACGGGATGAATTGTTATTGTTCCTCAGAGAGATTCACAATTCTTTCGAATAGCTATTGTACCAAATCAATTAAGGTATAAAGTACAAGTCTAGATTCCAAGAAGAAATAAAATACAAAAACATAAAGCTAGAAAGAGACATTAACCAAATCAATGTACAAGTCTAGAGTTCTACAAGCCATAAAATTAATAATTGATAACTTTTTAAAAAATCCCTTATCAAAACTAACCCAAAGTCAAATCAACAATTTTAATACTATTATTTATAATGCACCCAATGGTCAAACTACAATTTTTGCAAAGCACAATATTACAATACAGAAAATTATCCAAGCCCTTAAATTACGCACAAATGAGAAGGTAAGGAAAATCCCTACCTAGTAAAGAGTCCATGAAATAGAGACTGTAAGTGTTAAAAGAATTTTATTCGCCTAGAATAGATTTAATACTAACCCTTTGATCATAGGAAAAAATGTCTCATTACTACGACATTGTGATTGGCCGCTATAAATGTTAGAAAGGCTAGAATGGCCAACGCCTCATTCACCATTGCCATTTTCCTCTGTTGCCCTAAAAAATGCACAAATTGAAAGAGGTCAGGCATCAGCCACCCCAGCAAAATCCCATAGACCTAACACCATTAATTACCCCAAAAAATACCCACAAAAATTAACATAGCAAGAAACGAGCCAAAAATTAACACTGCAAGAAACAAGATAAATGTTTAAAAAAAACAAGACAAATTCATATGCGCGACCACGCTGAAACATTCACTGAAAAAACAAACATTCAATCAAAACAATTACAAGTACAATCAAACCCTGAAGCTACAAAGCTTACAATTGAAACAATGATAAAATTAAAGAAAATCTCTCCTATTTATAATGACTTTTTAAGCTCTTTAACGCTTAAAAGCTTTCTAACTTCATGTTATTTTATCCTCTCAAATGCATTTTGCTTTTTCAAATTTTTAGCTTTTAAAGCATTTTTCCCATTAGGGATATTTTGCATTTTGGCTTTTTTTTTTCTTTAACCATATTTTTTCAATTAAGGAAAATATCTTCTCTTTATATATAATATATGATGTATATTTATGACAAATGTTTCTATTTTGTTTATTATATAATTTATTAATTTAGAGTATTTTTAAAACAAAATTTATGAATTTCAAAAACTTGTTTTAGCAATTTAAAATATTAGTATGCAATATATAAACTTACAAACTTTCTTAATTAATTTGACATATATTACTAATTTATAATATTTTTTTATTTTATATTATTTTATCACAAATAAAGTTTCTATATAATTTATTATATATTATTTTTATTAATTTAAAATCTTTTCAAAATAAAACATATGAATTTAGAAACTTGTTGAGAACATTTGAGATTTTTGTAAATATTACTAATTTATACTATTAAAAGAATTATAAAAAAAAATGACAATTGATATATATCTTAAAATGTAAAATGAAAGACATTAAAATGACCAAACCGTCATGAAAAATTGATATGACAGGTAGGGACGACCGTCAAATTCCAGACCTGACTTAGCCTATTGTTGTTAAAGGTTTTTTTTCTTTTTAACGACCTTTTTAAGCTTTTTTTAAGCTTTAAAGGCTTTTTCTATTGGCAATATTTTGCATTTTGTTTTTTTTTTCTTAACCGTATTATTGTCCCTTTCTCTTTTTGTTATTGTTTCATTCAATTTTAGTGTCTTTTTTCATTGAGATTAAAATTTTAGGATTGATATTTATTTCTAATATATTTATATTTTAAAAAAACTATGTAAAAATAAGTAGACAAACATCATTATAAAAAACACTTAACTCTTGTATAATTAAATCTAAACATTTAAATTGTTAATAAAAAACTATTAAGACAATTTTACAAGAATATAATCATATAGTGAACAATTATTAAGTATATGCACAATGCCACAGATGCTTAAAATGTCTCATTGCTAAGAGTACCATTTGGATAGGATTTCAAAATAAAATTGGCAAAAAGACTTGTATGCTATATAAAACTGGCTTGGGAGCACCTAGATTCTTATAACAAAGAGAATGGATAGATAGAGGGAAGATATATTTTAGCTAAGGAAGACTTAAAACATGTTTCAATATTTGAAGAGTTAATCAATGCTTCAAATATTTTTAGGGCGTGGAAAAATATTATGGAATTGAGACAAATGGCTTTTGTTGATAAACAAACATTTACAAACTCTGTTGTTTTCTTACACTAGATAAATAAGGTATAATTAGGTAAATATGTCATCATGGGTATATATTGTGCATGGTACCTTCCAATCATCATAGTCCATGAGACCATGTTTCTTTGAGCCATTATGTCAAATAATTAATGTGCCTCAGATCTCTACCCCTTTACATAATGAAGAAATAGAATCCAACACTTTAAAACAACTTAGAATGTCAAAATATACCACCAATATAAAGTGCTTGTTCTTGTGTCTTTTATATAAACACTAGACAAAATAAATAATCTTTTTTTATTAAATAAGATATTTAAATTCATGAAAACAATAAAATTCAAAGCCATCCTAAATCAAAGTAGATTTTTTTATCAACAAATAAATCTTACATTAAATCATTTATGACCAAAGCTTTCAATATTTTCTTTGTGAATTTGCATGAACCTTCAACATTTCATTCCAAAATCAAGTGGAAAGAAAGAAAATCATAATCATTCACAGACTTAATATTTCTTACAATCTGGTTGAGAATTGATTATGCATATTTCATCAACATTCGATTTGATAAGCTTCAAAAGATCTCAAAATATTCAAAATACTAATTTAAAACTATTAGATCAGAATACACATTGGGATATGGCTAACATGCAAATTTTCATTTAATGCACTCCTACCCTAAAGCCACACTAAAATTGTTGAAACCCTCTGAGAGCTCTTTCAAAGTATATTCTATTGTTTTAGCATTTATTTATTTCATCCTTCAATATTGCCCTTTCACATTCGTGTTGCCCTTTCACGTTCCTCTATTGTCCATTATAATCTAGATCACATTATTGTGTTTCCCTTTCGCATTCCTATATTGTTCTTTCAATTAATTAGAATAGCTAGTTGCATGTCAAATAAATTCTCAAAAAGCCCAAATGTTTACAAATAAATTTAAACAATCTAATCCAATTTTTTTACAAACCATAATCATAAACTCTAAGAATTTTGTGTCTTTAATGGAATCCTTATCCAAGGTGTTTCCATTGTGAATGGTGCTTAGTAGTAGGTTTTAAGTATTGGCATAGATGAAGAATGGTCCTTTCACATTTGTGTCCAAATGGTGAAGGACCTTCTACAACCCTGAATTAAATTACTGAAATAATTGATTGGTTGTTTCATCATAGCCATCATTCTACTTTGTAAATCCTGAGTATCTCATTCCTAGACTATACCCCAATAATGAATAGTAAGACTAAGAGTATATCTTCTTTTTCTAGTTATTTGCATTTTGATGATGGATCATGAAGTGTGATGATAAGAGTCGTGAAAAAATTTATACATACAAATATACAAAAAAAATATCATATTGTTGAGTGTTAAAATTTGATGTCTTTAATAATTTCTCAGGTAAACAATGGTAATAGAACCATTAAACATCACTGTAAAGAATAGTTTTCAAATGTTTGATTGTTAATTTATTATTTTAAATGAAGGGATATAGGAGCATGAGGTTGAGTCCTAGGATATAATAACCTCATCCCTCATACTATCATCCATATCAATTATGCTCAACTAATTAAACCACAACATTTTGATAACCTTTTTAATTTAAGTGATAGATAGGAAAAAAATACAAATTTCCTTCCCCTTCGTAACACTGATCAAATTCATTTATAACTACTTTTAGCTAGACATTTATGCCGAATATAATGCCTCATTTGGTGAAACTTGGTCATTCTATGCAAAAGAATTTAAAGATAAAGCTACCACTCATCATGAAAACTTACCAGCAAGTACTTTTTACAGAACTGCAATAAAGACTCAATAAATTCTTCAAAGATAACTTGGTTGCTCAAAGAAGCATTCACAATGCAATTCCCTGCAATATCATTTGCTCCAACATTACCTGCAACTATTGAATTCCAAATAAATTAATGTCCTTGATACCCATTTCCAAATGAAATACCATTTGTATCATCACACAAATTTGCGATCAAAATAAACTTTTGAATGTATAGATATAACCATTAAAAAATCTCTGAAAATGGACAAAATTTATAAGTTGCTCACAATAATGTAATTTTCAGCGGAAGTGTGTAGTCAAGCTGATGTAGGAGCATCTTGGGTTCACCACAATCTTGCATCAACCAGAAATAGTACTTTACATTTTGTTCTTGTTTGCCAGTTTGAGAGATTATATCAACCAATCATTCATTTGTTTGAGATTGAGTGTGCAATTGTACAGTATTGTTTGAGACCTAATTGGGATCATCTTCCCATGATTGTACCTCATGATGTTTGTAGATGCTCGAGATTTGATCCATTTCCTATCCTTGGTAACATGTTCATTGTTTTCTTGGACCTATTTGGAGATTCAATGTGCAATTATTGAATTTTGGTTTTCAACCGTTGTGATAGTGGTGTGTGGTTCATGGATCTTACGTGAATTGTTCCCTATGATTGCGCTCCTTGTGGTTTCCTTGGCTTGGATCTTTGTTATCTATTAGGTCAGACCTATTTTTTGTACATGTTTCTGTTGGGATTATGGATAGATAAGTAGTGAGAGGGGAGGGGTGAATCAGTACCCTCAAAAAATTCTAATACTAAATATTTACAATAGTAGATCTCAATTAACCGGATGATTCCATTGTTAGAAACATGCATTCATATAACTGAAAATATAAATTGCATGTAAACTAAACAATAAATCATCCATAAAAATTCATACTCATGACACATATTTTTTGGTTACGCAAAAACCCATGTTAGAAGGTAAAAACTGTGTGGGGATGACACCCACAAATCTTCACTACTGCAACAATAAAGTATGTCGATTAAGGCTACAATTTGTGATCACGTCTGATGATCTTACCCTGCTAGGATTAACAAAAGATCAACTAGATATACCTAGTTAAAGGATTTTCTCAACACAATGTATGTGTGTACTTAGTTAAGAGATTTACATAAGAACGGTTAAGTTCACTCTATTAAGAGATTTGATTTTGCTACAATGGTTAAATTGATAACAGTAAAAGTATCTATAAATAACAACTCAATCTTGTCTGATTCAGATCTGTGAAATATCAAGTAAATACCACCTCAGTGTGATGTATATGTTCTTCTTTCCTGCTCCATAGCCTTGTATGTGTTCCGATAAACAGATTCTTTCCTTTCATAAACCTTCTATCATAAAACCCTTGTCTGATCTCTTGATGTCCTTAGTGCGGCTACTCCTTCATGATACTTGATCATAATGACATGTTTAAAAATTTATATCAAACTCCCTTGACCTAATTAGGGTTTATAATATCTTAGAAAAAATAAGATCAATGGTATAAGAAAATAACCTAGATCTAACATTACATAGGAATCATCACAAAATTCAATGATTACATCCATATTAAATTTGTCTCGATCTTGGATCAGTGTAAACCATTTGCATAGGTATATGTGCCATTCCTGATTACTATGTCATTTCCTACTTTACTTGGTAATCACTGCATTCACCATTTGGTAAATTACTGGTGCTCAGTGTAAATGAATACTCGGTGATCACTAGCTCGATACTCGGTAATTGTCTGATGCTCGGTAAGTGTGCTCAATCAAACTTGTATTTGGTTAACTTGAAGTTATGTCTTGTCTTTTCTCCTTGTGTAGGCTTTTTATGCTTTACTTATTGTCTTGTTTGTCTCCTTTATCGACCTTTACTGACTGAATAACTAATTGATACTAATGACAATCCATTAATGCTCTAAAATAGAGATAACAATCTCCCCCTTTGGCATTAGTATCAAAACCTTATGTATATGTACCAATTTCCAAAAATATAAAACTTGTCGATTTTGGACAAGTTGGCTTCTAAGGCAAAAAAAAATTGCGTACCAAGCCATATAGCCTAGCATGCATCCCGAGGCAAGTACGGATCTTAAAAAAATTCTACAGGTGCCACCGTGGGTGGCTCCGCCAATAGGAACCACTAGCGATAACCGCCAGCGTGACTGCCGGGTTTGACCATTGACGATCATAGTTAACAAACCAGTTAGCATTTTTTTTGCTCTCTTGCATGTTTTAGGTGGAATTTCATACATGCAGACACATTTTTGTGAATAACTTGAGCATTTGGGATCATAATCGGGCATGCAATATACCATCGAAAAGCTGATTCCAAGCTCAATCTAAATTTGTTGGTATGGTTTTGGGATTTTTCCATTTTGATGCTATTTTTTGTTGTCAAAGTTAGATGTTTTCTAGGCTCTCAGCGTTTCAGACCTCCTACATTTCGAGATTTGTTTATCTTGCATCTGGGCTCCGTTTTCAGCAAACAAGATATTATCGCAAAGCTTTTTCTGAGCTTTTATCAGATTTGATGGTTTCATGTGTGATTTTGTCCTTTTTTTGACATCACCTATCCTCAGATCCTTCCAGACATCTTCTTTGTGCCCTCCAGTGCAGCTGTTGGGTTTTTGCTCATATCTTGAACATACGATATCGAAATTTGGCAAATGAGATATCGTCAAAAAGATAATTCCGAGCTCTTTCCAAATCTATAGGTTTGATTTTCTATTTTTTCTTTTTTGATGGTTTTTTCACTGTCAAAGCCAAATGTTCAATTCTGCACTCCAGGAGCTCTATCTTGTGCATCCGAACTCCGTTTTGGGAAAATGATATATTGTTGGAAAGCTTGTTCAATGAGTTTTTCTAGTGTTGTGAGTCATTTTTAAAATTCTACTCCAGGTTCATTTTATTCAAATTCTTGCATTTTTGCAGTCTGGTGGATATCTTGGATGTTATAGGTTTTGGGATCTCTTTCCTTTGAGGGATGGCTTGTCTTAGGTTGTTCTTTTGTTTCAGCAGCCTTCACTCTTCTTTGAGCAGTGTATACTTCATTTTTGTAGAATTCTTTTATGCGCACACACTAAGATAAAGTGTCATTCTATTGCATATATGGGATCTTGCACATGTTCGTGCTCTATGTACTTGCACTCCATTATAAAGTACCAGGGGGGGTTTGATGTTTGCCTTAGTTTTCCATCTACTTTTGTCATGTGAGCATTCCTCCAATGACATTAGCCTCAAGTATATTTGTGTTTGTACTCTCTCTCCACCTTCGATGTTCCTGGTATCATGCAGTTCATATTGGATGATCCTTTTAGTGTACCTATCATTACTCACTTGTCAGTAGTATGGGGGGGTTTCTACTATTGGTTCTACTGCTTCCTTGGTTTGATAGTGTGAGATATATATTTAGTATTTGATTCTATGTACTAGACGATTCCAGTGGCTGGGTACCTATGCATTCTGGTGAGATGGATCATTTACCATATGGACTCTTTCTTTCCTATTTTTTGGATGCACTCTTCCAGCTTTGATTGATCATCTCTTCAGACTTTTGGTGTTTATGTCATATGTATCTTCGAGTTCGGGTGTTTGCTTTTGTTTGCCTCCTAATTTAAGTACTATTATTTGAGGGCACTCATACATATTACAGTCTTGTTTACCTGGTCATATTTCTGTGGATGATCTTCATATCGTCAGTTACTTCTTGACAGAATTTGCAATTTCTTTCTTCAATGATGTTGTACATGTTCATCCTTGTTCCTATTTTCTAGAAAATTCTCAATTTTTGAGGCTTTTTCAATCCTTCAGACTAGTCTTTGTCTCTTTTTGGAGTAGATTTTTTTCCATGTGGTTTTCTCTATTTCTCTACTTTGTAGAGACTCCTTTTTGTACTTGAGTACCTGATCAGGCCTTTTGTTTCCGGGACCCATTTGCTTTCAGTAGTTCTTTCTAAGTTTTTAGCTTCTCCCAAAGTTCGTCTTAAGGGAGGGTGTTAGAATAATAAAGTGTTTACTTATCAATTAAATCATATTGATTTAATTATTAAGTCACTTATTACCTATTTTGACTTAAGCTAAACTTTAGGCATATAATAATTAATTGCTTTATTAATTATTATTATACAACCTAGGGTTTTACCTTTTTAGGTTTTTTCATCTCCTTTTATAATGATTGATCTCATAACACTTTTAACTTTTTCTGACATTTTCATTATTGATTGCAACTTTTGTTTTTGTACATACAAGATTTCTCCTCTCTCGTGGATCCATACATTCAAGTATTCATAGTTGTTTTCTTCTCTCTCCTTCTATGACAGGTGTTTCCATGCAGGTGTTCTTGGGAGCTGTGAGTTGTTTTTTATCAACTCCAATAATATTTGGTAGTTGTCTTCAATCGGTAAACATTTTTTTATTTTCTTTCTTACAACAATTATAATACTGGATCTATTTTTTTCTTTACATCCATCATCTAATATTGAGCCTTCTAGGATCATAATATTGTGTATTCAAATTTTGGCATAACGTTTAAAATATTTGTTGTATGGATCAATTGGGTCTTTCTTTAAGATTTAAAAAGTTGTGCAGTGTTAACAAATAGGAAAAAGCATTATCAATTATGTGGTGTGATGGAAATGAACTTATGAAGCTCTAATATCACTTTGGAAGCTCTAGTATCAATATATGTTAGTAGAAAGTAACATTATATGCTGAAATGATAACTAGAACATAAATATACTTCTACATAATGAATTGTCTTCCATGAGTATTTTTTTGGGTGATGTATAATCACTTTTCTACCCTAGGTTCTCCTACATCACTTGTGATTAAACAAATATGATAAATTATTACAAAAGACTTGTATTCATAATTTTAAGAACAAATAAAGGGTTCATATGCGCTTCAAATTGTGAAAATGATCTCGTGATATATAAAACTATGATAAGTTATTGTATACAACTGATATGTACAATTATAGGAACAAACAAAAGGTTTATATGCATCTCCATTCATGTGCACTATCTCACCAAACTTTATTTATTTCTTCAACATCTTAGAATACTTTATCCAATTGACGTTCTTGTTGATATTTGAATGATGCCTCTACATACTTTATCCAATTGATGTTCTTGTCGATATTTGAATGATGCCTCTACTAGGTTTTACCCACCCATATTAATGTATTGGAACACTTAGTTTCACAATATGCTACATTTTTAAAAAGAAAAAAATCATATCTAACTATTGTAAATAAGTAGATCATGTTAAACAAATATAGAAGTTTGTTCGGAATAAACTATTACAAATGTACAGGTTGTCATTGCACCAAAAGATCAACCTATCAATGCCTAACACAACCACTAGACTTATAGAAGCCACAAGAGGTAGTTAGTCCCTTGTCATGAATCCCAAGGGGAGGGTTGACAAGCATAATAAAAACCACTCAAAATGGACATAAAATAATTGAATGTGAGTCAATAAGGCATCCCTCATGTAACTGATTCAAAACATGAAGTTCATACTCTTCATTTTCTAATCATCACATCACTTCTTCCCTCACCTCTTTTTTGTGCTCTTCTTACAACTCAATTTTGACATAGACCAAGAGATGGTGAATCCAATTAAGGACAATCCAAACCTTGCAGCTTCAGAATTACATAGCAGAAATACACAACAACATAATTGTTTCCAAGTAATTTTCCATTAACATGCTAAGCTTTAAGGCCTTCTGAGTTAGGGCCAATTACAATCAGAAAACAATTCTACAAGATCAACAAGATCCAATACAAATCCAGCTAGCTCAGTCCTGAAAACTATCAACAACTGATGAAAACCCTAAGGCAGATCTAAACTTGAGCTCGCAAGCCTCCAAGTAATCTCCTTGTCTCCAAGTGTGCAAACCACTAGCTCTGCTTACAACAAACTATTAGATGACAATCTGATCTGCAAGATCATGCAAGATCTTTTCCACAACATCACCAACTCTAGCTTAGCACATCCAAAACTGATGCTGCCAAGAACTGCAAGAGCTTCCAACCACCGCCTCAAACATCTACCCAAACATCCCTTAAATACTAATCATCAACCACAAGTCGGCTAGATGAAACCATTAACTCCCCCTAACAATTATTAAATGCAATACAAGTCGGCTTACAAATAGCCTTACAAATAGTTAATACAACATGTCAACCTGTAACAACAATTACCAATAATAAATGCACCAAGTCGGCCCAACAATCACACATAACTTCAGTCGGTAAACCATAACTACCGAAAAATAGTGAAATAACCGAGCATGTCAAGCATCGCTGAGCACCAGTGTCGACCAAGCACCATAGGCATTGTAGAGTAACACTTTCATCGAGTGCCAAAGATTACTGAGTTCCTTCAACGACTGAGCTTCCTTCAATAACTGAGACTGTTGGTTAAGCCTGCAACTGAGTAACACCGGCCAAAATACCACACCCCATGCAGATTCACCGAGGACCAAGAATGCCCCTGCATCAAATTCATCACCTCCCTCTCCCTATGTTTGAAAACTCTACACACTTAACACCAAAAACTATCATATAATACTTAATGGTTCTAGAAATCTATTGTAAGTCAACTAAAATCCATAGAGGGAAATTTGTATGTTTTGACATAAATTTTTTATTAATTCCAAAAATAGCCCATTTTTATTTTTTACAATAAGATTTTTATTTCACAAAATATGCCCTTACATCAAAACTCTCCAATTATTCAACGCAGATGCACGATGATTTCGAACCCATATATACATATAAAAAAAAACTTAAAAATGAGATACTAGGTCAAAGATGCATGTTTCTTATGTGCAATGCCAATATGGTTTCATATAAAGGCACACTGTGGCCTTTCCAAGATCCCACTACTTGTAAACATGGCCTAACATAATATCACCACATCAAATTGGAATAGGCAACTAAATACATAAATCACTATTCAAAGAGTCAAGCACAAGAACCAGTTCATTTCATTGCATATTGCATACTATTTCTTATGAGCAATACCAAGATGATTTCATATAAAGGCACACTAACTTTCCAAGATCACATTACTTGTAAGCATGGCCTAACATAACATCACCACATCAAATTGGAATAGCCAACTAAATATGTAAATCACTATTCAAGGAGTCAAGCACAAGAACCAATTCATTGCATATTGCATACTATTTCTTATGAGCAATACCAAGATGATTTCATATAAAGGCACACTAACTTTCCAAGATCACATTACTTGTAAGCATGGCCTAACATAACATCACCACATCAAATTGGAATAGCCAACTAAATATGTAAATCACTATTCAAGGAGTCAAGCACAAGAACCAATTCATTGCATATTGCATACTATTTCTTATGAGCAATACCAAGATGATTTCATATAAAGGCACACTATGGCCTTTCCAAGATCACATTACTTGTAAGCATGGCCTAACATAACATCACCACATTAAATTGGAATAGGCAACTCAATGTGTATTCACCCTTTAAATAATCAAGCACAACATGAGAACCAATCTGTTGCACATTGCATGTTATTTATCTTACACTTATATGCATTTATCCTTTTTTTCTTTAGGAGTACGTTCTCATGAGGCAATAATATACCTTCTAAGAAAGGTATATTTTATAATATTACTTAATTGTTGTATAGATTATAAAAAAAAATAGTAGTTACAAGGGAATGAGCTAAATGGAAAATACACATTGTTACAAGAATAACAAATCCCCATGGAACTAGCAAAATTTGAAAGATAAGAAAGCTTCAAAACAAGCTAATGCGAAGGTATTCGAGGTCAATTGTGAATTGAAATCCAAGAACTCCTCAAAGAAATATTGGTATAAATAATAGTCAAATACAACCAAGGTTTATTTTGTATAATTAATTTTTATTTTGTGCTAAAACAAACAATCTCAAAAAACATATAATAACTTATGAGGGTCTAAGAGCCATGATATTGCAAATGCTTGAAGGTGAAACTCAACTTGTTAAGTCTATTATTAAACCAGGTGTCTTATTCTAATTTTTTCTGTAAACTTCACAAAAACAAATTCCATTTTGAAACAAATATGACCAATTAACACTCTTTTATGGATTTATCAGTCCCTGTCCTTAAGGCAGGAGACTAAAGTTTTTGATAGCTTTCTTAGCATTAGTTTTCTTTTTGAATTGCGTCAAATGTGCAATACATTCCTTTTATCTTATGGTTGATACAACATTTCTAATTAAATTGAATTTCTGAAATTTAATTGTTGTTTTGTGATTGGTGCTCGTGAATTTTCGGGTAGCCTTTCTAATTTCCTGCTCAGAAAATTCTGCATAAAATTGAGCTTGGTGAGTTGTGCCAAGTGCTGGCAATGGTTTCCACGCGTTGTGTGCATGTTGTGAATAGAGGGCATTGTTTTTCGCAAACAGGTGTCTGGGGATGGCGCATTATTTTAAAAGTAGCTTGTCACTTTCTTCCTTGCTGCTTTGTTCTCTTCCAATTTTCTACTTGGTTTCTGGGGTCTGCAACTCTGTGAAGGGGCGACACCTTCTGTGATAGGGTTTTCCGTTTTTTCCAATTTTCAGAATCTTCGGTAAGTAACATGTCATGGCTTCAGTCATGAAGAACTTAAATTTTGGCAACAGTTGTAAATCTTTTAAATTTGGTGTTATGGTGGACGGGAAAACTGTATACGCTTTATATATCCACACATTCAACAATCCAACATCAAAGAAGAGAAATATAAATTTGAATTGCGGATAAAATCTTGAGAAAAGGGGCTTGTGAGATCTGCATAATTAGATAATAATGTAGTGTTATTACCGCATTAACGACAGCATCTGGGGCAACCAGGGCGATGATGTCAGCGCAGGAAACGATACCTGGACATATCTTCTCCAATTCTGCTTTCACATCATCGATTACATTAAATCCTCGCATGCTCAGGTTTGGAACGGCCTCTGTTGGCTATGGAATTCAAAAGTACTTGACGCATCACAGCCCTAATCAAACTACAATACATTATCCCTAATCATTAGTTTTTGTAATCTATATTAAATTTATTAATTAAATTTATTAATGTATGACATTTGCATACAATCACTAAACAGTCATTTCTTACCCTTACATAATCAAATAAATGATAGATTAACTTTTTCATATGAAAATTGGAAAAAAAAAGAAGTAAATTATTTATGAGAATGTGCATGAGAGCACCATTAATAATCTAAAAACTAGTATACATTGGTTTTGAAATTATTATTGAAATAATCCAATATGACATTCACGAATTCCATAAACTTATAGGTAAAAATACTTGACAGATTCATTACTATGTGAAACATGTACAAAATTGATATTATTTATCTATATTGTTTTCATGGGTTTTTTAATATTTATTTTGATGGTTACTTCTTGGTATATATTCTAATTAATGATTATTTATCTATATCCTTTTTATGAGTTTCTTAATATTTATTTTGATGGTAACTTCTTGGTATATGTTCTAATCAAAGTTAGTGTTGGAGTACTTCATTAATTAGGTTATTTTTCCGTTAACTTAGATAATTAATAAATATGTTTAGTTGGATAGTTAGTTGGGAATTTTCATTTCCATGGGTGGTTATTCATGGGAAAATAAGGATTTATGAAGCCATTCAGATATCAATGTATATCATATGACTGAATCAAAATAAATATCAATCTATTACAGTTTTTGTTCTTCTATTTTCATTTGGTGTAAGACCATATAGCGTTTCTGTGGTTGTGATTTGCGATGAGGAAATACATGGCCGGTTTCTTGAACTGTATATTTAGTAAGATTGCATGCACAAGTTCAAACCTGGACAAGAGGGAAGATGAAGACTTATTAGGTGTATAGTTTTTCTCCATTTTGATTAAGGCGCGAAAGTATTTACCAAAGAGAAGAAAGTGATCAAATATCATGAAAGATATAAAGGAGGGAAGATAGATATTGTTAACGTAGATGTTGTGTAGGTAAGATGATTGAAGAATTAGAGCTTATACTTTTTAGGAAACAAAATGCAGTTGTTCCTAATACAAAACCTTATTTTGCAGGTGTGTGGTTTTGACTGGAAGTACTTCACACAAAATCATGGAACAACAGTGTGGAACATAAGACACCCTCCAAGGAAAATAAGGGCCTTGGTTTGCTAATGTTTTGAAAGGTAAGCATGGTCATTGTTTGAAAGTATGAAATGCAACAAATTTCAAGGTTGATTAGGCCCTTATTTGGATGTAATTTGTTTTTGTCTCCATGATTATAGAACTCTGGATGTTGCTTTGTTAGCAAATCAGGTTGATGTATTGAGGAGGATCTTGGAATTTTTTAATTCGAATGTTGAAAAATGCCCAAATTGTTGATGTTTGAACGTTTTAGCTTTTTGATTTTCCAACAAGAAATACAATTGGACAAGAATTTAGTCCTAGCTATCCTTAGAATCTTTGGAGTGAAGGGAAAGTGTTTCTGCAAAGTTAAGTATTTGTCATGAATTAAATGGAAGCAAAAACAATTTATTGCTTAATTTTTACTATTGAATTAGCTAAGATGAGAATGCCATAAATTTGTTTAGAAAACGTTTGTAGAGGCCATTTAAGAGAAACCTACCTAGTAGTGTTTTTCCTATGACAGTCTACATACTAAGAATTGTAGTAGGGACAATTTGCAATGTTAGAGAAATTCTGATTATGTATTTTTTCTGGTGTCTTGCACCAAATCTCATTTATTTGAAAAGGAGTAGTAATTGTCTCTGCCATTCATATCTGTAAATAAAGTTGCATATCAATTGAAATTCTAACATGTACAAGTACATCCAAACAAATGTATGCATTCTTAAAAAATAACAGCAGAAAATCTCTCCAATTTACTTTGAGATTCATACAAAAGTAGCCATTCTCCATAAAATGCATTCTTCAAAATAATAACAGAAAATTCATCAAAATCTAATGTAAAATTCACAGAAAGGCAGTCATTCTCCAGTACAAAGAATGTAGGATTTACATTGTAGACGTCATTGAATAAATATCAGAAGGTGTTGGCATTTGGATCTTGGGGAAAGCATAATGCTCAACAAAGTGATGGCATCATCTACGGTAGCAATAATGTGTGTGAAAGAACTGTAAGAAAAAACCCTAATGCAGGAGAAACAATGGATGGTACAAGGAATGAAACGTCAAAATTGAAGATGAACATCTGAAGGAAGCTGTTGGGGCTGCCTCAAAATCTCAGGAAGAGAGGTAGGATTTTTATAAGGTATATAAGAATTGAGACTTCATTTTAGTTTGTCAATTTTATTTTTAAAAGATAATAAATAGCAATGCATTTTGTTCATTTAATAGATTTTATAACCTGTATATAAAAATAAATTCTCTTATTTATGAAAATAAAGAAAAATGGGATTTCAATGTGCTGCTCAATCCTTTTTAATTTGTATATAGAATAAAGACTACAAAGATATATTTAATTGGTCTAGGGTCTCTATAGTTAATCATACTTGTTTCATGGTGCTAATTTGAGTGTTAATAAAGTTCACAATCAAAAGCTGGGCTTTGATTCTTCTGTTGTCCTAATCATTGATCTTAGACCGAACCAGGCTTGGCAAGTGTGCACCCTTAACTTTTCTGAGTCTAGCGGCAGTGACTTGTGAATTTGCTGAAACTCACAAATTTTGGCAGCCCTGCAATTCTCAGATTTCACATTTGGGCAAAATCTTCAAAAACAAGGAACTAAACTCAAAAGAAAGAAGGCATTAAAAACTATTCTTATAATCTTTGTCTATAATTTGCTTGGTTTTGGCTGAGTTTTTCTACCATGTTTTAGTCAAAAACAGCTTGCCAAGTGTTTTGGAAGGTTAGGTATCAAGATCAACACTATTATTCCAGTCCAGAAGAAATGAAGAAAAACTATAACAAAAACAAATAATCAATTCAATATATGCATTAGAATATGAAAAGAAAATCTCCTAAAAGGCCACAGAACATTCTGTTACATTCAGGTCAAAGAATGTCTCTTTGCATTCAGCTTAAAGAATGTGCAGGGGGCTTTCCCTGTAAGTACAATTTATGCGTGCAACAACTCAACTTCAAATTTTCTAGTTGCTTATCTTTGGGAATGTTATGGTTTCATACAAACCATATGCTAGTTTGGCCAAATATTCACAATTTATGCTTTTGCTGGGCACAGGACCATACACATCACCTTCAAAGGCAAGGCCATACTATATCATACAGATTTCAATTATGCCAGATGGGTGGTGTGGTTCTGGCTTTAATCTGTAGCCAGGTGAGGTGAGGTGAAAATTAAGTTCTCAACATAATCTAACATAAACAACACTACATAAACCAACTATTTGCAAGCGGCAGTGACTCCAGCTGCAAGTAGCTCTTGTTTATTTAAGCAAACATGACAATTACAATTACTAGACAAAGAGCACACATTAACCTTTCCAATGTCCCAATGATATATAACAAATTAACTTGCATCAACTCACCCAAAGACGATTAGAAATTTTGATTTGCACTTCTACTTTCTACCACGCTTCAAAAAAGAAGATGATGCAGCATCAAAGAAAATCTCGATCAGCTTTCATAAAAGACTCTCAAACATAACTCAAAACTCCAGATTATTTGTAGGGACAAATATGGAGTCATATGAGCAATTTATCCAAACAAATAATTCAAAGCTACGCTGCTAAAAGTACAGAATCCATAAATATTGGAGACCATATTCACCACAATAAGTAGGTAGTATGTAGAGATGAATCTGCTCACCAATTAGTCAGATAGATTTATGGATCTACAAAGTATGAAACGAATCTTTATCATTATTTATGTATAAAATAATTTACAATATTATCGCAAAAATGTAAGAATCCAACCACAAATCTTCCAAAACCTCAATAGTAAAAGGATCTTGTTAAGCAAGCCACAAATAATCTAGACCCAATATTACAATACACATTCTCCAGACCCCTCATGATACATTATATTATAATTCTTCTGCAGGGACAACTTTGAGGTTATACAATCATTCCCTCGTAAGTTATGAGAGAATTCACAAAGCCAAGCATCAAACATTTCACTATCCGTTCAGATTAAACTTTGTCTGTCAAACTCAGAATTCATACTCTGTCCACAAACATCTAGAAAAACTTAAATAGTTAAGCTACATGCTTTGGAGAAAATTTATTAATCACAGCACTGACCATATCCCAGTCCACATGAATTATTTCAATAAATTATTCCAATGAACATGAACACCATTTACTAAGACTTTAAGTTAATAGATTGTTTACACATGATGCAGATCAATGGTTAAAACTTTTTAATTACATTAAAATAGCCTGAGAGATTCTATTTTTTATTAATGTACTATTTATGTTGCAGATTAATTCCATGGCTAGTACCTCAAAAATTTAGGTAGGAACATGACTCTCTTATATGACTCTCTTGCACAACATTAATTTTATTAAAGATGCTGAGCAGATTTGTTCAAAGAAATAACTAAAAACTACTTTGCATATGCCCTCGGTCATGAGTTCTCTACTAAATCCTAAGCAAGAAAAAGATGGGCTATTACTACTTAGATGAAGGAGAGGAAAGTTAATACTGTAAAAGGACTTTTGGAAACAAGGGAGAGGTCTCGTTTCAGAGGCTCGAGCATTAAAACACCAAAATCGAAGGACAGATCTAAAGTTCTACAAGCCATAAAATTATTAATTTATAAATCTTCAAAAAATCGCTTCTCAAAACTAACTTACATTTTAGCAACCATTCTAAAACTCTCATATTAGAATACATCCATTGTTCAAACTACAATATCTACAAAACAAAATATTGCAATATACAAATTTTCCAAACCCTTAAAAATATGCCTAAATAAGAAGGTAAAGGGAATCCTGGAATAAAGGGAAACTTTTACTAACCTTTTGATCACTTAGAAACCAGAAGCGGGCTTGAATCTTTGCTTGGAAATCAGGGGAAGCTTTCATCTGTTGTTGCCTCTTGTGCAACTGCCATGTCAAACCTCCCAACAAAAACTTAGAAACTAATTATTTAACTTAATAATACAACTATTTATTTAACTTAATAATACAAAGTATCTATTTATTAGGGATTGAAACACCAAAATAAATAAGTAAATAAAATACTAGGACCAATTAGCCGTATTGATCTATAGCTTGTAGCCATATTGATCTATGGCACTACAAACCATGATGAAAAACTTTATATATTTAGTATTGACAAAATAAATGATCAGATTTCAAAAATAAAATGAAAGTAATCAACCTAGTTTTGTGTCATATGGTACAAGATTCCACTTCTTTCCTCCATATCCAGCACTTAACCAACAAATGATGCTAGACTTCCCATGAGAGAATCAAATTCATTAAGTGCTCTCTAAAAATGCATACATATTGAGCAAGCATAATGTTCTCATAGGGCAGTTAATAGATGTATTAACTTTCTTGAGACCACAAACCTCATTCAACTACAATACTTCACACAGACTACAATCCACATATTTTTTGAAACAGAAATAATAATGTATACCCGCTTCAGGATCAAAAATAGAAATAACAAGAGAATTACATTATTAATGACATTAAAGAATACACTATCATTTATAAACTATTTCTATAAGTAACCTACCAAATTAACTTTAAAACTATGAACTATGGTTGACTGGCTATTTCATAGAGCTCTCTCATGAAATAATTCCATAGAGATAATTAAGGGCAAAGAACCAAATCTAGTGAAATGCAACAAAAGTAAATTATACCACATCACAACAAAAAACATCAGAGATAGTTAAGGGCAATGAACATAATTTCATCTGGGGCCTCACAAGGGCTGAATTGTTATTGTTCCTTAGAGAGATTCACAATTCTTTCGAATAGCTATTGTACCAAATCAATTAATGTATAAATTACAAGTATAGGTCTACATAAAGTTAGAAAGAGACATTAAAAAGATCAATGTACAGGTCTAGAGTTCTACAAGCCATAAAATTAATAATTAATAACTTCTTAAAAAATCGGTTATCAAAACTAACCCAAAATCAGATCAACAATTCTAATACTATTATTTACAATGCACCCAATGGTCAAAACTACAATTTTTGCAAAGCACAATATTACAATACAGAAAATTATCCAAACCCTTAAATTATGCACAAAAATGCCCAAATGAGAAGGTAAGGAAAATCCTTGCCTAGTAAAGAGTCCATGAAATAGAGATTGTAAGTGTTAAAATAATTTTATTCGCCCAGAATAGATTTAATACTAACCCTTTGATCATAGGAAAACATGTCTCATTTCCACCACCATCTAGAGATAGAAACCAGAAGAAGCATCGAATCTCCGCTTGGAAAGCTAGGGAAGAAACATAGAAAGGAAAAAAAAAAATTCAAATGTATGGCCACGTTGAAACAAAACCATCCCCATCCTCGGCACTTTTCACCTCCTTGTAATATGCAGAGTACAAAGAGCACATCGCTACGACATTGCGATTGGCCGCCAACGCCTTATTCACCATTGACATTTTCCCCTGTTGCCCTGAGAAATGCACAAATTGAAAGAGCTCGGGCATCAGCAGCCCCAACAAAATCCCATAGACCTAACAGCATTCAATCCCCAAAAAATACCCACAAAAATTAACATAGAAAGAAACGAGCCAAAAATTAACACTGAAGAAACAGGATAAATGTTTAAGAAAAACAAGACAAATTCATATGCGCGGCCACGCTGAAACATTCACTAAAAAAGACAAACATTTAATCAAAAAAATTACAAGTATAATCCAAACCCTGACACTGCAAAGCTTACAATCGAAACAATGATATAATTAAAGAAAATCTCTCCTATTTATAATGACTTTTTAATGCTTAAAAGCTTTCTAACTTCATGTTTGCATTTTTCTTTTTCGATTTTTTAGCTTTTAAAGCATTTTTCCCATTGGGGATATTTTGCATTTTGCCTTTGCTTTTTTCATTTTTAAATACCTTTTTCAATTTTTTTAGCATTTTTCCTATTGAGGATATTTTGCATTTTGGCTTTTTTTTCTTAACCATACTTTTTCAATTAAGGAAAATCTCTCCTATTTATAATGACTTTTTGGGGGGCCTTTTAACAACCTTTTTAAGTTTTGTTTTGTTTTGTTTTGTTTTTTGTGTTTTTTTTGTTTTTTTCTAATATAGTAGCTTTAAAGCTTTTTTCCATTGGCAATATTTTGCTTTGTAGTTTTTTTTTTAACCGTATTTTTGTTTCTTTCTCTTTTAGTTACTCTTTTATTCAATTTTAGTGCTTTTTTTCAATGAGATTAAAATTTTAGGATTGATATTTGTTTTTAATATATTTATATTTTTAAAAAATTATGTAAAATAAGTGGACAAACATCATTATAAAAAAAACTTAACTCTTGTATAATTAAATCTAAATATTTAAATTGTTAATAAAAACTATTAAGACAATTTTACAAGAATATAATCATATAGTGAACAATTATTATGTAAATGCACAATGCCACAAATGCTTAAAATGTCTCATTGCTAAGAGCACTATTTGGATAGGATTTCAAAATAACATTGGCAAAAAGACTTGTATACTATATAAAACTGGCTTGGGAGCACCTAGATTCTTATAACAAAGAGAATGGATAGATAGAGGGATGATATATTTTAGCCAAGGAAGACTTAGAACATCATGTTTCAATATTTGAAAAATTAATCAATGCTTCGAATATTTTTAGGGCATGGAAAAATATTATGGAATTGAAACAAATGGCTTTTGTTGATAAACAAACATTTACAAACACTATTGTTTTCTTGCATTGTATATATAAGGTATAATTAGGTAAATATGTCATCATGGGTATATATTATGCATGGTACCTTGCAATCATCGTAGTCCATGAGACCCTATTTCTTTGAGTCATTATGTCAAACAATTATTGTGCCTCGGATCTCTACCCCTATACATAATGAAGAAAAAGAATCCAACACTTAAAAATAACTTAGAATGTCAAAATATACCACCAATATAAAGTGCTTGTTCTTGTGTCTTTTATATAAACACTAGACAAAATAAATAATCTTTTTTTATTAAATAAGATATTTAAATTCATGAAAACAATAAAATTCAAAGCCAATAATATTTTAATCAACAAATAAATCTTAAATTAAATCATTTATGAACAAAGTTTTCAATATTTTCTTTGTGAATTTGCTCGAACCTTCAACATTTCATTCCAAAATCAAGTGGAAAGAAAGAAAACCATAGTCATTCATAGATTTAATATTTCTTACAATTTGATTGATAATTGATTATGCATATTTCATCAACACTTGACTGTGATAAGCTTCAAAAGATCTCAAAATATTTAAATACTAATTTAAAACTATTCAATCATAATACACTTTGGGATCTGATTAACATGCAAATTTTCATTTAATGCACTCCTACCCTAAAGCCACACTAAAATTGTTGAAACCCTCTGAGAGCTCTTTCAAAGTATATTCTATTCTTTTAGCATTTATTTATTTCATCCTTCAACATTGCCCTTTCACATTCCTCTATTGTCCATTATAATCCAAATCACATTCTTGTGTTTCCCTTTTGCATTCCTATATTGTTCATTCAATTAATTAGAATAGCTAGTTGCATGTCAAATAAATTTTCATAAAGCCTAAATGTTTACAAATAAATTTTCTTCCACTATAAGAAACCAACGAATAAATTTAGACAATCTAATCCAATTTATTTACAAACCATAATCATAAACTCTAAGAATTTTGTGTCTTTAATGGTATTCGTATCCAAGGTATTTCTATTGTGAATGGTGCTTAGTAGTAGGTTGTAAGTATTGACATAGATGAATGGTCCTTTCAAATTTGTGTCCAATTGGTGAAGGACCTTCTACAACCCTAAATTAAAAAGTAATTGATTGGATGTTTCATCATAGCCACCATTCCACTTTGTAAATCCTGAGTATCTCATTCCTAGACTACACCCCAATAATGAATTGTAAGATTAAGTTTTTTTTCTAGTTATTTGCATTTTGATGATGGATCATAAAGTGTGATGACATGAGTCATGAAAATTTTTATACAATCAAATTCATAATATATGTAAAAATAGTCATATTGTTGAGTGTTAAAATTTGATGTCTTTAATAATTTCTCAGGTAAACAATGGTAATAGAACCATTAAACATCATTATAAAGAATAGTTTTCAAGTGTTTGATTGTTAATTTATTTTTTAAAATGAAGGATTTGATATAGGAGCATGAGGTTGAGTCCTAGGATATTATAACCTCATCCCTCATACTATCATCCATATCAATTATGTTCAACTAATTAAAAACTACAACATTTTGATAACCTTTTTAATTTAAGTGAAAGATAGGGGAAAAAAACCACAAATTTCCTTCCCCTTCGTAACACTGATCAAATGCATTTATAGCTACTTTTAGCCAAACATTTATGCCTAATATAATGCCTCATTCGGTGAAACTTGGTCGTTGTATGCAAAAGAATTTAAAGATAAAGCTACCACTCATCATGAAAACTTATTGGAAAGTAATATTTACAGAACTGCAATAAAGACTCAATGAATTCTTTAGGGATAACTCGATTTCTCAAAGAAGCATTCAGAATGCAATTCCCTACAATATTATTTTCTCCAACATTACCTACAACTATTGAATTCCAAATAAATGTATGTCCTTGATACAACAATGCAATTTTCACTGGAAGTGTGTAGTCAGGATGATGTAGGAGCATCTTGGGTTCATCACAATCTTGCATCAACCAAAAATAGTTCTTTACATTTTGTTCTTTTTATCGGTTTGAGAGATTATGTCAACCTTGATCATTCATTTGTTCGAGATCAAGTGTGTGGTTGTATAGTATTTTTTGAGACCTATTTGGGATCATCTTCCTATGATTGTACCTCCTGATGTTCGTATATGTTCAAGATTTGATCCATTTCCTATCCCTGATAATGTGTTCATTGTTTTCTTGGACCTATTTGAAGATTCAATGTGTAGTTATTGAATTTTGGTTTTCAATCGTTGTGATCGATGTGTGGTTCATGGATCTTTTGTGGATCATTCCATATGATCGTGCTCCTTGTGGTTTCCTGTGCTTGGATCTTTGTTATCTCTTAGCTCAGACCTATTTGTTGTACATTTTTCCTGTTCTTGGGGAATGTAATTCTCTCTTCATCAACTTTAGAGGTGTTACCTATATGTAATAGCTCATTGCATCTTGAGAAGTAGATCTATGATATTGATAATTGGTTCATGGAACCTAGATCTAAAAATTTGGTAGATCGGTAATAGGATTTTAGATTCATTTCATTGTATGTGTCTATAATTGGGAAGGCATGACAACTTGACATGTATGTTTTTTGATCTTTGAATAATATATAGGACCTAATATTCTCTCTAGTTTGTTATTGTTGCTTCCTTATGTGTACTCTAGTTGCAAGATTAGATGTCTCATATGGGGATTCACCAATCATGACTGTGTCAAGTGGTATCAGTGAAAGGTTTTGTCATATAAATCCCTAGTTGAATTGGTTGTAGGGCTGCAGATTGTGATCTAGCCTACAATTGTAGAGGATTGTGAAGATGGTTCGAGGAAGGAGAGATGTTGATCTTATTATGTTGGATATGTTGAGACAAATGTTTGCTAGGCTTGAAGTTGTTGAGACAACCCAAAGAAGAGGAAGACCTATTGAAGATGTTAGTGAAGATGAAGCTAAAGAGGTAGAAGATGGAGAAGAAAAAGCCCCTATTCTTGAACAAGGGGAGGAAAGATTCTTGAGAGCCTTGATAAGTGTGAATGCAAAGCCACACTTTAATCCTCCTGAGTGTAATGGAAAATTGGATTCAGATGAATTGTTGGACTGGATCTTTGAAATGGAGAAATATTTTGAATATGAAGGCACACTAGTGAATAAGAAGGTAAATTTTTATGGTACAAAATTGAAAGTACATGCATCCTTGTGGTAGGAACATTTCCAGCTTGATCGACAAAGAAGAGAAAAAGAAAAGATCAAGGTATGGGATAAGATGATAAACAAATTGAAAGGTAAATTCTTACTTGATTATTATCAAGCTAGTTTGTGGAGAAGAATGCAACATCTGAAATAAAAGGACACTACTATGAAGGAGTATACTAAGGAATTCTATAGATTAGATATTAGATCTAGACGTATGGATGATGAAGTTGAAAGGGTTGCAAGATACCTAAATGGATTAAGAAATTCTATGCAAGATGAAGTTAGTTTGGTGAAGATGAAAAACATTGAAGAAGCCTATCAATTTACATTGAAGGTAGAGGAGAAACTATACAAGAGGTATGATAAAAGGCAGAGAGGAAGAGGTGGTATATTTTCTAGAGGAAGAGGTAGATATTATGGAGAAAGTAGTAGATCTGATTAGGATAAGACAAATCGAGATAAAGGAAAATGAGAGTGGAAAGGAGAAAGTTCATATCAAGGAAGAGGAGGCTATATAAGAGGTAGTTATTCTAAAGGTAATGATAATAAGATATAAGATAAAATTTGGTTTAAGGGCACTTGTTTCAAGTGTGGTGAAGAAGGAAATAGAGCATTTGAATGTAATAAGATTGGTAGAAGTAGCAGAAATGCACCTGTGCAGGAAGATACATTGGAGTCATTGAACCAACTAGAAGGTGGTGAAAATTTGATGATTAAGAGAGCTTTGTTGAATGAAGGAACTAATGAGGACCCTCTAAGGAAAGGCTTATTCAAAAGCAAATGTAAATTTGTTGGAAAGTGTTGCAAGGTGATCATTGACAGTAGAAGTTTAGAGAATTTGGCATCAAAAGATCTGATTATAAATTTGTAGTTACCAAGGATGAAGTACCCTAAGCCATATCAGATTTCTTGGATTAAGGATGAGCATAAAATTTTGGTAGGTGAACAATGTCTTGTGAAATTAATGTAGTCAAGGGATGGTAGATCCAATTAAGGACAGTCCAAATCTTGTAGCTTTAGAACAACACAACGGAATAACACAACACAACAATTGTTTAACTTTGATTTTCATTAACATGCCCGAATATAAGGCCTTCCGAGTTAAGGCCAATTACAATCAGAAAAAATTATGCAAGATCACAAGATCCAATACAACTCTAGCTAGTTCAATTCTAAAAACTATCAGCAACTGATGGAAACCCTAAGGAAAATCTAAACTTGAGCTCGCAAGCATCCAAGAAATCTCCTTGACTCCAAGCCTCAACCACTAGCTCTACTATTATAAATTATCAGAAAACAATCTGATCTGCAAGATCTCACAGGATCTTTTCCACAACTTCACTTATCCTCCACCTCTACCGGTGATGCCTAAACAACTACCCAAACACTCCTTAAATACTAATCATCAGCCACAAGTTGGCTGGATGAAACCATTAACTCTCTTAAACAAATATTAAATGCAATACAAGTCAGCTCATAAATCATTTTACAAACATTTAATTCAGCATTTCGGCCTCCAGATCCACATAAGAGAATCCAACAAAAGATACAAACAATAAATGCATCAAGTCGGCCATGCAAATCTTCAAGAACTCCAATCGACAAGACCAACTACTGAGTGCCAGAGAAACAACTAAGCACAGTGAAATAACTGAGCATGTCATGCATCACTGAGTACCATATTGACTGAGTATCACAAGAATCATCGAGTACAAGTTTCACTAAGTGCCAGATATTTTTGAGTTCCTTCAGCAACTAAGCTTCCTTTCTTAACCGAGACCAGCAGTTAAAGCTACAATCGAGTTCCACAGAACCAAAACAACACACCTCCATGTAGATTCATCAAGTACCCTAGAATGCCCCTACATCAAATAGCCCAGGTTCAAATATATGTTCATATGTGAGAAGAACATCTTCTAGGATTCAACATGTAAATCTTGAACTGGTTCTTCACATACAAGTCCTCCAACTTTTCACTTTGCATACTCTTCCACTTCAGCTTTCTCTGTCTTTTCAAGTCTTTTCTCAACAACACATCGGTTTGTCCTTCACACTGATCATCTATACCTTTAGGATCTACCAACTCAACTCGGCTACCTATACTCAAGCTTCTCCTACCGAGTGTTGTATCCATCAAAGGCATCAGGGAAAACTTCATGTCATCCTTCTCAATAGTAAACACATTCCTAACACAATCATACATAGCTTTGTAATCAAATTGCCAAGGTCTACCGAGAAATATATGACAACTATTCATCTCCACAATATCACATAACACAAGATCCTTATACTAGCCAATCTGAACATTAATGAAGCATTGTTCTCTAACTTCCAGAGCATGATCATCTTACAACTAGCCAATCCTATAAGGATGTAGATGTCTCATTCTATTCAAACCAAGTTTATGAACCATGTCCTCAATAACAAGGTTATCAGTACTACCACTATCAACAATAACATCAAAGAGTTTACCTCCAGACTTGCATCGAGTCCTGAACAAGTTACTCCTTTGACAAGGTTCATCCTTTGTACCGAGCAATGTTTGTTGAGCTAGCAAGTTCTCAGATTCAGGTTCATTCTAAATGTTCTCATTCACCACATTAGTTCGTCGGTCACCAACCTTCTTCTGTGTACACTCAAAAGAATGGTGTCCTTCCTCTCCATATTTATAACAAGTACCTATAAAGATAACTCTACATGTCTTCTTCTTCGGTTCTACAGGTTTCTATTCATCTTCTACATCAATCAGTTTATCCTTCACCGAGTGATTAATCTTTCCCTTCCCTTGGGAGTTACTATGTTGTTTCCTTTTCAACTTATCTTCTGCCTTTAGAGCATACTAATAAGCATATTCAACAGAATCAATCTTCATCATACCAAGCTCATCTTGAATATTGAATCTCAGACCATTCACATACCGAGCTACCTTTTCCTTACCAAGTTCTTTGTGTCCAAACCAAATAGTAAGTTTGTAGAACTCCTCGGTATAATCTTCAATAGACAAATCCTTCTGCTTCAGATTCTGCAATTTCTTAAACAATTCAAGCTCATAGTCAGTAGGTATGAACTTATCTTTTAACTTAGTCACTGTCAACCTCCACCAATTGATCTTCATTTCACCTTCATCTTCTCTATCTTTGTGTTATTCTTTCCACCAAAGAGTAGCATGTCCTTTCAATTTTGTCCATGCCAATCTCACCTCAAGAGGATCTTCAATTTCTTCGAGCTCAAAGAAATCTTCAAGTTTACCAATCCAGTCAATCAAGTTCTCAAGTTTCAAAGTACCAGAGAAATTAGATACTTCCATTCAGTAACTACTACTTAACCGAGCTCCAGGTCTATGCAACCGAGTAGTTCTATCTTCACCAAATCTGTCTCTCCAATCATCACCACTAGATCCAGTAGCTTCAAAGTCTTTAGCAGCTTCCTCATAACCATCCTCAGTTCCAACATTCTGAGGTACACTAGCAACAACTCTCATGATCTCAGTGACCATGTCATTCTTCATCAGTTCCATCTCAGATCTGAAATCAGATTTCACCTTCTTTGTAATCCTAGATTCCACAATATCATAGAGATCTGCAATTACTCTAGGGTCCAATCTTCTCAGAGGCATCCTTAAAGATAATAGAAGCCCTCAGCAATAAAACCTACACTGATCACCTTGTGACAATCTCCAAGTTGTATGCAATTCAGATCGCAAACCTGTCACCTTGCAAACAACTAGGGAAATATTCCGCAAGTTCAGTGCCAAGGATCTGCAATCCAGATCATATGATCTCTTCACCAATAGGATCAACTTTGCAACATCAACCTTGCTAGGTCAACCTTCACTCCACAAGATCAACTTGGCTCTGATACCACCTAACATAGTCAAGGGATGGTGGATCCAATTAAGGACATTCCAAACCTTGCAACTTCAGAACAACACAGTAGAATAACACAACACAACAATTGTTTAACTCTGATTTTCATTAACATGCCCAACTATAAGGCCTTTCGGATTAGGGCCAATTATAATTAGAAATAATTCTGTAAGATCACAAGGTCCAATACAACTCTAGCTAGTTCAGTTCTGAAAACTATCAGCAACTAATGGAAACCCTAAGGCAGATCTAAACTTAAGCTCACAAGCCTCCAAGTAATCTCCTTGTCTCCAAACCTCTACCACTAGCTCCGCTATTACAAATTATTAGAAAATAATCTGATCTGCAAGATCTTGTAGGATCTTTTTCACAACTTCACTTATCCTCCACCTTTGTTGGTGATGCCTAAACAACTACCCAAACACTCCTTAAATACTAATCATCAGCCACAAGTCAGCTAGATGAAACCATTAACTCTCCTAAACAAATATTAAATGCAATACAAGTTGGCTCATAAATCACCTTACAAAAATTTAATTCATCATGTCGGCCTCCGGATCCACATAGGAGAATCCAACAAAAGATACAAATAATAAATGCATCAAGTCGGCCACGCAAATCTTCAAGAACTCTAGTCGGCAAGACCAACTATCGAGCACCAAAGAAACAACTGAGGAGAGTGAAATAATCAAGCATGTCGAGCATTGCTGAGTACCATATCGACTGAGCATCACAAGCATCTCCGAGTACCAGTTTCACCAAGAGCCAAAGATTTTTGAGTTCCTTCAGTGACCAAGCTTCCTTTCTTAACCAAGACCACCGGTTAAAGCTGCAACCGAGTTCCACATAACCAAAACAACACACCTCCATGCAGATTCACCGAGTACCCTAGAATGCCTCTGCATCAGAAATTTAAGATTGGAAACTATCATGTTGAATTTTTTGATGATATGATGCCAATGGATTGTTGTCATATCTTGTTGGGTAGACCATGGTACTATGATAGACGGGCTATAGATGATGGTAGATTGAATAGGTATACTATTATGGCTAATGGGAAGAAACAAGGTTTGTTACCTTTGGTAGAAGAATTTAAGAGTGAAAATTGTACTACTATTAAATTTCTTGATTGAAGGAAAAAAATTCATAAAGGGTTTGAAGAAGAATGATGTATGTTATGCCTTGGTTCCTAATAGACCGGTTGTAAAGATGAAAGATGATTCACCGATTGAGGTTAAAGAGTTGTTGACATAATTTCAAGATATCATTTCAAATAATATACCTAATGGGTTACCTCTTGTTAGAAGCATCATTCATTGCATGGATCTGATACCTAGAGCTAGCTTACCTAATAAGGAACCTCACTGGTTGACACCTACAAAAAATAAAGAGTTGAATAAATAAGTCCATGAGTTATTGTAGAAGAGTTTGATCAGAGGGAGTTTGAGTCTATGTGCAGTACCAACTATGTTTCCACCTGAGAAAAATGGATAATGGAGAATGTTTACCGATTCAAGAGCTATAAATAGGATCACATTGAACTACCAGTTTACATTGCCTACAATGGATGATATCATGGATAGTTTGAGTGGAGAAAAGTACTTTACCAAGATTTATTTGCAGACTGGCTACTATCATATTAGAATCAGAGAAGGAAATGAATGGAAGACTATTGTTAAGACAAGAGAAGGTGTGTATGATTGGTTGGTTATGCCTTTTGGTTTGACTAATGTACATAGTACTTTTATGAGGTTGATGAATGATGTTTTGAAGCAATTCTTGGCTAAGTTTGTGATTGTTTACTTTGATGACATTCTGATATTTAGTAAGAATAAAGAAGATCATTTGTTGTATTTGAGACAATTAATGTAGAGATTGAAAGAGGAAAATTTGTTGATTAACTTGAAGAAATGTTCTTTCATGAAGGAAGAGATAGTGTATTTGGATTTTATGATTTTAGATGAAGGTTTGAAGATGAATCCTAAGAAAGTTGAAGCAATTTTGGAATGGCCTACACCTGTGAATGCTAGTGAGTCAGATATTTTCACAGATTGGAAATTTTCTACAAAAATATCATAAGGAATTTCAGTTATATTTGCAATGCTATGATAGAGACAATGAGAGGAGACAAGAAATAATTCAAGTGGACAGATGGAGCTGCTAGAATTTTTGAAAAATTGAAGCAAGAAGTAGTTGAATTATCGGTATTAGCTTTACTTAATTTCTCTAAGGTATTTCAAGTTGATTTTAATGTAAGTGGAAGTGCAATAGGAGGGGTATAGAGTCAAGAAGATAAACTTGTTTCTTTTACAATGAGAAATTGAATGATGCTAAGAGGAAGTATTCAGTCTATGATAAAGAATTTTATGCTATTGTTCAATCTTTAAAGAAGTGGAGACATTATTTGATACCTAAGGAATTTTTGTTGTATACCGATCATAAAGCATTGCAGTATTTGGGTAGTCATAATAAGTTAAATCAGAGACATATGAAGTGGGTTGAATAGTTGTAGTGTTTTACTTTTGTGTTGAATCATAAAAGTGGATTGTCAAATAGGGTTGCATATACATTGAGTAGAAGAATAATTTTATTGACTTAGATGAGAGTTGAGGTACTTGGTTTTGACAATTTAAAAAGTTTGTATTAAACTAATCTCGATCTTATAGATTCTTGGAAAGCATGTAAAGAACCCATCACATATAATCATAGTAAGTGAGTTGATTACTTCATTCAAGAAGGTATTTTGTTCAAAGGAATTCATATATGAATACCAAGAGTATCTATGTGGGAAAATCTAATCAAGGAGAAACATAGTGGAGGACTTGCAAGAGATTTTTGCATTGGTAAAACAATGAGTCTGATTAAGAAGAAATATGTTGGGCCTTAGTTGTATAAGGATGTTCATAAATTTGTTAGAAGTTGAAAAATATGTGAAGTTTCTAAGGGAGTAAGTCAAAATACAGGGTTATACACATATTTACTTGTTCCTAGTAGACCCTGGGAAGACATTAGCATGGATTTTTTTCTTGGCTTACCAAAGACATAAATAGGTAATGCTTCTATATTTGTTGTGGTAGAAAGATTGCATGGGTTGCCTAAGACTATTGTGTCTGACCAGGATAGTAAGCTTTTGGGATACTTTGGAAGAAAATGAGTATCGGTTTGAATTTTGGTTCTACATTTCATCCATAAAATGATGGACAAACAAAATCTGTGAATAGGAGTTTGGGTAATTTATTGAGATGTCTTGTTGGAGATAAACCTAGTAATTGGGATTTGGTTTTGGCACAAGAAGAGTATAGGTAAAACACCTTTTGAGATTTTTATTAGTATGAATCCTAAAGGGATATCAAATTTGAAAGATCTTGGCATAAAAAAGAAGAGAAGTGTTGAAGAAGAAGGATCTACTGAATTAATGAAGACTTTCCATGATGAGGTAAAATATAATTTGGAGCATAGTAATAAGAAATATAAGGATACAACTAATCGATCTAGGAGATATAAGAATTTTGAAGTTGGTGACGAAGTTATGATTCATTTGAAGAAACACACATTTCTTGCTAGAACCTACAGTAAGTTGAAGATGAAGAAGTTTGGACCTTGTAAGATACTGAAGAATTTTGGTAGTGGTAATGCTTTTGAGGTTGAGTTACCAGTTGACATGGATATATAACCTATATTCAATATTGTATATTTGTATGAATATCACAAGTCAAATGATGAGATATAGATGAAATTGGAATATCCTAAGATGCAGATAGAGGAAATTGAGAAAATATTGGATAGAAGAATTTGAAGGAGCACAAGAGAAAAGGATTACATGGAGCACTTGGTTAAGTGGAAGAACAGACTAGTTGAGGATTCTATTTAGATTTATCAATTTGAGTTGATTGGTTGGATTATTCTTAGGTTGTTTAGCAACTCTAATGCAGAGCATCAGTTTTATTAACCCCAAGTGTCTAATGCAGGAGCATCTTGGGTTCACCACAATCTTGCATCAACCAAAATAAGTTCTTTACATTTCTTTCTTGTTTACCGGTTTGAGATATTATGTCAACCAATCATTCATTTATTCAAGATAGAGTGTGTAGTTATACAATATTGTTTGAGACCTATTTTGGATCATCTTCCTATGATTTCACCTCATGATGTTCATAGATGTTCAAGATCTGATCCATTTCCTATCCCTGGAAATGTGTTCATTTCTTACTTGGACCTATTTGGATATTCAATGCGTGGTTGCTGAATTTTAGTTTTTGACCATTATGATCATGGCATGTGGTTCAAGGATCATTCTCTATGATCACACTCCGTGTGGTTTCCTTTTCTTGGATCTTTGTTATCTCTTAGCTTGGACCTATTCTTTATACATGTTTCCTATTCTTGGGGAATGTAATTCTCTATGGGATGACCTTAGAGGCATTACCTATATGTAATAATTTGATGTATCTTGAGAAGTAGATCTATGAGATTGATAGTTGGTTCATGAAACCTGGATTTGAGACTTTGGAAAATCGGTAATAGGATTTGAGATTCATTTCATTATATGTGGTCATAATCAGGAAGGCCTAGTACCCTGACATGTATGTTGTTTGATCTCTGAATAATGTATTGGATCTTGGATTCTCTCTCTACTTTTTTTGTTGTTTCTTCCCTATGTGTACTCTAGCTACATGATCAGATATCTCCTATGGGGATTCACCAGTCATGATTGCATCACAATCAACCCAATTGCAGTAGAAGAATAATTAGCTTCCTTTCTTATGTCCAATTCCACTCTAGGTTGAAACCATGGAGCAACATAATGTACCCCTATCCTACAAGTAGTCATTCCAAATTCAAAACCATATTAGAGAACTCTAATTATCTATTACCCATAATCTCTAAAATGTAAACAACCTTCAAAGTTTTCATTTAATACACTCCTATCCTAAAGCCACACTAAAATTGTTGAAACCTTGTGAGAGCTCTTTCAAAGTATATTCTATTAATTTTAGCATTTATTTATTTTATCCTTCAACATTTCCCCTTCACATTCTTGTTGCCCTTTCACATTCTTGTATTGTGTTTTACAATCTAGATCACATTCCTTTATTGCCCCTTCACATTTATGTATTGTTTGTTCAATTAATTAGAACAACCAATTGCATTTTCTTGGCATTATGGACTATAGAGATTGGTCAATGGTAATTTGAAATCAATGATATTGTAGTTTTTCAAACTCTAAAAATGATATTGCAATGACCACTCTTTCCATTTTTTAAATTAGAATTGAAATTATAATCCTAGTTATAATTGTAATTATAACTATGTGTTATAATCTTTGTCAAGTACCACGTAGTGGCTAGTTCTTGTCTCGTAGTATTATAAATATTAAATAAAATTATATCAAGTAATTATAATCATAAAAATTAATTTAATTTTAAATTATTATTTTTAGACTATATTACATATTATAATATAATATATAATATAATAAAAACTATTTTAACATAATAATAATTATAGTAAAATTAATTCTATATAGTTAATAATACATTCATTGTTAACTAATTTAACATAATTTTGTTTAGCCAATAGGACTTTTTTAGTGGGAAAACCCCCACTAGAGTGTCTCGCACCGAAAAAAAAAAAATTACCGATAAATTTGTGCTTGTCAGAAACTTTGTAAGGAAGATAAAGATAGTATACCATTTATTAATTTTACAACATGATGGGAATGTCATTTGATTCTTTAACTAGTTGATTGTCGAGGAGTTGTTTCAAGACTCTACAACATGGCCTCTGAACATAACAAAGTGGAACTCTATGCTCATTGTTTTTCTCTGCCAACAACAAAGCTCATTGCTAACATTGAGGATTTTTTTGTTGAGGAGATCATGCACGATGATTTCGATATACATGCATTTATGGGAGTTGGATAATTGGGTATTGAACATGTACTTGATGTTTTCTTACTAGTGATGGAAGTGTGCCCATCATAGGCCACACCATGATTTAATGTTGTATCTTCCTATGTATGAAGACATGAAATGCCACAACACCCACAATGTAAACTATTTAACATTTTGTATAGTAAGAGGGGATGGATGAATCAGTATACCATTGAAAAACTTAAAACATTTAAGAAACTATCCACATAACATAATTCAAAATTATAGAAAAATAAAGAACTGAAAACAAATAATGTACCACTAGATAACACAAGATTTTTATTGTGGAAACTGAAGATGGTAAAAAACACAAAGAGGGTTAACTCTCAAGTATTAAGTAACCGGTTACAAAATACAGGGATGGCTCACTGTTGGTTGGCTCACTACCCAAAGTAAAAAATAACAATAGTAGCTAATAATATAAAATACAAATTTTGAATTGTTATGACTGCATCAATATATGCATAGAGTATAGTTCTCACTAAAGTACAAATATCCTTCTATACCATCACTGAAATACATTCAAACAGTCTGCTATATACAATAATAGTTCACATGCACAAGTTACAATACATCTATCATATCATCATAGACATATATATTTATATGTTGACATCACTCTCAATATATACCACCATCAGTATACCTTCCTTTCATGTCAGTTGTATCTTATCATGTTGGCTGGAACCAAAAGACAAATCATATGAGCATGCAACTAAAATGTGTTAGTGTAGTCAACCTTAACATAAATAATTCATATTTTGATCATTGTCATTATGGACCAAAACAACCATATGCCATAGTAGAGATAAGTGTATGTCATTAATGTTGCTTTCAGTGAGACTATTAAATCAGGCCTAAAGATATAACTAGATGAGAGTTGTACCAGAACATCTAGAAAGATGACATCAATGACAACTAAAAAATAGGGTAACCTGAAAATTTCCCCCTTTGTCATTGATAAAAAACCAAAAAAATTGGAATTCCACGAACTCCAAAATTGTAAAACTTCAAAGCTCCCCCTATGAGGGATAAATCTTTTTTTCTTTTTCAAAATATTTCCTTAAACCTTTTTGTTTTTTTCTTATTACTCCTCCTTTTGGTATTAATCAAAAAGGGGTTTAACACCAAATACTATATACATATTTAAAAATACAAAGAAACTTTTAAGAACATGAGAAAATTAGGTTTTACCAAACTAAGTTGCCTCAAAATTTTATTTCAATTTAAGAAGCTCAACAATCTACTTATCTTTGTTAGAATTCCACTGATGAACTGCCTATGTTAGAAGATAGATATGGGAAAAAATGATGCAAGAAAATTTTCTCCTTCTTCAATCAAATTAGGATCATCCAAGATGATTTGTTGTGTTGTAAGAATGGCATGACATAGTGAAGTGATACAGGTGGCACAAAGATCTCAAAGATTTCTCAGTGGCACAATGATATTTTCTCTTTATTTTTGTAATGTGAGAAACTTCTTGTGAAAATTCTCAATAGAAGATCTATCAATACCTATTAGGTCTTCATAAATTTTGTAGGAACAGTGTGCCTGTCAAATAGAAATCTTAATAGCTTCAATTTCTTGCTAAATTTTATCAGTGGCCTCAGGCCATTGTAGATTGTACTCATACAAAGAATTTCTATCCTCAAGCAATTTTTGTCCTTCTTGAATAAGCAGTTGAAGGTTCACAAAATCCTTTTCACATCCGCCCTTTAAGTCTTTTAGTAGCTTTCTCTTTATGGCCTCTTCTCTCATATGAACATGATTGTATATGGATGTAGTCAATTCTTTTACAATATTTACCAATTTTTTTCACTTTTCCCTTTGTTGACTAGATTGGTCGACTATATAATTTGGTATAATTCACTGGAGAGCAGCAATGGTTTCCTTAATACTTTCTTCATTTTCTTCTAAATTTGTGAATAACTCATTTTGGGCCAAATTCGAGATGGTTTGACTTATCTAAAATTTTTGATGAGGGTTAACCTTATTAAAATCAATAAATTACTTGGAAGTTATGACCAATTGAATCATGAGAGGTGAGGGAAGAAAGGTTTGCATAGATTGGATGAAGCTTGTATTAGTAACCTCAATATCCTCTCTTTTGTCAATAATTTTAATTTTGGATTATTTATCTTTCTTCTAATGTATAGTATTTTGTACTAGATTACTAATATCAATTGTCTCTAAAATAACTTGTACATTTCTAACTTCTTCCTATTTTTCCTTTTCTCGTTCCTTCTACTTCTTCTTTGTTTCCTCCTTATATTTTTCCTCAACTTCTTTGATTCTTACTTATTTTCCTTCCTCAGTTCTCTTTTCTACTTTCTCTTCAACCTTTTCTTCCTAAATTTCCTCAATATTCATAGATGGTCCTACTAGAACATCATTTTTTACCAAAGAGTGAGGTTTCTCTAATTATGGAGGATTTTGGTCAAGGTTATATATCTCCTCATCATTATATTATGGAATGGGATGCTCTTTTCTCAATTATTTCTATGATGATGGAGACTCAAATGAGTGACAAGGATCTCATCACGAGACAACATGTTTAACCTTCCTTTTGATATGTTTGGAAAGTTTATGTCTAAAAATATCTCCTTTCTTCTCTTGAGTAGTACCAAACCTCTTTTTGGATGTATCTACTATACTTGCTAGAAGTATTTTTCCATAATTGTCAACCTGCAAATCTTCCGAAACTTCATAACTAAGTGTCATTATTCATTTTCCTTGGTTCAAAAGCTTCCATTATTTACTTTTCCATAGTGATAATGAAAGTGATATCATTCATATATTTTTCAACAATAAATTTAGGGATCATTTCCTGATTATGCATCTTATATTGTAGAACGGAGAAAAACTATGTCAATTATACATCTTGATCAATAGAATATTTGTTCCTTCACATGTGCTAAGAAATCTTGTGTATAACTAGAATCTTAGGAGACCAGACAATGTTTCCTTGACTGGGTAGAGAATTTGAAAAGTAGAACAATAAGCATAGTGTTAGGGTTCTAAATAGGAATGCAACATTCTTCTTACTTGCCTTCATTTGGTGTAAGGTTTAAATGAATTGATCCTTAATGAGCTCACAAAGGTTGTAATTGACACCATCAACAACCATACCATGTGTTGTAGTAGAAATAAAATTTTCCCTATTTGAATAGAAAAATTCATTTCCAATTAATTTAGTTTCATACCTCATTGCAGGGTCTAGAATAGAATTAATTACCAAAGACCTTCCATCATGCACAACTTGGGTGAGTTCTTTGACTTCCTTGGTCTTTATTGCCTTTGTACTCTATAGGGTACCGATATCATTGAGTCTAGTTACTATTCTCATCACTTCCTTGGTCAACTAGTGCGAGTCATCCAACCATAGAAAATTATCATGAAAGTGGCTCATAGCCATTCTAAACCACTTATCTTCAACAAAAAAATAAGAAATTAGTTCCATACATACAAATTTTTCTCAACCAAATCCCTAAATTGTGGCTTAACATTTAAATCCTTCTCAGATAACTTTTCAACCTATAAATCCATCAACCTAAAAGGATCAAACTCATCTAATTTTTAATGGGGATGGATTCTTATATCTTTAGTAGGAATGACACCATGAGGGATTTGTGATAGACAACCCGTTAAATCATTCTTGGCCCCATTAAATCATTATTTGTATAAATATATGGGAAATGCTTGAAAATAGGTCATGGTTTGTTGAAGGCATCAACCAAGATGGGAGTAGATAGGTCAACCATTGCAGAAATATGTAAATGAAAAAAGATACTGAAAAAATACCTCTGATTCTAGATGTGAAAAGCATGATTTGTGTTGACTCTATTTTTCTCCTTAGCTCTTTCAAAAATCCCTTTTTTCTTTTGTAAAATGAAAGACTTGTCTAAATTTCATTTAAAATATAATCTTAAATTAAATTCCCTTTAATCATATTTTATTCATCGTAGCCCACTACGATCACTTTTCAACTGAATGAGACACACATCAGATATTGATCTACTTCTTTCTCTTTTCTTCACTAGAATATCCCTAATGGAGTAGATCTGATATATTTGTGATAGTTTCCTAATTGCAGACGAGGAGAAAACCACTAAAATTCCCCACCCCCCCCCCCCCCCCCCCCCCCCCCACAACAATAAATGAAAGACTGCTAATTACTAGAGCAAATATTTGTACTGGAACTAGAGCTACTGTCTTCCTTCTTCCTCTAGATATTTTTCATCTCTTCATTAACCTCTTCTTTATTTATCTTCTTAGCAATTTTAGTAGGTTTAACTTCAATATATTTGTAAAATCTTGCTATGTGTCAAAGCTTGTTGCATTTGAAGAATGAGTTGGTATTCTTCTCGTCTTGACTTGCACTGGTTAGCCTTATGTCTATATGCATAACAAGTATAATAATAACAAGAAAATTGATTCCTTCTACTAGTTTTCCTACATTGAATTTCCTTATGACCATAGATATTGAAATTAAAATATCTACAGGTATAAGATGTACTATTATGATTTATTCTAATTTTACAGTTTACTACTTTATGTCCTAATTTATTGCAATTGAAATAATGAACATTAAAATAATGGAGTTTAATACTTACCTCGGGATTTATCAAAGCCTTACCTTTGTCCTTTTGATCAACTATCATCTTATCTTCACTTACCAAATTCAGTTCTCCCTTTTCACCAGATTTTCTATGAGAGCATTCATCGATTTTACAACCTATTCCTTTCTCATCTATTGGAGACATTTGAACATTTAGTATTTCATTTAGCTTCTTCGAATAGGATTTGACTTCATCTTTATTTTTCTTGGATTCCTCTAGATTTGACTTCTTGATCTAACTTTTTGCATTCATTAGATTTTCTCTTAATCATGTTATTCAGATGCTTCTTGGTTTTTTCATATTCTTCTCTTTTGGCTCTTAGATCAATGATAGTTTTAGTTGCTAGCTTGAGTTCATTGTTGACTTCTTTATGTCTTGATTTGAATTTCTAGAGTTTCTCTTTTAGATTTCAAATGCAATCATTGGCCATTTGAAGATTTTTTTATAGTTCCTTGTGTTGTTCTTCAATATATTCTTGATATTGTCACACACTAAAATAAATTCATTTTCATCCATGATGGAATAGGTGAAATATGTTCAACCTTTAGGATCTCCTTCAAACTATTAGAACCTTCCTAAGGAACCATCTCTAATAACAATTTTTGAACATCCAATATACTAAAAGGGGAGGGGTGAATCAATATACCCTTGAAAAACTTAAAATATTTAAGCAATTGTCCACATAACATAATTCAAACTTGAAATAAATGAAAGAAATAAAAGCAAATAATGCACCACCACACAACATCAGATTTTTAGCGTGGAAACCCAAGATGGGAAAAACCACGAAGAGGGTTAACTCTCAAGTATTAGGCATTTGGTTGCAAAATACAAGGGTGTCGCACTACTAGTATGACTCACTATTGGTTGGCTTGTTAGAATAGCTGAGAGGGGGGGGAGACCAGTTATCCACAGTCCCAAATACAAAATGTAAAACTTCAAAACAAATTCAGCTAATTTTGTAGCTCGATAAACAATAATACTAAACTATCTGTGCTTTTACCGATTATCGGTTAATTGCTCATAGTGATTACCGACCAAATCAGATATGTAATATGTAAAGTATGAAAATTAAATAATCACCACAATAAACACATAACACAAAAGATTTAACGTGGAAACCCTACAAAGAGAAAAACCACTTGGGACCGGTAACCCAAAATATGTTCACTCTTCTGAAGTGAGCTCAGTGAAGAGCCAACCCTGTTAAAGGTTAAAAAACACACTCTAAGTCTACAAATGTATATTCTATGAATGACATTACAAGACTTTCAAGTCTACTCAGTTAAGAGATTTATCTGATTACAATGGTCAAACTATAACAGCAGGTGATTTGATTACAATACAACTTCTATTGCAAATGTTCAGATCTATATTATGCTCATTCAAATCCTCTGATCAGTATACCAATTATGTTTCAACAATATTTAGTGACTTACTGTCTCTCGATTATAGCTTTCTGACACTCGATAATCTCTGTAGTTCGGTTCTCCTTTAACTAGTTTGATCAGGCAAGCATGAAGCAATGTTCACATGATATCTTTGTAGTCTCCTTCTTCTAGCATAAGTTTCACTATGAAACCCTCGTCTCTTAAATAGATAAGTAAACCATTTTCTTCTCATCCATTAGATTTTGCCGCTTAATCTCCTTTGTTGATTTTGTCACTTAAACCTTCCTCGACAGTTGTGTCAGTAACACATTTTGATTCAATCCATTAGATCTTCTCCAAAAAAAATTTAGTCGTTGATCTCGTACCAAAATTTATCTTCCACACTGATAATGATGTACATTCCAACTCACCAATTTATATCGGCTAAACTAATCATTTAGTTCTTTTGTCCATACTCGGTTAACAAAGAAATGCATTGGTGAACACAAGCTCAGTTGATATTGTTTCTCAGTATACACTACACTGCTCGATGTATATTGGAATGCTTCATTAACTGACCACATTGCTTTGTAACATTTTTTCTTCTATCTCCTTAACAAATTAATGCAACATAATTAAGTCAACAATGTGAAGTCATAGACTCATTAATAAGTTACCAAGAGTATTCCTTATCCTCATCTGTCATATCCATCTTCCTCAATGTAGATATCTCAGTTCTTCATCTTTCTCTTCTCTTCTCTATAGATGTTTAGATATATGCAACTACCATGATAAGTACTATCAAAACTAGTTGACATTAATGACAACATAAAACTGATTCAATTATCTTGCATAAAAATTCAGTGCTCGATGATCTCTAATCACTTGAAGTTCTTCTATCATGTTCTCAATCATTTGTAGCTCATCAATCTCTCCCTTTGGCATTGATGGAAACTCAAGCAATATGAAGTGTACCATACACATACCAAACATGTATTCTACAACTTTGTAAGGAAATTTTGTAGCTCGGTAAGCTATCCCTAGCTTAATATGTTTAATCACTGTGTTACATGACAACATTGCAAGTGCGGACTTTCTTCTGCAGATATAAACTTTGGAGCTCTCAGATTCCTTCTTTTGTTCTTAGCAAATGATCTTCAACATTCTCCCTGACTTCTTAGATTGTCTCTCCCTTAGATAGATGTTCCAGTATTCTTCTCAATTATCATATTGTTTATCTCTCCCTTTGACAATAATGGTAAAGAAATACATAAACATACAGCTCTGTAGTAGCCATGTTACTCTTTGTTGTCTGGTTATTGTACTATATCTATGTATACTGATACGAAACTCTCTCTATTCTGACTCCTCAAATCTTTCACAACCTTAGACATAATCCAAAGTGTGAACTATGTTGCATCAACATGCATGATCTCCTGATAAGATTAGGCTAATGCAACCTCCAGATCACATTAGTGACTGGTAGACAAGGGACAGACCCCAAGTCTAGTCCTCAAGTATTCAAATGTATCCTTCAATAGAGTCTTGGTAAATATGTCTGCAAGTTACTCTTTAGATGTAACATATTCTAACTTAACTTGCTTCTCCTATACTTGTTCTCTTAAGTAGTGACACTTAATAGAAATATGCTTGGTCTTTGAGTGCTTTACAGGATTCTTTGAAATGTTTATTGCACTTGTGTTGTCACAATATATAATCACCAGCTCATTGATTGTCTCATTCATACCTTCCAACACTTGCTTGATGTAGGCAATATTTGAATAGTTTGTAGCAGCAACAACATACTCTACTTCGACAGTAGACTGGGAAATGTAAGGCTATTTCTTACTTGTCCAAGTAATAAGTCTTTCACCAAAGAAAAATGATCCTCTAGTTGTACTCTTTCTATCATCCACATTTCCAGCCCAATCAGCGTTGGTGTAGACTCTAAGTTCAAACTTGCCATCCTTTGGATACCATAATCCATAGTTATTTTTCTTCAGGTATCTTAAGATTCTTTTTTCAAGAATCATGTGTGAATCCCTAGGATTTGCAAAAATCTAGCAACTATCCCCACAACATGTGCTATGTCAGGTCTACTATGTACTACATACATTAACTTACTAATCATAGATCAGTACAGTGTCTAGTTTACCTCTATAGTTTTATCTTCTTTAGTCAATTTGCAACCTATGATCATCAGTGTTCTAACTAGTTTAGCATCTTCCATGCCAAATGTTCTTAGTACTTCCTTTATATATTTGGATTGTGTGATGAATATCCCATCATTCTGCTAAATAACCTGCAATCCTAGAAAGAACTTAATCTCTCCAAACATAAACATTTCAAATTATTTTCTCATCTCATCAGCAAATGATTTACATATGTGATCTTGTCCTCCAAAAATAATATCATCCACAAATATCTCAGTAATCAAAATAGCGTCATCAGACTCACCTTTCATATACAAATAGTTGTTCTCACTAGTTCTAACAAAACCAATAATTAACAAATAAGTATGCAGCCTTTCATACCAAGCTCTTAGTGCTTGCTTTAAACCATATAAAGCTTTATGTAGTCTACATACCATATATTTCTTGTCTAGATCAACATACCCTTCTAGTTGTTCTAGGTAGACCTCCTCTTCTAGTATCCCATTCAGAAATATAGACTTAACATCTATTTGATAAACTTTAAATTTATTATGTGCTACATAGGTCAGTAACATTTGAACTCCTAGTATAGAAATAGGTGCAAATGTCTTGCCATAATCTATTCCTTCCTCCTGTGCATACCCCTTGCAAACTAGTCTGGCTTTATTCCTTGTAACCTCTCCATTTTCATTCAGCTTATTTTTTAAGATCCACTTAGTACTGATAACATTCTTATCCTTAGGTCTAGGTACTAAGGTCCATGTCTTATTTTTCTCTATCTGTTCTATTTCTTCATTCATTGCATTTATCCATTCTTCATTCTCCAATGCAACTTTAACATTTTTCAGTTCAAATTCACAAACTAAGCATGTACCTTGTCTTGTTTTACTTCTTGTTTGCATGCCAGCTTGCTTGTCAATAATGATTTGGTTCTCAGGATGATGTCTTTTAAAAAATCTTCCCAGTACTTTATCTCTTCTTTGTTGTTCATCCTATTCAAGTTCATTTTCTTGCTCGGTAGGTCCTTCCTGATTGTCGATTTCTCTTTCATGTTCCTTGGTGTTTTTTTCTTGCTGACCGGTTGTCACAGTCTGCGGCTTTGGTAGGTAATCTAGATGTTCAATGTAAGTGAATCTACCATATTCTTCTAGTTCCCTAGTTCTTTCTTCATTGTTCTTATCATCAAACTCGTCAACCCTAACATTAGTACTTTCAATCATTTTATATGTAACTTTATTTAGACATTTATATGTTTTGCTTTTAGTGGAATATTCAAGAAATATCCCTTCATCACCTTTTGAGTCAAAATTTCCATTTCTTTCATCTTTTAGAATAAAACATTTACTACCAAAAAATATGAAGTAACTTACAGTGGGTTTTTGACCAAACCATAACTCATAGGGTGTTTTGATAGTGTCCTTTAGGATGATGTCTTCTGACAAATCTTGCCAATACTTGATCTCTTCTTTTTTGTTCATCCTATTCAGGTTCATTTTCTTGCTCGGTAGGTCCTTCCTGATTGTTAATTTCTCTTTCCTATTCCTCAGTGTTGTTTTCCTATTGACTGATTGTCACAGTCTGCGGCTTCAGTAGGTACTCTAGATGTTCAATGTAAGTGAATCTACCGTAGTCTTCTAGTTCCCTAGTGCTTTCTCACTGATCTTATCATCAAACTCATCAACCTTGACATTAGTACTTTCAATCATTTTATATGTAACTTTATTTAGACACTTATATGCTTTTCTTTTAGTGGAATATCCAAGAAATATCCTTTCATCACCTTTTGAGTCAAACTTTCCATTTTTTTCATCTTTTAGAATAAAACATTTACTACCAAAAAATATGAAGTTACTTAAAGTGGGTTTGTGACCAAACCATAACTCATAGGGTGTTTTGTTAGTGTCCTTCTTTAGTTGTACTCATTTCAGAACATAAACAATTATGTTGACTACTTCTCTCCAGTATGTCTGAGCCACATTCTTTTCTATCATGAGTGTCCTTGCACAATCAAAAATTGATTTGTTCCTTCTTTCAACAATCCCATTTTGCTAAGGTGTCCTTGGTGCAGAAACCTATCTTTTAATACCATGCTCATTACAATAGTTAGTAAATTCATCAGAAATAAATTCACCTCCTCTGTCAGATCTTAAGAATTTCAGATCCTTCCTAGTTTCTTTCTCTACTTTTTCTTTATACTATTTGAACATTTTAAATGCCTTTGATTTTTATTTTAAGAACATTACAGTCATCAATCTAGTAAAATCATCAACAAACAAAATGAAATATCTATCTCCATAGTAGCTCTATGTTCTCATAGGACCACATAGGTTAGTGTGAACTAGCTCCAAAATTTTCTTTGTTGAATAATATTTTCTCTTAAAACTAGATCTTGTCATCTTACTTTTCTGACATTGATGACACATTACATGATCCAGCTTTTCTAGGCTAGGTAGACCTCTAACCTTTTTCTTCTTACTTATCTTGATCATGTTATCAAAGTTTACATGACATAAGCTTTTATGCCATAACCATGCATCCTCATCTTTCATCATTAAACAAGTAGACTCGGTGTTATCAAGATAAAATAAGTTACCTTTTGTTTATGCTCCTGTCCCAACAAGTTTTCCACCATCATCAAATATATTTACCTTCTTGCTCTCAAAATCAACTCTTTGACCAGAATTGTTCAGTTGTGCCACACTTAGCAAATTATAATTTAGTCCTTCTACCCAATAAGCATTATCACATCTTATTTTGTCATTTATCAGTAAAGATCCTTTTCCTCTAACCATACATGGTGTATCATTACCCATCTTTATAGATCCTCCATTATATTTCTCTAGATAATCAAATTTTCCTTCATCACTAGTCATGTGATGTGTACAACCACTATCAATGATCCATGTATCATTTTTACTAGCCTTAGAGATAAGTGTTGTCTCTACATACCTTTCTGCTTCCTCAGAGTCATCCTTCATCACAACAAATACCACTTCTACATCATCATCTATACCAAAATCAGATTCATTCTCTTGAGAAATGTAACATACCTTCTTGCCTTTGTCATTGTTGTCTTTGTTATCTCTATTGTAGTGTCGGTAACTTTTGTTGCCTCTTCTCCCATAGCTTCCTTCACTAGATCGGTCTTTTTTTTTTCATCTTCTTTCCTGTTTGGACATCTAGCAACAATATGACCAACTTCTTTGCAGTTAAAACATGCTAAAGGTAATTTACCTCTATATCTACCTTTCCCTTTAGGTAATCTCCTAGCCATAAGAGCTTCAAGATCATCAAGCTCATCATCAATATTGCTATCACTATCATCCTTATTATTTCGACTGGTAGACATACCAATCTTCGGAGAAGATATAAAAGCAGATTCAATAAATGGTACAACATTATTATCAAAGTTGTTCAGTTCAAAATTTCTTAGCTTACCAATCAGATTATCAAGTGTGAGAGTATTGTTAGGTGCTAACCTCATTTCATGTATTGCAGAAATTCTAATTGCATAAACAGGCAATAGAGTTCTTAGAATTTTTCTTACCACGGTATCTTCATTAATGACACCGTCAAATGCTCTGATAGCATTAACTACCTCCTTTATTCAGTTTGTATACAACACTATGTTTTCTTCTTTTTTCATTTTCATATCATCGAATCTTCCTCTTAAATTTTCTGCTTTGGCTCTCTTGACATGTGCATCACCACTATAAACTTGAGCAAGTTTATCCCACATATCCTTAGCAGTAGTATAGTCTTTGACATCTTCAAATTTGGCATCTATCAGAGCAGCAACAATCTCCATCATAGTAATATTATGCTCATGCCTATCTCTTAGTTGATCAAGAGTCAAAGGTCCAGTAGGTAGTGCAATGTAGCCATTATCTAATAAGGTGAGGGAAGAATTACCAATTCCAAATATATGCAGTTTCATTCAGCTTTTCCATATTGTGGAGTTGTCCTTGTTCAGCTTTGGCACATCCCTCTTATATATTTTGTGATCTTTATGTTGAAGTCCTTAAAACTCTGTTCCAAGCAACTACTATGCTCTGATACCAGTTGTTAGAATAAATGAGAGGGGGGGAATCAATTATCCATAGTCCCAAATACAAAATGTAAAACTTCAAAACAAATTCAGCTAATTCTGTAGCTCAGTAAAAAATAATACTAAACTGTCTGTGCTTTTACCGATTACTAGTTAATTTCTCATAGTGGTTACCAACCAAATTAGATATGTAATATGCAAAGTATGACAATCAAATAATCACCACAATAAACACATAACACAAAAGATTTAATGTGGAAACCTTGCAAGGGGAAAAACCACTTGGGACCGGTAACCCAAAATATGTTCACTCTTCTAAAGTGAGCTTGGTGAAGAGCCAACCCTATTAAAGGTTACAAAACACACTATAAGGTGTGACTGTGTTAGAGGATTTAACACTAACAATTATCGTCCAACTAGCATTCACTATGGGGTTGATAGGATAACAAATGTACACTCTATGAATGACATTACAAGACTTTCAAGTCTACTCGGTTAAGAGATTTATCTGATTACAATGGTTAAACTATAACAACAGGTGATTTGATTACAATACAACTTCTATTGCAGATGTCCAGATCTATATTATGCTCATTCAAATCCTCTGATTAGTATATCAATTCTGTTTCAACAATATTCAGTGACTTACTATCTCTCAGTTATAGCTTTCTGATGTGCGGTAATCTCTGCAGTTCGGTTCTCCTTTAACCAATTTGATCAGGAAAGCATGAAGCAATGTTTATGTGATATCTCTGCAGTCTCCTTCTTCTGGCATAAGTTTCACTATGAAACCCTAGTCTCTTAAATAGACAAGTAAACTATTTTCTTCTCATCCATCAGATTTTTCCACTTAATCTCCTTCATTGATTTTTCCTCTTAAACCTTCCTCGGTAGTTGTGTCAGTAACACATTTTGATTCCATCCATTAGATCTTCTCTGAATTTAGTTAGCTGTTGATCTCATAACAAACTTTATCTTCCACATGAATAATGATGTACTTTCCAGCTCATCAATTTATATCAGCTAAACTAATCATTTAGTTCTTTTGTCCATACTCAGTTAACAAAGAAATGTGTCGGTGAACACAAGCTCGGTTGATACTGTCACTCGGTATACACTACACTGCTCGGTGTATACTAGAATGCTTCATTGATCAACCACATTGCTTTGTAACATTTTTCTTCTATCTACATAACAAATTAATGCAACATAATTAAGTCAACAATATGAAGTCATAGACTCATCAATAAGTTACCAAGAGTATTCCCTATCCTCATCTGTCATATCCATCTTCCTCAATGTAGATATCTCAATTTTTCATCTTTCTCTTCTCTTCTCTTCTCTTCTCTACAGATGTTTAGATATATGAAACTACCATGATATGTACTATCAAAACTAGTTGACATCAATGACAACATAAAATTGATTCAATTATCTTACATAACAATTCAGTGCTTAGTGATCTCTAATCACTTGAAGTTCTTCAATCATGTTCTCAATCAGTTGTAGTTCATCACGACTCACTACTGGCATGACTCATTACCTAAAGTACACAACAATAATAGTAGTTGATAATATGAAATATCCTTCTATACCATCACTGAAATACATACAATAATTTTATATATACAATAATATTTTGCATGTACAAGTTACAATACATCTATTATATCATTATAGACATATATATTCATATGTTGAGGTTTCTCCCAATATATACCACCATCAATACTTGAATGAAACACTAGGGATATGAAGAAAGTTTAATGCAAATACAATAGGCCCCAAAACAATTACACACGCTATAGAAAAAATACCGATTGATGTAATACACTTAGCCCTGTATTGATCAAGCTACCGCTAGATAAAGATAACCCATGAGATGGAGATAACCTCATCTAAGGAAGTACATGAAGTCATAACTCCATGTCTATCACTATAACAATAAATATGGTAAAATGCAACTCCATAGTTCTTGTAGAAAGAACAAATCCACCAATCAACACATCTCTTTATAGCTCAATTTGATAGAAATCTCCCTTGTAATACAATGAAAACATGGATAAAGGAAATGATTTGATTTTGACTATGTGGAAGGAATATATTGTCACTCTTCATTTGTAAGAAATAATTCACATAAAAAGCTACAGCAACACCTTTGAAGAGATAGACACAAGCACTTGGGGAAAACTATGCTTCAATACCATACTAGAAATGTGGGCAGAGAAAGAAGTTGAAATAATAAAAAACTTCATAATATGTGATTCTTATATTACATTCAAATAGATAACACTTATATAGGTGTTTAATCTCCTACATTATAGAAAAATCCCAAAATAAATTTCCTAGATATGTTGAGTTGTTTTGACAAATTAGAATATTTATACCTCTAATATATTAACCTACTTAACAACTTATAACAATACTATTAAATTATTATTTTCTGCATCCTATGATGCAATATTTTCAATATTTTTCAATATAGTTCTCGCATACATTGGGTAAATTGAGGCATTTAAGCAAGGAAAGTGATAGGCAAGAGTCTATAGAGATTTGCGAAGAGGTTGTCGGGGCTTTGACTATGACTTTTCTTGTGGGTTCTCTTGCTTTCCTTATGTGGTATCTCTAGAGTTGATTCTTGTTGTAAAAATGGGTATTGTACACCTTACATAATAATATATATTATTGTAATATTTTATTTTATTATGTAAATGTTGCACCTGGGAATACCTAGATAGGCATACAACATGTACAAATTCTTTGAGAATATTCTTGGGACCACTTTTTTGGTTCCCAAATCAATAGATTGGAAATTTCTTAGAGTATGCCAAGCTCTATGCTTAAACTCTCCAACTGACTTGGCCAATGAACAAGATTAACCCATATGTAGTAAAACTCCCTTGCAGTTCTAGATTTGTAAGACCTAGGCGGGTAAACCTTCTCACCAACTGATTCTTCTAGTTGGTAGTTTTTATAGAAAAATGTATTTCCTAACTGTATTCTACTTTTAATATTTATCTCAAAGTGGAATATATCTTTGAAATGAACTATCTTTCTTACTGGTTTCTTGATTCCTTCAAAAATTTTAATTGTCATATTGTTTCTATCTACTAGTACTTTCTTTTAATTCTTTTCCAAAAAAATTTTAACTGGTTCTTTCTTTTACTCTACTTCTCCTACTATGATTTTATTTTTATTTTGAATAAAATTTATGTGTAATAGACCAGTTCCTTATTCTCTTTAGGGCTATAGAGTCATCCTCTTCCAGAACCTATGTATAACTCTGAGAGAAATTATTTTAAATCCTCCTTGTGGATAGATTTGTCAACTACCTAGCTTATGTAGGAGAATCTTGGGTTCTTGGCAATCTTGCATCAACCAAAAACATTTAGTGTCATTCTATTCATGTTTTATAGTTTGAGAGAGTGATGCAACGGTCATTTATCTTTGAGATATATTGGTTGTGGTCTTGGAATCTTTTTAAGGAGTCTTTGTAATGTTTATATTTCAGATCACACCTTAGTTGGATTAGTACTATTTGAGTTATTCAAGTTTTCCTTTCTCTGTGGCTCATGCTTTGTTTATGGTGATCTTGTTCACGGTCATGTGTTTGTGTGTTTCTTCGAAAGCGGTCATGAATTATTGATGTGGCTCTATTTGAGATACTTTCACTTTGGTTGCATCATGTTTTGATTAAGGACCTTCATGTTTGGATTCTTTTGGTTGCTGTAGGTAGCATGTTCCTTTCTATCTAGGTCGACCTTAGAGATTGTGCATGCATTTATTACTCATTGATTATTAACATGTGCGATCATGGTGCATGATTGTTGGATCATGTGTGGACCTAAATATGGGTTCACATCTTTTTTTCTTCTTGGAGATCATTTGATCTATTTTGGGACTGACTCATATTTGTTTGTAGACATGTAATTCTTGGCCGGCCCTAGTTGTGTGGTTGGGTATGTGTACTCATGTTGATATAATTCTATGAAGGGGGATAGAGAGGGGTGATAGTCTAGCTGATCATGAAGCACTGAGCTTTCAGATTTGAATTCATTTTGTATATGGCCTAAACCAGGAAGGCCTTACATCCCAACATGTATGATGTATCTATTTAAATAAATGAAGGATCTTGCATTCTCTCCCTCTCTCTATTATGTGTTATTGCTTATGTGTGTGTTTATCAATGATGTTGGGCATCCCATCTTGGGGTACTCCACTTCGGTACTACATCAGGTGGTATCCGAGAAGGTTCCTCTTTTGCAAGCCCTAGTTTATTTGGTTATAGGGTGGTAGGTTGTGATTTCACCTACAATTGCAGAGGGTTGTGAAGATGGTTCATTGGAGGAGAGATGCAGATCATGTTGTGATGGATATGTTAAGACAAATTTTTGCAAGACTTGAAGCTTTTGAGGCAACCCAAAGAATAGGAATACCTATCAAGGATGATAGTGTTAGGATTAGGTAATACTGAGAGGGAGAGTGAATCATTATTATTGAACTTTGATTTAAACTTTAACCAATTATAAATAAGCCATAACAATGCTGAAATGAAAAGAACAATAAAACATAACACATAACTCATAACACCATGATTTTTTCTCAAGGAAACCCTGGTCAAGGGAAAACCCCGGTGGGGATCGTACCCACAATTATGCACTAAAATATTATATCCTTGTTAGGAGATCTATCCCTATTAGGAGTTGATGATTACATAATACATTTCCTTGTAAAAGGATTACAAAACCCTATTAGGGGTATACAAAACACTTGGTTAAAGGTGATGAGAAAACAACTCTTACAATTTAAAACTATTACAAAGAGTTCTCCAAAATGTGAACAATACAAGCACTTATCTTGCTTAGATAGTTCCAATTATAGCTTCATCTCTTATTGATCTCACATTTGATCTATTCTCTCAGATTCACAACCTTTCTTCATAATCATAATCAAAATTGCATACTACTTTCATAAAAGCACTCTATACTTATACAAAAATTGTCATCCAATCGGCTTCAAAAATATCATACAAAACATAATAATTTATTATGTAAAGGATAAGTATGAAGTCAACGATCATATATTACCCAAGTGTTGGCAATATACTCCATTCACCTAACTTAGCACATTACCATATCTACTAACCTTGCATTAATCTTTGCAACTGCTCATATGCCCTGTTATATTGAATCTCTATCTTTGCATACCTTCAGATAATTGAATCTCACTAATCTAATCACCAAAACTCATGCGCTCATAACTAAAGCATATATATATCCCAAAATACCTTTTACTAACTTTATAGGCCATAATACCTCATACATTTCCATTACTAACCAAAACTGTAACACTGTACCCTGTTACCTTGATTTTGGACTTAGTCATTTTCATGACTGTGACTCCAGTACTGAACCTCTCATCATGAGATCACTCCACAATAATTTTTTCCATGAATGACAATAATTAAGTGATCCCTAGTGCTCCACAACATCACTTTCCAACAATCTCTCCCTTTGACATTGATGGAAACACTTAGAAAAATGACTAAGTATCAAAATACAATTCTCTTCTTTTCATTTTCTCTTTTCTACTTTTTTTTTGTACATCTTTTTGTTCTTCTTACTATTTTCCTTCTCTCCCTCTCTTTTAATTTTTCTCTACATACTATTCTCGTTATTTTTCTTTCTTTTCATCTCCCTTTGTCATCAATGGAAAAGGTTCATTCAAAATTTTCAACAACTTAAGCACAAAAATATTTAGTGCTTACTCACCAGTTTTAAGACATCTTGGAAGGAGTTTTCCAAGGTCTTTACTTCTTCAACCCATGAATTTATCAGTAGCTCACTGACATGGATTAGTCCATTCAGTGCATATGAAGCAGTATTTGTTGCCTTAAGCTTAGTAGGTGTAGACAAAGTCATTGACCTCTCAACCTTTTCCATCTCTGAAAGATGAGTTTCAAGCATTGAAAGCTTAGGGGTCAATAGGCTTCTTAAAAAGCCAAATCTATCTACAAATCTCTGTTTCTAGTACACTGATCTTGTCTAATGGCCTAGATATCTCTTTATCTATTTCACCTATAGTTAGTGAAGATGATTCACAAATGTCCATTAGATTGTCAAGAGTAGCCATATCCTTGGCTATAATCTCCTCAATGTTATTTACATGCCTGTAAGGGTTTATGCAGTAGCTATAAATTTTCTTGCCTTGTGCTACACAACTCTTAGCCTTAAGAGTAGTAGCATTAAGAATGTCTAAGTCCCATGAAATGGACTAACGGACTTCTCTCAACTTCTTCTCCAAAAAAGTTTTCTCTGACTTGTCTTTTGCAGTCTTTAGCAATGAGTCAAAGTGACAAAGTTATCCAATACTGTACCAAGGTTTTTAGCTTCATCCTTTTCTTGAAAGATAATAGGTGAGGGAAGTAGCTTGTTTACTATTTCAATAGCCCTATCCATTACCTTTATTCTTTTGTCCCCTTTCTGTACTGACCTCTCTTTAGCCTTAGCAAAGGCCATGGAGGATAGCCTCATAAGCTCATCCTCATCCATATTGTCTACATCAGAACTTGTTGGTTTGGCCATACTTGCCAAAAATAATAAGGTGACCAATATAACCTCATCAACTTTTTCTGTTATGGTCTCTTCTTCCTTCTTTTCTTCCTGATGTATTTCCTTGTCCTGTACTTTCTCCTATGTTTTCTCTTCCTCTATCTATTCTTGTTCTCCAACTTCCATCACACTATCTGAATTATCCATAAATGGATCACTTACATCATGTAAAGTGTCAAGGGTCATAGGCACATCAAAGACAAAGAAATCTAGTTGGATGTTGTCTTGTACACTTTCATCCACTACTTTGGAACTCTCTCCCAAACCCAAAGATTTAGGCTTGGTGACCTTGGGAGGTAATGTCTTCTTTAGCATATCACTCATTAGGATTTGATCTAATGCCTTCTGAGTGTCCTCAATCACCTCATCATATTTCCTAGCCATTATTTTTACTAGTCTGGCCTTTGTCCTCAGCAAGGGTTTCAATGCATTTATAATCCTCTCCCTTTCTTGTATTGAGACAACATGTAACATGTCCTCAATAAATTTATTCCTTATGTTTTCATCTTCTGATTGTGCCAACTGCTTCCTGATTTCTAGTTTGTTGTATAGTTCTTTAGGGATACTCCCTTCGATTTCTAGCAAGTTTTTCTTGAAAACTAAGAAATACTTAATGATAGTATCTTCAATGATTGAATGATTCTCAGAATCATATCTCTCATAATACCTATCCACTATTTTTAGGTTTCTATCTTTGATCACTCTTTTCTGTAGTGACTTAAGGTTAGGTTTCCACAAGGTTTGAGGATCCCTTGGTGCTACATTTTCTTCTTCTTTCTTAGGAACCTTTTCCTCTTTCTTCTTCATCTTCACTTCTACTTATTTCTCCTTAGGACTGTCCTGCTTACTAGATCTTGTAGATCTTTTGGGAATGATTGCAGGCACAACTTCTTGTACTACCTCCTCTTGTGAAGCTGATAGTTCAACAATATCGATAGTAGGAGTTACCATTTTTTCTGCTTCTGAAGGAACATAAGTATCAATGGCCATGCTCGAAGATGCTTCCATATTATTTCTCATGTCTATCAACTTCTTTTTAGTGATTCCTACTTTAGTTGTGATATCCTCCACAATTTTACTGATTTTTCTTTTCCTTGTTACTTTTTCTTGCTCTTCTATGACTTTTTCATATTTCTCTCACTATGTTACCCATCTTTCTTATGTAGGATCTATTTTTGCTACTAGTATATTCTCTACCTGCATAATTAGAACCTCAACACTTACTTCATATCCTATGGGGTAACACCATTTCATCCTTGGTTCCACTGCCTCAAAACAAACACAATCAGTTTCAACCATGAAATAGATAGTATCCTCATACTTCTCAAGTATTCTATGCATTTCCTTCATTTTCCTTTGTAAGATTTTTGTCATGGAAAATAGTTCACTATCAACCTAATTTTTGTCTTGTCTCCTATAGCTCTTGGAAATCTAAATCCCAGTAGGTACATCTACTTTCCATGCTCAAGGGTGCATGCTATGAAAATTGTGAATGATATGGATGTACATATGGACTAACAAGGACCCAAACCTAAATGTTTTAGTCCTACCTTTCTTTAACACATTGACATTTTCAAGGAACTATTGTGCAAGTACTTCACAGAGGTTATATTTCTTGTTTTCCTTCACCATTTTGTATGCCATCATAACAACTCTGGCTAATAAAGAGTTTAGTCTACTACTATAAAATAAATTGTAACCCATTAACATTGCTACCAACCTAACATCTTGTTGAAAGATGTCATTGATTGTCATCACCCTCTTATCCCACTTGGAATGGGTTAGGGTTTCTTCCTATTTCCTCAAATTATTTTTTGATACGAGTAGGGTTGATTCATTATCAAGGCATGTAATCTCATTAATCATTTGTGTAAATATTTACTGGTTGTTCTCCAATCTAGACAAATTGATTATGCACTCTGCTAAGGATGACTTTAAACCATTCAACTTCTATGAATTCTGTGAGTAGGGTTAGCTTAATGATGGACTGATCTTGTATGTATTTGAATTCTTCAACCATGGATCCATCTACTTCTATCATACTATCCAGTTTATTGTATATGTTTACATCTCCACTAATTTCATACTTAAAGTACATATGTATGCCATAATGTCTTCTACGTGCAATACGCTTATGAGGGTTTGTGAAAATGCTCCTTCCAAATCATCCTCACAAGACTTGAATGGATTACTCTTAGATTTATACCTAGGTCTATCCACAAAATCATAAACCACTCATGCATCCATAACTTCTCTATGAGATTAGGTCTAAACACCTTAAACACACTTGAATCTAGTACTTTGCTTCATGTGATCATGAAATCTCTCTGCTAGATCACTACAATACTTTACAACTCTACTCTCCTTAGTCTTTGATAATCAAACAGTGTAGATATGATATCTTCCAAGAAATTTTATTCTTTGGAAGTTGAGTGAGTGCATTAAACACAAGTAGCTCAACTTCACATCCCATCTAGTCAATATAAAACTCGCAAACACATAGAATGAATCTCCAAGTGTTGCGCTCTCATCCACAAACTCCAAAGTGTCTTCACACACCATACCTAAGCTTGCATGATCTTACTCCACATATAGAGGGACTGGATATATTTTGTTATCTGCATCCAATGCTCCCCTTAAGGCCATGCGACCTTCTAGGTCGATGCCTTAAAGAACTCATTATGCGAAGATAAAGTATCATGAACTATCTCTCCCTGAACTGATTCCTATTTTAAAACTTTTACCTTCCATATCTTGTCATCCTCCTTTCTCTCTGATTTCTTGAATTGATTCTCAAATTCACTCATGTATTCATTAAAACTCTTATCACAGTCACCAAAATTCTTTCTTATAACCACAAGGGGTGGTCCACTCAGTTCACTAGATCTTCTTGGTCCTCTTCTATTGTCCTCTACATTGTATCTACAAAACTTAGCAATGTGTCCAAGGTTGTTGCATTTGTAACATGTAGGAGGTCCCCTTCTATCCTGATTGATTTGCAGTTTACAATACCTTGCAGTTTGTCTGAAGTTGTTGCATTTCTTACAGGTGATCTTGGCTGCTAATTCTTCTCTGACATAATCTTTCTTGTACCTAGACTGATCTGGTTTTTTGTAATCTTCTTTCTTGTGTCCATACTCATAGCTGTTAAAATAGTAGCTAGTAAAGGGTTTAGAGGTACCTTTAATTCTACAATCTCTTTTCATGTGTCCAACTTTGTTGCATCCAAAGCATCTACCTTTGAAAGGTCTGATCTATTCTTTAGGTTCTTCATGAGTAGGTCTTTCTTCATGTGTAGGTCTTTCTTCATTATTGGCTCCACTTGCTTCTTCATTATTTTTAGAACTTTCTACTTCATTGAATCTAACTCCAGTCATGTCTCCTTTAGGTTTTTGTCTTTCTCTTTGCTCATCAATTTTGTCACTGCTCATGTGCAACTTCTCAATGTGTAGTTTTTCTGGAGTGAGTTCACCTTTAATGATCTGATTGTACTTCTCCAATTCATGATATTTATCTTTGTAGTGGTCAAGTTTAGTCTTCATTAGTCCTATCTTCTCATTTGCTACTCTTAGTGATTCTTCAACTTTGTTCCTAGCATCCTTTTCATGTTGAATCTCTTTTATGATCAAAAGATTGATCTCCTCTTTTTCTTGCTCCAGCCTCTTCACTTGATCTGATGTATCATTGTCTGAATCTTCTTGGATCTTTTCCATAAGATCTTGTTTCTGATTTCTTGAAGCTTCTAGTTGTACCTTTAGTTTCTTGATGAAACCTTATGCTCTTCTCAATTTGAATTCCAGTATATGATTCCCAACCTTCTCTTTACCCAAATCTTCAAGTGTTGCTTCAAAGTTCTCTTGCAAACTTTTCAAATCCATTTTGATCTCCCTTAAGCTGTTAGGCTTTCTCTCCAAGGACCAATAGCTCTCATACCAATTGTTGGGATTAGGTAATACTAAGAGGGGGTGAATCAGTTTTACTAAATTTTGATTTAAACTTTAACCAATTATAAATAAACCATAACACTGCTAAAATGAAAAGAACAATAAAACATAACACATAACTCATGACACCATGATTTGTTCTTGAGGAAACCCTAGCCAAGGGAAAACCTCGATTGGGATGGTACCCACAACTATGCACTAAAATATTATATCCCTGTTAGGAGTTGATGATTACATAGTGCATTTCCTTGTAAAAGGATTACAAAACCTTATTAGGGATATAAAAAACACCTGGTTAAAGGTGGTGAGCAAACAACTCTTACAATAAAAAAACTATTACAAAGAGTTCTCCAAAGCATGAACAATACAAGAACTTATCTTGCTTAGATAGTTCCAGGTATAGATCTATCTCTTACTGATCTCGCATCTCAAATTCACAACCTTGCTTCATCATCATAATCACAATTGCATACCACTTTCATAAAAGAACTCTATACTTATACAAAAACTGCCATCCAATCAACTTCACAAATATCATACAAAAAATAATAATTAATTATGTAAAGGATAAGTATGAAGTTAGAAATCATATATTGCCCAAGTTTCAGCAATATACTCCATTCACCCGACTTAGCACATTACCATATCCACTAACCTTGCCTTAATCTTCGTAACTACTCATATGCCCTGTTATACTAAATCGTTATCTTCTCATACCTTCAGATCACTGAATCTCATTGATTTAATCACAAAAACTCATATGCTCTTAACTGAAGCATATACATATCCCAAAATAACTTCTACTAACTTCACATGTCATAATACCTCATACATTTCCATCGCTAACCAAAACTATAACATTGTACCCTGTTACCCTCATTCTAGACTTAGTTATTTTCATGACTATTACTCTAGTACTGAACCTCTCATCATTCGATCACTCTAGCATAAGTGTTTCCATGAATGAAAACCCTTAAGTGATCCCTAGTTCTCCACAACATCACTTGCCAATAGATAGTGAAGATGAGGCTGAAGAAGTGCAAGAAGGAGAAACACCAACACTTGTTATGGAACAAGGAGAAGAAAGATTCTTAAGAGTTTTGACACACATTAATTCCAAACCTCACTTCAATCCTCCTAATTATAGTGGAAAATTGGATTTAGATGAGTTGATGGATGAGATCTTGGAGATGGAGAAGTATTTCATTATGAAAATATATCAACAGACAAGAAGGTCAAGATTGCAAGCACCAAGTTGAAGGGACATGCATCCTTGTGGTGAGGGAATTTGCATACTAATCACAAAAGAAGAGGAAAGGATAAAATCAAGGTATGGGAAAATATGATTAATATGTTGAAAGGTAAATTTCTACTTGGTGATTATCACATTATTATATTAAGGAGAGAGTAAAATTTGAAACAAAAGGATAGTTTCGTGAAGGAATATATTGAGGAATTTTATAGGTTAGATATTAGATCTGGACATGTGGATGATGAATTTGAAAGGATTGCTAGGTACCTGAATGGTTTAAGGACCTATATCCAAGATGAAATCAATTTTGTCAAAATGAACACCATTAAAGAAGCCTATCAATTTGCATTGAAGGGAGAAAAAAATTAAACAAGAGGCATGAACAAAGATAGAGATGCAGAGGTGGAAGATTTCCTATAGGAAGAGATAGATCCTATGGAGAAAATAGCATATCAAACAAGGATAAGGAGAATTGGGATAAAGGAAAATCAAAATGGAAAGGAGAAAATCCATACAGAGGTAGATGAAGTTATTCAAGAGGTAGTTACTCTAGAGGTAATGAGAAGAGGAGAGAAGATAATAGTTTGTTCAAGGGAACTTGATTCAAGTGTGGCGAAGAAGGACATAGGGAATTTGAATGCACCAATAGAAACAAGAAGGTTGGTAGAATTAGCAGAAATGCACTTGTGAAGGAAGATTCACCAGATCCAAAAAACAAACCCGAGGATGGGGAAAATCTAATGATTAGAAGAGAAATATGGAATGAAGGTACTGATGAAGATCCTTTGAGGAAAGGCTTGTTCAAAACCAAATGTAAGGTTGAAAGAAAATGTTGAAAAGTGATCATTGATAGTTAAAGTTTAGATAATTTGGCATCAGAGGAGTTGGTTACAAAGTTGTAGTTGCAAAGGAAGAATAACCCCAAATACTATCAAATCTCATGGATCAAGGATGAGCACAAAATTTTGGTAAGTGAGAAATGTTTTGTGAAACTTAAAATTGAGAATTGCCATGATGAAGTTCTTTGTGATGTTATGCTTATGGATTGTTGTCACATCTTGTTGGCTAGACCATGGCAATACAATAGACAAGCTTTACAAGATGGAAGGTTGAATAGATATAATATTGTGGCTAACGGAATGAAGAAATTTTTTTTACCTTTAATTGAAGAATCTAAGGGTGAGAATCATACTTATATTAGAGTTTGTTTTATTGAATGAAGAGAATTTATAAGATATTTTAAAAAGGATGATGTTTGTTATGCTTTAGTTCCAAATAATCCTACTCAGAAATCAGAGGATAAAACACCTATTGAAGTCAAGAGGTTGTTTACAGAGTATCAAGATATTATTGTTGATAATATATCAGATGGTTTACCACCAATTCGAAGTATTAGTCATTGTATGGATCTGATTCCAGGAGTTAGTTTTCCTAACAAATCACACCACTAACTAACACCGATTGAAAATGAGGAATTGAATAGACAACTTTAAGAATTGTTGCAGAGAGATTTGATCAGTGAAAGCTTGAGTCCATGTGTGGTTCCAATTGTGTTAGCACCTAATAAAAGTGGTGAATGGAGAATGTGTACTGATTCTAGAGATATAAACAAGATCATGGTGAAGTACCAGTATCCATTGCCTAGGATGGATAAGATTATGGATTATTTGAGTGGAGAAATTTTTTTTACCAAGATTAATCCAAAGAGTGGTTATCACCATATCATAATCAGAGAAGGAGATGAATGGAAGACTTCTTTCAAGATAAGATAAGGTTTGTATGCATGGTTGGTGATGCCTTTTGGTTTAACTAATGCACCTAGTACTTTTATGAGGCTAATGAATGAATTCTTAAAGAAATTATTGGGAAATTTGTGATTGTATATTTGGATGACATTATGTTATTTAGTAAGAATAGGGAAGATCATTTTTTGAATCTAAGACAAGTATTGCAAAAGTTGAAAGAGGAGAGGTTACTGATCAACTTGAAGAAATAATCTTTCATGAAAGAGGAGATAGTTTATTTTGGATTTTTTATCTCAACTAATGCTTTAAAGATGGATCATGAAAAGGTTGAAGCAAAATTGGAGTGGTCTACACCTAAATTTTTTGGAGAGGTTAGATCTTTTCATGGTTTGGCTAGTTTCTACCAAAAGTTCAAAATACATTTTTCTTCTATTTGTAATGCTATGAATGAGACAATGAGAGGAGACAAAAAGGATTTCAAGTGGACACATGGAGCTAACAAGAGTTTTGAGACATTGAAGCAAAAGGTAGTAGAATTACCTATTCTAGCTTTGCTTGATTTCTCTAAGGTATTCCAAGATGATTGTGATGCAAGTGGTAGTGCAATAGGAGCTATATTGAGTCAAGAAGGTAGAATAGTTTCTTTCTTTAGTGAAAAATTAAATGATGCTAAGAGAAAATATTATGTTTATGATCAAGAGTTCTATGCTATTGTTCAAGCTTTGAAGCAGTGGAGACACTATTTGTTACCTATAGAATTTGTGTTGTATACTGATCATAAAGCATTGCAGTATTTGGAAAGTAAAAATAATTGAATCAAAGACATATGAAGTGGGTTGAGTACCTATAGAACTTTAAATTTGTGCTAAACCATAGAAGAAGATTGTCAAATAGAGTTGTAGACGCATTGAGAAAAAGAAGATCTTTGTTGACTAAGATGAGAGTTGAGGTTCTTGGTTTTGATGATTTGAAGAATGTATATGAAATTGACCCTGAATTTGTGGAGGCTTAGAGAGCATGTAAGACACCTATCATTGATCAATAGAGAAAGTTGGATGATTAATTCATTCAAGAAGGTATGTTATTCAAGGGAGTCCAGTTGTGTATACCTAGAGGTTCAATGGGGGACAATTTGATAAAAGAGAAACATAGCGGTGGATTAGCAAGACACTTTGGTATTGATTAGACATTGAGTTTTCTTAAGGAGAAATACTTTTGGCTTTAGTTTCATAAGGATGTTCATAAATTTGTAAAGAGTTGTAGAATTTTTCAAGTTGCAAAAGGAGTAAGTCATAATAGTAGATTATATACGCCATTACATGTTCCTAATAGACCTTAAGAAGATATCAGCATGGATTTTGTTCATGGATTACCTAAGACCCAAAGAGATAATGATTCTATATTTTTTTGAGGTGGATAGATTTTCAAAAATGTCACATTTTATCCTCTGTAAGAAGACATCAGATGCAACTCATGTAGAAGACCTTTTGTTTAAGGAAATTGTGAGATTGAATGTGTTACCTAGGAGTATTATCTCTGACTGAGATAACAAATTTGTTGGATACTTTTGGAGAACACTTTGGAAGAAGTTGGGTACAGATTTGAATTTCAGTTATACCGTTCACCCATAAATAGATGGACAAACAGAGGTTGTGAATAGAAGTTTGGGAAATCTGTTGAGATGCTTAGTAGGAGAAAAACTTGGAAATCGGGACTTGGTAGTAGTACAAGAAGAATTTTCATACAATAATTTAGTAAGTAGGATCACAGGTAAAATACCTTTTTAGATTTTTATAGGCATGCATCTTAAGGGTATATTACATTTGAGGATGCTTGGTTCAAAAGAGAAAAGAAGTGTTGAAGGAGAATAATATGCCGATATCATGAAGACTTTACATGACAAAGTGAAACATAATTTGGAGAAGAATAATTAGAAATATAAGGATATAGCAGATAGGTCCAGAAGACACAAAACATTTGAATTTAGTGATGAAGTAATGGTTCATTTGAAGAAAGGAAGGTTTCCTATTAGAATATATAGTAAATTGAGAATGAAGAAGTTTGGACCTTGCAAGATATTGAAGAGGTTTGACAGTGGAAATGCATTTGAAGTTGAGTTACTAGTTGATATAGATATATCTCCTATCTTCAACATTTCAGATTTGTATGAGTACCATGAGTCAGATGAAGTGGTAGATATGCAGAAAGAATATCCTAAGATGAAGACATAAGAAATTGAGCAGATTCTAGACTAAAGAATTGATAAAGTACAAGAGGTAAAGACTACATGGAATATTTGGTGAAGTGGAAGGACATACCAATTGAGGATTCTATATGGGTTTCTCAATCTGAGTTGGATCATTCTAATTCAACTTGGGTTTCACAACATTCCTGATTTAGGAGCATCAATTTTATTAACCCTAGGTGTTTGGTGCAGGAGCATCTAGGGTTATTGGAAATCTTACATCAACCAAAAACATTTAGTTTCATTATATTCCTATTTTCTAGTGTGAGAGAGTGATGCGGTGGTCGTTTATCTTTGAGATATTTTGGTTTTGGTCTTACAATCTTTTTAAGGACTCTCTATAATGTTTATCTTTCATATCACACCTTATTTAGATCAGTACTATTTGAGTTACTGAAGTTTCCCTTTCTCTGTGGCTCATGCTCTGGTCGTGGTGATCCTGTTCGTGGTCACATGTTTGTGTGTTTCTTCGGATGCAATCATGAATTCTTAATGTGGACCTATATGAAAAAATTTACATTTGATCACATTGTTTTTTGATCGAGGACCTTCAGGTTTGAATTCTTTTTGTTGCTTCAAGTAGCATGTTCCTTTCTGCCTGGACCGACCTTGGAGATTGTGTGTGTGATCGTTGCTCATTGATTGTTAATGTGTGTAATCATGGTGCATGATTATTGGATCACATGTAGACCTAAATATGGGTTCCCATCTTCTTTTTTTCTTATTGGAGATCATTTGATCTATTTCTGGGCTGACTCATATTTGTTTGTAGAGATGTAATTCCTGGCCTACCCCAATTGTGTGGTTGGGTATATGTACTCATGTTGATGTAATTCTATGATGGGGGACAGAGAGGGGTGATATTTTAGCTGATCATGAAGCACTGAGCTTTCATATTTGAATTCATTTTGTATGTGGCCTAAACCAAGAAGGCCTTACAACCCTTCATGTATGATGTATCTATTTGAATAAATGAAGGAACCTGCATTCTCTCTCTCTCTCTCTCTCTCTCTCTCTCTCTCTCTCTCTCTCTCTCTCTCTCTCTCTCTCTCTCTCTCTCTCTTTGTGTGTGTGTGTGTGTGTGTGTTATTTCTTCCATGTGTGTTTAGCTATGAGGTTGGACATCCCATCTTGGGGTACTCCACTTTGGTACTACATCACTAGCCCCCCAATACTATATAACTATATACCACAGCCACAGTTAGTCCAATTGAATTTAAGTTTTCGGTGAAAGACTAATTGGACAAGAAACAAATAGATAATTAATCCTCAAATGTATATTGATGCTCAAACTACTATGAAAACATACAATTTATGTTAGGAATGGGAACACTGAGAGGTGGGGGGGGGGGGGGGGGGGGTGAATCAGTGTTCACTGTATTCAATCTTTTCTTTTACTTTTTAAACTATCTTGAATGCTTAAGTATTGAAATGAATATTAACATAAACTCAACACATAACACCAATATGATTATGGGGAAACCTAAATAGGTAAAAACCCTGGTGGGAATTGACACCTACTAATATTTTGTACTAGTGTTTTATGATCCTTATTAGAAGATCCTTAACCTCGTTAGGAGTTGTCTTTACATTACATTTAGTACAGTGACCTGGTTAAGGGTCGGACCCTGTTAGGAGTCTTTTACAATAACCATACTAGGGGTGTAGACACACTGTCCTAGAGATCACTGCTCAAGTGGTGAAGGCTACAACCTTCTGATCTCAGATACACACTATATCTGACAAATGAACTAGCACTATGACACTGCTTGTCTAATTAGTTCCTTTGATGTGCTGATGCTTTGACCTCTTGCAAAGCTCTAATACATCTTATTAACTCTTCACATACTTCTTCTCTATTTATCTTGACTCTATAACAACTCTCATACTTAATTACAATGATGCATCTAATATTTATATGGCATACAAAATAATTAACTAGGTCAGCCCTTTAACCGATTACATACAACGCTTCCAATTGAATTGGCTCAAGGGTGTTTACAAAAAAACATAATTATATGTCTACAACCTATATACAATAGGCACATAGCCTATACAAAACAATAACATAGTTGCTAATCAAATTACCATCAGTCGGCTACATACATTGTTTTGTTTTGGCATTCACTAGCTGTGTAACTTCAACTATTTGTAACTTTGTCGTACTTGCACATTTGATCATGTGCTCATAGACTAAGCATGAATACACTCTTACCAACTTATCTTCTAGGGCACATACCATAACTCTATCATACGCATGTGCGTTGATGCTCTAAATTGTCGATGCACTGTTAACTGTCCAATTTTTTACACTTAGCCAATTTTTTATCTTCTCATCAAGTGCACTGACTCCAAAACACTATATGACTTTGTTTCCATAATGAAAACACTATGTTAATTCATATACAACAATATAGTCAACTATCCAATAATCTCCCCCTTTGTCATTGATGGAAACAAAAGAATATGGCACGGTTACTAACTGTTCTCTTATACAAAGACTTTTGTCATAGTCTATCTTATATCTCCCTTATATTCTTTACATATTTATATCTCCATATTCTATACATACTCCCCCTTTGACTTAATGACCAAAGTGTTCCAAAAAATTGTATCTACAAGTACTTATAGGGAAAGTAACTCCAGATATGCTATCTTTAACTTGTGGATCTCTTGCTTCCAGAATGCACTTAGTGCATTGACTATTTGGAGATGGGTGCATAATGCATAATTTAGATTCTCCATCTTCTCCAAATCTGAGGTAGGACCTTGATCATATGTCACCATAGTGGCATCGATCTCCTTGATATTTTGATCGAGCACATCTAGGGAGGGCACAAGAGCATTCCTGAGCTGTGTTTGCCTTGCCCTTATCTTGGACATCTAATGAACTACAACTAATTTGGAACCTAATTGAAGAATCTATGATTAAAAGATCATTGAGGAGTTTCTAATTAGATATGGAATATGATTAAATCAGTATGATGTTGTCATTGATGTCAACTAGTTTGACAACACTTATCTTGTAAGTTACTATATCGAGACATTTGAAGAAAGTTGAAATAGATGAAGAACAAAAATATCTACATGGGGAAGATGTATATGATAGATGAAAATAATGAATACATTGAGTAACTTTTTGATGAGTCTATGACCTTATAATATTGACTTTATTATGTTGGATTCATCTATGATGAAGAATAGAGCTGAAAGACACAAAGCAATGTTGTCAGTAAATGAAGCATTTCAGTATACACTGACAGAGTGTAGTGTATACCGAGCATAGTGTTAACTGAGCTTGTGTTCACCGATGCATTTCTTTGTTAACCGAGCAGAATAGAAAAGAATTAAATGATCAGTTTAGCCGATAAGATTGATGAGCTGGAAAGTGTATAAAATCTAGGTAACAGATAATCTTTGTTATAAATATCGATGGCTAACATAATTAAAGGAAGATATAAGGCAGCAGATTGAAATGTGTTAATGACACATCAGCTGAGGAAGCTTAAAGAGGCAAAATCAATGAAGATGATTAAGCAGCAAAATCTGATGGAGGAGAAGAAAACATTTTACATGTCTATATAAGAGACTAGAGATTTCATAATGTGAGCACCAGAAGAAGAAGATACTAGAGAATTATCGCGTGAACAAGCTTCATGCATTTTGATCATACTGGATAGTGAGAACCGAGCTGCAGAACAATTATCGAGCTACAAAGAGTAATTACTAATGGACAGTAAGTTGATACATTGTTGAATCTAAAGTGTTACATTGATCAGAAGGATTTTTATAAGCAAAATATTGATCTGTAATCTGCAATTGAAGTTGTATTAAGGTAGATCATCTACTGTTACACATTTAACCATTATACACAGTCAAAACTCTTAACTGAGTGGACTAAGAAAGTCTTATGATGTCTCATTCATAGAATGAACATTGTTATCCTATCAACCTCAGAGTGACTATTGGTTGGATGATAACTTCTAGTCTAAAATCCTCTAACAAGGTCTTACCTAACAGTGTGTTTGTAACCTTTAACAGGGTTGGGTCTTCACTGACCTCACTTCAGAAGAGTGAATATTTTTGGGTTGCTGGTCCCAGGTGGTTTTTCCCTTCATAGGGTTTCCATGTTAAATCTCTCATGTCATGTGTTGTTTGTTTGTTACCATACTTTGCATATTACATGTTAGATTTGATCGGTAACTGCTATAAGTTTTTAGACTAATAATCAGTAAAAGCACAGACAGTGAAAGTATTTTATGTTTACCGAGTAACAGAAGTTGAAGTATTTGTTTTTGATTATACATTTTTTTGGGGATAGTGATTAACTAATTCACCCCCCTCTCAGTTATTCTAAGAATTGGTATCAAAGTTGTGGTTTCTTAGAATAGAGTTTTAAGGACTTCAGCACAAAGGTCTAAAGATGTATAAGAGGGAAGTGCCAAGACTAAACAAAGAGAACTTCACAGTATGGCAGAGCTGGATGAATTTGCACATATCTGGAATTGGGAATTCTACACTAGACCCGATGGAGAATGGCTATATACAACCGCCCACTGGTCCCTTAACTCTTGATCAACTGAAGGATAGACATGAACATAATATCACTATGATGGAACTTGTTGCTATCTATATCGATGCCAAATTTGAAGACATCAAGGATTGTGATACTGCTAAAAAGATGTGGGACAAGCTAAATCTAATTTATACAGTGGAGATTTGAATGTTAAGAGAGCCCAAGCTAAAAGCCTAAGAGGCAGATTCAATGATATGAAGATGAAGGAAGGTGAGAACATTGTGCAATACACAAATAGACTAAAAGAGGTAGTACACACTATTAGAGCATCTGATGGAGTTATTGATGATGAAATAGTGATTAGCAAGATTCTCAGAACTTTGCTATCGGTTTATGCAATCAGGATCTCTGCAATTCATGAAACAAGGGCTACATCTGATCTTACCCTTGACACACTAATTGGTAAACTTACAACCTTTGAATTGAATAACTTTGATAACAGTATTGTTCCTTTTGTGGAATCAGCTTTCATGACTTCTTTTAAGATTATTAAATCTAGCAGGAAAAATAAGAATGATGATAGTGATAGCAATACTGATGATGAGCTTGATGAGCTTGAAGCTCTTATGGCCAGAAGATTACCCAAAGGAAAGGGAAGATATAGAGGGAAGTTACCTTTGGCATGCTTTAATTGTAAAGAGGTTGGCCACATCACTGCTAGATGTCCACTTAAAAAAAATGATGATAGAACCAAAGACTGATCAGAAGGAAGCTATGGGAGAAGAGTCAACAGAGGCTATCGACACAACAATAGAGATAACCGAGATAGTTATGACAAAGGGAAAAAGGTATGTTACATAGTTGAAGATATTGAATCTAAATCTGATTCTAATGATGACATAGAAGTTGTATTTTTTTCTATGAAAGATGACTCAAAGGAAGAAGAGAAACATGAAGAGACAACACTAATCTCTAGAGTAAACATAAATGATACATGGATCATAGACAATGGCTGTACACATCATATGACTAGTGATGTAGAGAAATTTGATCAACTAAATGAATACAATGGAGGATCTGTGAGAATGGGCAATGACGCACCTTGTATGGTAAGAGGTAAAGGTTCACTGATGATTAATGATAGAATAAAATGTGAAAATGCATACTGGGTTGATGGACTAAACTATAATCTATTAAGTGTGGCATAGCTGAACAATTTAGGCCACCGACTTGCTTTTGAGAGAAAAAAGGTGAAGATTTATGATGATGGAGGAAGACTTGTCAGAACTGGTACATAATCCAGAGGTAACCTATTTTATCTTGATATTGATCAGTCTTCTTGTTTGTTGATGAAGGATGAAGATGCATGGTTGTGGCACAAAAGGTTATGCCATGTAAACTTTGACAACATGATCAAGATTAGCAAAAAGAGAAGAGTTAGAGGTTTGCCTAGCTTATCAAAACCTGATCATGCCATGTGCCCTGAATGTCAGAAAGGTAAGATGACCAAGTCTAGTTTCAAAAGCAAAGACTACTCAACAAAGAAGATACTTGAGTTGGTTCATACCGACCTGTGTGGTCCTATGAGAACTTAGAGTTGTTCTGGTGATAGATACTTTATTCTTTTTATTGATGACTATACTAGACTGATGACTATTATGTTCTTGAAAGAGAAATCTGAAGCTTTTAAAATGTTCAAATTATATAAAGCTAAGGTAGAAAAAGAGACTGGAAAAGAAATTAAATGCTTAAGATCTGATAGAGGAGGTGAATTTATCTTTGATGAATTTACTAATTTTTGTAATTAGCATGGTATTAAGAGACAAGTCTCTGCACCAAGGACACCTCAGCAAAATGGTATTGCTAAAAGAAGGAATAGGTCAATAATTGATTGTGCTAGAACATTGATGATATAAAAGAATATTGCTTAAACATATTGGAGGGAAGCTGTCAGTACAGCTGTATATGTTCTTAACCGAGTACAACTGAAGAAGGACACCAACTGGACACCTTATGAGTTATGGTTTGGACACAAACCTACGGTAAGTTATTTCAGGATTTTTGGAAGTAAATGCTTTATTCTAAAAGATGAGAGAAATGGAAAATTTGATTCAAAAGTAGATGAAGGGATATTCTTAGGATATTCTACTAAAAGTAAAGCATACAAATGTCTAAATAAGGCTACAAATAAAATAATTGAAAGTACTAATGTTTGTGTTGATGAGTTTGATGACAAGAACATAGAAGATAGTAGAAAGGAACTGGAAGACTATGGTAGATTCAACTACATTGAACAACATAATTATCTACCAAAGTCGCAACCTGTTATAACCAGTTAGCAGGAAATCAATGCAGAACAACAGGAAGAACAAATTGACGAACAAGATGAAGCTACTGAGCAAGCTAATGAACCTGAACAGGATGAACAAGAAATAAGAGACTAAATATTGGCTAGATTTGTCAGAAGACATCATCCTGAGACACAAATTATTGGAGACAGACAAGCTGGAATGCAAACTAGGAACAAAGCAAGACAAGATACATGTCTAGTTTGTGAATTTGAACCGAGAAATGTAAAAGTTGCATTAGAAAATGATGAATGGGTTATTGCAATGAAAGAAGAAATAAAGAAAATAGAGAAGAACAAAACATGGAGCTTAGTACCTTGACCAAAGGACAAGAATGTTATCGGTACTAAATGGATATTTAGGAATAAGCTAAATGAAAATGGTGAAGTTACAAGAAATAAAGCTAGATTAGTATGCAAGGGATATACACAAGAAGAAGGCATTGACTATGGTGAAACATTTGCACCTATTGCTAGATTGGAAGGAGTTAGAATGCTACTTGCATATGCTACACACAAGAAATTCAAAGTCTATCAAATGGATGTGAAGTCAACATTTCTCAATGGTATACTTGAAGAAGAAGTCTACATAGAACAACTGGAAGGGTTTGTTGATCCAGACAATAGAAACATGGTATGTAGATTACACAAAGCTTTATATGGTTTGAAGCAAGCACCGAGAGCCTGGTATGAAAGACTACATACTTAATTGCTAAGTATTGGATTTATAAGAACAAGTGAAAACAACAATTTGTATATGAAAGGAGATACTGATGATACTATTCTTATTGCTTAGATATTTGTGGATGATATTATTTTTGGAGGACAAGATCATATATGCAAAGCCTTTGCTGATGAAATGCAAAAGGAATTTGAAATGTCTATGTTCGGAGAGATTAAGTTCTTTCTAGGACTACAAGTGATTTAGCAGAGTGATGGGATATTCGTTACACAATCTAAATATTGAACACATTTGGCATGGAAGATGCTAAACCTGTGGGAACACCAATGGCTATTGGATGTAAACTGACAAAGGAGGATGAAACTACAGAGGTAAACTAGACACTTTACTGATCCATGATTGGTAAGCTAATGTATGTAGTTCACAGTAGACCAGATATAGCACATGTTGTGGGAATTGTTGCTAGATTTTCTGCTAACCCTAGAGAATCACACATGATTGCTATGAAAAGAATCTTAAGATACCTGAAAAAGATAGAAGATTATGGCATTTGGCATCCTAAGGAAGGAAAGTTTGAGTTGAAGGTATACACTGATGTTGAGTGGGATGGAAATGTAGATGATAGAAAAAGCACCACCGGAGGAGCATTTTTCTTTGGTGGAAGACTTGTAACCTAGACAAGTAAAAAGAAGGCTTGTATTTCTCAGTCTATAGCTAAAGCAAAGTATGTTGCTGCTGCTACAAATTTCTCAAACATTTCATATATCAAGCAAGTGTTGGAAGGAATGAATGAGGTAATCATTGACGCAGTGATTATATACTGTGACAACACTAGTGCCATTAATATTTTGAAGAATCCAGTGATGCACTCTAAGACAAAGCATATATCTATTAAGTATCATTACTTAAGAGAGCAAGTGTAGGAGAAGCAAGTGAAGTTATAATTTGTTACATCCAAAGAACAACTTGCAGATATCTTTACAAAGCCTCTACCAAATGACACATTTGAATACTTGAGGACTAGACTTTGGGTCCGTCCCCTGTCTATCAGTCACTAAGGTGATCTAGATGCTGCATTAGCCTCATTTTATCAGAAGATCATTCATGTTGATGCAACATAGTTCACACTTTGAATCATGTTCAAGGTTGTGATTACATTTGGAGGATTGACATAGATTGGGATATCGGTATACAAAGATACAAAATGTAATGGACAACAGAGAGTCACTTGGCTAATGAAGAGTTATTTGTTTATTTGTTTCTTTGGCATTGTTGTCAAAGGGAGAGATAAATAATATGAAAGGAAAGATAAACATGCATTGATGAGAACTATCTAAGGGAGAGATAATCTGAAAGGATCATAGCATTACAAATGTTGAGTAGCATAGTGATTAAACATATTAAGTCTATTCGACTTACAACATTTGTTCATAGAGTTGTAGAATACATGTTTGGTATGTGTATGGTACATTTAATATTACTTGAGTTGCCATCAATGCCAAAGAGAGAGATTGATGAACTATAACTGATTTGGAACCTAATTGAAGAATCTATGATTAAAAGATCATTGAGGAGTTTCTAATTAGATATGGAATATGATTAAATCAGTATGATGTTGTCATTGATCTCAACTAGTTTGACAACACTTATCTTGTAAGTTACTATACCGAGACATCTAAAGAAAGGTGAAATAGATGAAGAACAAAAATATCTACATGAGGAAGATGTATATGACAGATGAGGATAAGGAATACATTGAGTAACTTGTTGATGAGTCTATGACCTTATGATATTAACTTTATTATGTTGCATTCATCTATGATGAAGAATAGAGCTGAAAGACACAAAGCAGTGTTGTTGGTAAATGAAGCATTTCAGTATACACCGACAGAGTGTAGTGTATACCGAGCACAGTGTTAACTGAGCTTGTGTTCACCGATGCATTTCTTTGTTAACCAAGAAAAATAGAAAAGAATTAAATGATCAGTTTAGCTGATAAGATTGATGAGCTGGAAAGTGTATAAAATCTAGGTAACGGATAATGTTTTTTATAAAGATTGATGGCTAACATAATTAAAGGAAGATCTAATGGAGCATATTGAAATGTGTTAATGACACATCAGTCGAGGAAGCTTAAAGAGGCAAAATCAATGAAGATGATTAAGCGGAAAAATATGATGGAGGAGAAGAAAACATTTTACATGTCTATATAAGAGACTGGAGATTTCATAATGCGAGCGCTGGAAGAAGATACTGCAGAATTATCACGTGAACAAGCTTCATGCATTCTGATCATACTGGTTAGTGAGAACCAAGATACAGAACAATTACCGAGCTACAGAGAGTAATTACCGATGGATAGTAAGTTGATACATTGTTGAATCTGAAGTGTTACATTGATCAAAAGGATTTATATAAGCAAAATATTGATCTGTAATCTGCAATTGAAGTTATAATAAGGTAGATCATCTATTGTTACACATTTAACCATTGTGCACAGTCAAATATCTTAACCGAGTGGACTAAGAAAGTCTTATGATGTCTCATTCATAGAATGAACATTGTTATCCTGTCAACCCCAGAGTGACTGCTAGTTGGATGATAACTTCTAGTCTAAAATCCTCTAACAAGGTCACATCTAACAATGTGTTTGTAACCTTTAATAGGGTTGGGTCTTCACCAACCTCACTTCAGAAGAGTGAATATTTTTGGGTTGCCAGTCCCAAGTGATTTTTCCCTTCATAGGGTTTCCACATTAAATCTCTCATGTCATGTGTTATTTGTTTGTTACCATACTTTGCATATTACATGTTAGATTTGATTGGTAACTGTTATAAGTTTTTAGACTGATAATCGGTAAAAGCATAGAAAGTGAAAGTATTTTATGTTTATTGAGTAACAGAAGTTGAAGTATTTGTTTTGGATTATACATTTTGTTTTGGGACAGTGATTAACTGATTCACCCCCCTCTCGGTTATTCTAACAGCATCTCCTTCTCTGCTCTTTCAATCTTGTCAATATGCCCTTGATATACATTATTACACATATTTACATCAGTGGAGGGGTCTTCTACTAATTTCCTTACTTTTTTTATCATTTCTTTTGCCTCTTGTATCTTCTTGAAATGGTCATCAGTTAACTTATCCTGATCCATACATTCATCAATAATCTTTCTGCCCTTTTTTGAAAACTCTTGAGCAACTTTGAGTGAACTTAGGTCAAGTGAAAAGTTATTGACCAATTCACTAAGTCTTTTCTTCCTATACATCTCTTCTGCAACTTGAGATGCAGTCTCTTCCAAGGTAGAAAAATTGGTTTTGAAGGCTGTGAGGATGTTGCTAACATCATCAACTAAATGTACCTTAGACACTTTCTTGTCTAAAGGTAATAGACTATTCAATATATTGACTGATTCAACAAACAATGGGTTCCTCATTACCTATTTCTCTTTGTCTTTTTCCATGGCTAAGACATTGATCTTGATTAGGTCTTCTTCTCCCCAAGAATCTAGACCAGTGGTGTCTAGAGTCAATCTTGACAACAATGATACAGAAGGAGTGATAGGGGCGTTATCCACTACTTGCTTTACTTTGATTAACATTTCAACTAATGGTTCATCTATTGGTTCATTTCCTTATCCCTCTTATTCTCCTCTTTCTAATTGTGTTTCTTTTCCTTCTTCTTCTTCTTCTTCTTCTTTTTCTTTCTCTTTTTCTTTTTCTATTGCATACGGTTTCAGCCTCTTGTGTGCTTACAAAGGCTTCTTCGAACTTATCCAAGTCCTTATTTGTGGCCCCCATTGCAATCTCAACATTATCAATAATGATGGTGCTATCCTTTAGTGACTCTATCATGGGTGTAGACTTATCTACCTCTATATGTGTTTCAACTACAGGCTCTAAGTTCTGAGGACCTGTCATAGGTACATTAGTGGGCTCTGCCACCTTGACTTCCTTTGTGAGCACTTGAGCTATAGGCATAGTAGGTGGGTACATGTGCATGTTCATGAAAACCTTCTCAAATGCTTTCTCTATTTCCTTACCAACCAATTCATAATTCTTGTCCATTATATGCAAAGTCCTTGACTTGGTTCTAAGATGAGGCTTCACCATATCTAATAATAAAGGCTTCTCTTTTAGAGAGAATACTGGGAGGGTTTCATCTAAAGTCTTTTCTCTTATCCTTAGATCCTCTTCAATAGCCCGTCTCTTTAGGAATTCTAATATGTTCCACACATTATCTAGAATCATTGTCTTTAGTTCTAGGATTGTCCTTTTAAACTTCAACATATGTTTGATAATCATTCCATGAATTTATGATTTATCTATTTCACTATATTTTTCATAAAATTTTCCTACTTGATCTGTCCTGCCTTCATCAACAATCCTTGAACTCAACACACTGATACTAGGTTTGAAACTTACTTCTGGAGGTGTTTGAATGTTCTTCTTACTTCTTGTTGCTCGTGAGGATGGATGATTGGTGCTAACCTCTTTCTTCCTCTTAGGTATTGCCTTATACTCGAGAGGAGTAGTAAGGTCAATTGTTTTTGTGGGTGCAAGATGGGTATCATCTTTTTTACCCTTCTGATCATCTGATTTCTCAATTTTCACCTTCTTCATCTTTGGATCATCAGATTCTGTCTTTGTTGTAGTTGCTCTCTCTATTTCCAAAGCAATCTTCTCTTGCCTTTCTTTGTCTAGGTCTGCTTGAGATACTCCATGAATTTTCAAAATATTTGAAGTAACCTTGGAAACTTTTCTTTTTGTTGCTATGTTGTTCAATATAGCATCTACTTCTCTTGTTTTCTTTTCGTAAGTCCCCCATCTAGGTTCATTGAGGTCCTTAGGTGTTGACAATAGAACTTGAGCACAAGCCTCTAGAATAGGCTCTTCAAATTCATATCCCAGTGGATGAATCCACTTTGTTCTTGGTTCAATAGCCTCCATGCATATTGTATCAGTCTCTACCATGAAACAAATACTATCCTTGTATTTTTCAACTATCTTTTCAGGTATCCTATAGCTCATTTGTATTCTCACTTTGAATGTTTTCAACTCTAATTCCATGTAATCCTTAAGGGTACTTTCTATGGATGCCTTAAAGGATATCTGTGGCATAGTGGGAATAGATTTGTCTAGATACAAATCAAACACCTTTCCAAGAATATGGAAGTACATATAGATTATTAAAGACCCAAACCTAAATATCTTGGTCTTGTCATGCTTGATGGCTCTTATGTTGTCTATTAGTTGTGCGCACAAGATCTCACACATATTAAACTCTCCATTTTCTCTTACCAACCTTATTGCTGCTAGAATGGTGGCTGCTAACACACTATTTACTCTGTTGGTGTGCTAGAACTTGTATCCCAGTATCATGGACATCAATTTGATGTCTTTCTCCTCTATAGGCTCTATTGTCATTCCGTGCCTATCACTTCTTGATTTGCAAGCCTGTTCTACAAGTTTTCTGACATCCTTTCCCACTAAAAGAATGATGTCTGTCCTTGAGAGTCTTGTCATCTCATGAATTAGATCTCTTGTTATCCCAACTGGTACTTCACCTATCCAAAATAGGTCATCATGGATCCTTCTGAGTAGGATCTTGATCCATTCCAACTCATAAAACTCATATGCCATAGCATATTCCACTATAGGATGATTTTCCAACTTCTCATACTCATCCATGAAGGTTTTATCAGGTTTCATCATTGTTTCCATGTGTGCTCTTATTCTATCCAAACCTACTGGTTCCTTCTTGTAATATATGTATGCCCTTATATCTTCCACATGCATAACACCCATGGGAGTGCAGGAGAATGCACCTTCTAGGTCATCTATTGTGGACTTGAATGGATGCCTCTTAAGCACATATCTCTTCTTCTTCACCACATCAAATACAATGGGAGTAGCCCTTACTTGTATATCACTTTCCAAATGATCTCAAAGACTTCTGAATCAGCGCAACGGATTAGGGCTTCTGCAACCGATCAAATGTACTTCTAATAACTGGTGAATTAATTTGCAATCCTTCACTATCAAATGCTATGGCTCCTCTTCTCTCCAATCGCTCTGAACTCGAATGAAATGAGTGATCTAAAAGCTTATGTGTACTTTAAAGTAAAAATTTTGCCATTAATGCTTACCGCACAAACCAGACTTTCATTGAAAATCTCCAACTTTCATTCTGTTATTAATCAGCTAGTGCACTCTTGCTCATAGGTTCTTCCAGTCTCCAAAAGATTAAATCCAAAGGCGCATACTCAGAGGGTGAGTATACCGGCTACGCAGGGGTCAAGAGCTAAATTACCTCGCCCTATGACTTTGAGGGCCATTCATCCAGATGTAGAGGGTGCGTCCACTGTGGATGCATCTAATACATGCTCATCAACTTTATCCTTCTTTGCCTCTGACCAAATCATGCTCGCATCTTCTGAAGCTTTCACAAACTTGACTTCTCCTTTGGTATCCAGTATTGATTCTTTTAGCTTTTTAGGGCTTTCCTAACTTTGCGTCCTTGATTTATAGAACTTAGATATATGTCCAACCTTGTTACAAGAGTGACAAATGACTGGAGGCCTTATATTCCTCAGTGCATTGACATGGGTTACCATCTTACACTGTCTAGCTGAGTGACCATTATAGTTACATATCTGACATGTAACATTCTGAGAATTTCTTACATTTGGCTAATTCTGATTTCTCTAATTATGTTGAGTCTTGTTCTTCTAACTTGTCTTACAATTCATATCTCTATGACCAAATTTATTGCATGAATAATAGTAACCATTGAAAGGTCTTACCTTTGTATAGTTCCTTGCTATATGTCCATGCTTGTTACATGCATAACAAGTTTGATCTACTGGCTTGCACTCATTCTTGGATGGTTCAACATGAACTTTAATCTAACTTCCAGTCTCCTTAGCACCTATGGTGTTTTCTGGTGCTTTCATTCTTGCTCGCATGTTCTCAATTTGATTATGTGCTTCATTGAATCCAATGCCACTGGTATCTCCTTTAAGCTTTCGAGAATAAAGTAGAGATTCAATTAGATCCTTTCTTTTGTGTAATTTATCAATGTGATTCTTAGCCTCTTTTAATTCAAATTCCAAGCTTTCCTTGTTGTTTCTTAGCTCCAAGATTTCCATGTTTTCTTGCCTTAATTCTTCATTCAGTTGAAGGTTCTCCTTGATTTGTTCTTCATAGACATCTTGATTGTTGGTTAGCTTATCATCTAATTCTTCAATATGTTCTTTTAGGGATGAATTTTCTTCATTTAGATTCTTGATCATTATCCCTAATTCACTGGTAGAGCATTCTTTCAAATCTTTTCTTAGCCTTTTGATGACTGCTTGAGCATCACTGAATTTTTATTTTAGTTCTTCAATTTCTTTTTCAGATCTGTCCAGGTCTTCAAGAGCAGCTTCAAGATTTCTTTTCAAATGTTTCATTTCTATCTTGTCCATGATCTCCTCAAGTGGTTAAACTTCTATGTTGAGGACCAGAGCTCTGATACCAATTGTTAGGAATGGGAACACTGAGAGGAGGGGGGGGGGGGTTGAATTAGTGTTCACTATATTCAATCTTTTCTTTTACTTTTTAAACTATCTTGAATACTTAAGTACTGAAATGAATATTAACATAAACATAAAACATAAACTCAACACATAACACCAATATGATTACAGGGAAACTAAAATAGGTAAAAACCCCGGTGGGAATTGACACCCACTAATATTTTGTACTAGTGTTTTATGATCCTTGTTAGAAGATCCTTAACCCTGTTAGGAGTTGTCTTTACATTACATTTAGTATAGTGACCTGGTCAAGGGTTGGACCCTATTAGGATTCTTTTACAATAACCCTATTAGGGGTGTGGACACACTGTCCTAGAGCTCACTGCTCAAGTGGTGAAGGCTACAACCTTCTGATCTCAAATACACACTATATCTGCTCGATGAAATGACACTATGACACTGCTTGTCTGATCAGTTCCTTTGATACGCTGATGCTTTGACCTCTTGCAAAGCTCTAATACATCTTATTAAATCATTGCATACTTCTTCTCTTCTTATCTTGACTCTATAAAAACTCTCTTAATTAAAATGATGCATCTAATATTTATATGCGCATACAAAACAATTAACTAGGTCAGCCCTTTAACCGATTACATACAACGCTTCCAATTGAATTGGCTCAAGCATGTTTACAAAAAAACATAATTATCTATCTACAACCTAATTACAATAGGCATGTAGCCTATAGAAAACAATAACATAGTCACTAATCAAATTATCATTAGTCGGCTGCATACACTGTTCTGTTCTGGCATTCACTGGCTATGTAACTTCAACTGTCTGTAACTTCGTCATACTTGCATATATGATCATGCGCTCATAGACTAAGCATGAATACACTCTTACTAACTTATCTTCTAGGGTGCATACCATAACTCTGTCATACGCATGTGCGTTGATGCTCTAAACTGTTGGTGCACTGTTAACTTTCCAGTCTTCTACACTTAGCCAATTTTTGATCTCATCAAGTGCGCTGACTCCAAAACACTATATGACTTTGTTGTCATAATGACAATACTATGTTAAGTCATATACAATAGTATAGTCAACTTGCAAACAATTTATTCATAAGTGGGTTTAAGATAGAAATAATTCACCTTAAATAATAATCACATAGAATTGATCTAGATAAAAGATTTTCCACAACACAACTGAGAAGAAAGATATTGATTTATATTGCTTAAAATTTGGAAAAGTATTTTCCGATTATATCTAATATTACTCATCATTCCTCCTATAATTACAAAATGATCTTCCTTATATATAGAAGATGTAATTCTTTTCATTGAACATACATGTCCTTTAACACATAAATACCTAAGATTAACAAATAACTAATTTCTTTTTGAAATTAAGAAAATGAAAGCTCCCAGATGATTAACATATTCCTGATCTTTATACACATTGATGTTTAGGCTCAAGTGTATCATAGAATATTCTTGTTTGTAGAAAATATTTGTAATCTTTATTACGTGAGGTGCTAAGTCATCATCTCCTTTGATATCTTCAGTAGCCTAGGTCACACCATTATCCAATTTGGCTTACCATTTCTTAAGTAATAGGAATGCACCATTATTTAGTATAGTAGGGAGTATGAAATTTTCCTTTCCTTCCAATCTCTTCATATCATACACCAGGTCTTTGTGAAATCTCTTGTGCCTCTAGTATTGTTCTTTCAACTACAACAAAATATCGATGAATATCGATACAAGTTTTCATAACTGTCGGCCATATCATCAATCAAGCAATCAATCTTTTCCTTGAAAGCCTCCTTTTCAATATATCATTTACTGTCATTTTACCTTCCTTTTGTTTTATCAATTCATCTATTTCATCAATAGGAAATTTTGATAAAACGATCATGCCTCATATCAATGTCTTTTTAATTAATGAAACCTTTCTTTCCCTAAGCACTTGGGATACTTTATAGATGTGTTTGTTTACTTGATAAGTTTGTTTTTCAAAAAAATAGAAAACTCGCTTCTTCAAAAGAAAAAATTTAGATGAGATATTTTGTTTTGTAGAAACCATTTTTTCTTTGTTAGATCATGTGTGTTGCTTTGATAAATTTTTCTTTAGTGAAACTTCAAGAACATCCTATCAACACAACTTCTCTTTCAAAAATATTATTTTCAACAAAACCCAAAATAGATTCCATTGACATGCTTTTCTTTTGATGGGACTCTTCATTTTGAGAAAGCCCCTTTATCTTTTCTAGAAGCATACCTTTCATTGATGTCTTTATTTTTGATGGAGCTTTGTCACAACCCATTTTCTATTAAATAGAAAACTGCCACTCTTCCTAAATTATCGCTAATGGTGATAGTGGAATAGGTAATCAAAATAAAATAGTGATTGTTACCTTCCACTTCTGGCAGTAATTGTAGTATAATTATCTTTTTGAGCCTCCAATCATGCCTCCCAACCAGCTCAATGACATGAGCAAGGGGAAGACATGTGCTATTTTTTGTCGCATTCATACTTTGTTATGTGCGCATTGTAATGCCCCGCTAGGGAACCCATGATAAATTAACCTAAACATGCATCTAAGTTTACAATTTTATTTTTTTAAGTGTTAACAAACATTAACAACAATGTCTTACAATGCTGAAGCAATACAGTATAATTTAAAACTCAACATAGATTACAAATCTCAGGGGTTCCTTGACGTAGATTACGTAAGCATTAATTAATTAATTTAGATTAGTTATAATTACAATCCCAAGTATACAAATGAATGATAAATACAACATCATGTAAAAGATAACCAAATACATCTGGTGCCATATGGTATCCATAATAATCTACATCCACTGCACATGTTGCAGGGTATGTAATACAATAACTAATATAAAGTACAACATGATATCTCCTGAATAATTGGTGCAATGATACAAGGTCACCTAGAAAAGAGGATAAGAACACATCTCCATCAATGAAGAACAATAAGGTACAACTGTTGCAGGGATCATCCAGTATTGGTATACGAATGTCAAAATCTCAAATGGTAAAAGAATCACTACCACTCGACCTCATAGAATCTAAATGGTCCACTCCCACCATGCTAAGGAGATAACATCAGATCCCACTAAGATAAAAAAAAATATCAACAAAATAAGCTAAGGAAGAGATCTTGAAAGCTTCTAACTCAAAAGGTACAATAGGATAAGAAGGTAATACTTACTCAACCAGTGGAAACCAACACACGTAGGAAACCTAAGATGCATAAAGGGAAGTGTCATCACACAAGCCAACTCTAAGGTTATCCTGATAGTCTCTCAAGACCCCGATTCCCTAGTGACTCTATGTGGTATCAGTAATCTCTCATGTAGATGAGGAACTAACTATGCCATATCTAGTCCAAGTAGGTGGAAATCATCTTCCCACTCCCATCCTATTAAAAAATCAATCAGGAACTCAGGCATCAGTGGGGCACATAATATCTTATTAATTCATTTTAAACTATCAATGTCATTAATTATTACTTATTAAACTACTTGTAATAGGATATCCTGGTAGCCACTTGCAGGCTCCAACACCAGTTACAAGCCACTTCCCACCTATACACTTAGCTAGCCTACCCTAGGGTTTCACAAGATCAAAGAATAACATCAAAAGATAATAATAACATCCCTCAGGACTGTCCCACAAAATACCATGAATGTGCAACAAGTCTCTAACCATAACAACACAAAAATACTTTCCAAGTATCCACATAGTCTACTAACACAACCATTGCCACAATAGTCCCCAAGGACTACGCACGATAGATCCCCCTAGGGCTTTTGTCGTAGTCCAAGGACCGCACATGACAACTTCCATTGGGGTTATCGCCGCAGTCCATTGGGCTGTGATTGACAGTGCCCATTGGGGCTACCGTCACAGTCCAAGGACTGCGCATAGCCCCCACGACTGCTAGGTGGTGGCAGGGGGTTGGGCTATGCCCGCCCCCATATAAAAAAAATTAATTTAATTTTAAAAAAAACACATACTTTTTTTAAAACACATTTGTTTAAAAAAAAAACAAAAATTAATCTAAAACACACATATACATATATATATTATTATTATTTTCCCTTTAATACACACACACACACACACACATCTATATGTGTTTGTGTGTGTATATATATGTACACAAACACATATATATGTACACAAACACATATATATATATGTACACAAACACATATATATATATATGAACTCGAAAATAATAACAATTTAATAGTAAGGTAGGAACAACATTTTTTCCTCTTTTTATTTTTATTTTTTTAACTAGAATTAATTTGGTGTAAATAAAATACATCAAATTTTCTCAAAGATATCAATTAATATCAATTCAACTAGGATTGCACAAAATTCTACTTTAATGAAATCCAATCACCAAGAATATGAAAACAATGACTGCATGTAGTATAAAGAGAGAGAAGATACATAGAATAGAGTCCTAGACAGGCAATCACAACCAGGTATGAAGAATAAAGTCCTTTCAAAATTTACAAAACAACATATTCATAAAGAAAATCAAACCCAACCTCAAACACTGAAGAATAATATTTGAATGAAGACAAGATCTGGAGGCAAACTCCAAACTTTTGAAGTCTTTCCAAAATTGAATTCATCACCCAAAATTCTTCAACCTGTCTCCTCTAAAAACATGGCCAAATCTCCAACATATAGGAATTCGTATTCCACATGTGAGGGTTTGGAACTCAACTCCACCAAAAAGCTTTGCATGAATTACGCTCTGATTTTCAGTTCAATTTCAGTTGAACTAAAGTCTCTTCTCCACTTTGCCTTTTGTTGAAAACACTTAACCAAAATTAACTAGTATCTTTAATTTAATCTAATCAATTCTGATTGTGCAACTTAATGCATCATTTAATTAAAATAAAAGATTTAGTCTAAAATAATCTCCACGTGCTAAATTAATTCTTAAATTAATAAATACATATTAATTGAAAAAGGTTAAATTTACAATCAAATAATTTTAAGGTGAATGTATTTAATTAATTCTCATTAATTAAATACTTCTACCACAAAATAAGCCCTTTAAATAATAAATTAAACTTAATAGTTGCATTTAATTAATTTCCAATTAAATAATATCTCATGGCTAAAAATAACAGGATCTAATTATAGAAATCACACCAACAACCAAAAATAAAAAAGAACCTAAAGACCCACATTCATACTCAAGAACTGGGATTTCCTAGTAGTTTTACTTGATTAGATTTCCTCTAGTTGGCCAGGGTATCCTTCGTGCTAGGAAGGATTTCAAGGAAGCATTACTACTTCATGGTAGGGTGGAAATGCACTCCCGCAATATTCTTGCCCTTGCTGACTTTTGTGAACTAGTTTCTGAAGCTTCTTGAAGGATGAAGTTTCCTTTACAGTGCTATATGCTTCTTTGTATTCGACATGGTGGTATTTGTTAATTTTGTTGTTTACTTTTTTCATTAATATGGAAGTACATATTTGATCTAATCTTTATCTTTTACCGATGTGATTCGATAGTTGGTCGAAAAACTCTTGGGTTGTTATCCTGACTTGATAGTTTGTACTTGCTTGTACTTGATGGGAAATCTCTTATTGTGACTCCATTACTACATTCGACAAATGGTCAACATTCCACTTACCTTTGGACATAGGTATGCTTTATCATTTTAACAGTTGTGGTCGTAATTATATTTTTTTTATCCTTATATTATAGGAAAGCTATTGGTATTTTGTCAACTTATGCATTTGAACTTTGACTTTTTGACCAACTCCTTAGATTATTGAGATCTTTTGTTGATGTGGCATTTGTGTCGTAAGTTCTGTCTTTGTAAGTTTTATGACTGTTTCATTGAAATAAGTTTTTGATGTATCGATGGTTTCTAACTATTGCTCTGGCCTTTGTGTCGTAAGTTCTGTCTTTGTAAGTTTTATGACTGTTTCATTGAAATAAGTTTTTGATGTATCGATGGTTTCTAACTATTGCTCTGGCCTTTGTTCGACATTCGATCTTTCATCGATAAAATTTCTTTTTGATAGAAGCCAAGCCTTCTCTTCATCGATAAATTCGTTTATGCATGTAAAACCTTTTCGATAGAGCTACTTTCGGCGAGCTTAAATTGATCCTTCAGTTTTATTAGAAGTACCATTTTTGGTAAAATGTGCTTGAGTCTCCATCAATTAGGTCTTCTTTCTAATAGTCACCCATTGGTGCAACTCCCTTCGCATTTCATCAATAAATTAGTTTTTGATGAGATTCTTGCTTTCTATGTAAACTTTACTAACTTAATAGATATCAAAACTCAAGCCTTTCGACGAAACTATACATGAGTTTCTGTGACAGAACGCTTTTTGATATAACTTGGTCTTTTGATGGTTCTTACTTCTGCTTAACCAATGGCTAGAAGTAAGACCCATCAAAAGACCAAGTTATATCGAAAAGAGTTGTGTCATAGAAACTCATGTGTAGTTTTGTCGAAAGGCTTGAATATACCCATATTCAATTTTTGATTCAGGAAGAAGCAAATTTGCTCACAAATGACTAGAAAGTGGTTTCTTGCATGAACAACATAATGATATCAGAATTTGATATCCTAATATAGTTATGGATGGAGAGGTTTGTAGGCTTTCAAAATGAAGATTAATGGTGAGGATCGAAAGATAGATAGATGGTAAAAATTGAGTTAGTTGGGAGGTTGTAAAATCAAGGGTGGCATATAAAAGGAGTTTATTTAATTCAAATAACATTTTTTTGGAGATGGTTATTTGATGGGTGGAGAACAATAAATGAAATATTTATTTTTATCTGTTTTAGATATTTATGTATAGAATAATTAATTTAGTTAAATAAATCATATGTATAAAGGGAAGTAGGACTAAGATTAGAGAATGAGAGATTAAAAGTTAGAAAAAATTAAATGTCTACATGTATACTTTATATAAGATCAAATTATACATTAGATATTTTTTTTCAAATATACAATTTTAACTTTAATAATAAATACTTAACATTTAAAATATAAATTTTCAATTAATATAATTCATGCTATTATTTCAACCTTCAACACACAAAACATCACAATTAAGATAGTTTATACCTCCTAGCCGTTTCTACTCCTTTAACGGAAATGCTTTTTTGAGCAAATTGAGCCGGTTGATCAGGGCAAGAGTCTTTAGAGATTTGCCCATGTGACAATTCTTCGGAAAATGCAGCGACATGATTGAAAAAGAGAGCAGTGAAAGGGAGACATTGCGGGAGACATTGCATGGGTAAATTACACAGCTATCTTTATTATTTATGTGCTCTTTATACTCTTATTCCCTACCCTCTCTCATCTCAAAATGCCCAGAAATTTATTATTGAAAAGCATAACCTACAGTGCGTAGGAGCAATAATTTTTTAATTTTTTGTTATTATTTTTTAATCCTCTCCTCAAATGTTGGTGACTCTGTGCAGAAGAAGATTTCTGTCATTAAGTTTCTGATGTGGTTGTGAAAACTTTGCAAAATAGATGGGAAGAACCCTAACAAAGAGGTGGCTCCAAGAACAAAATTGACCTTAAGGCTGCTCTGCAAACTCAGGTATGTTTGCTTCATCTCTGCAATAACAATTATATTATTTGCATTTTTGCTTTACACATTGGTAGGAAATTTTTACACAGGTTGGCGATTCACATCTAGATTATATTGAACCCTTTTAAAACTTTTGAAGTATACTATTGTGCTTCACAATTTGAAAGAAAACCCTACGATACAATTTGAAGTAGCCTTAGCTTGTATATCCCCTGTTGAATGTTTCATTAATCCCGAACTAGTATTTCAGCCCTGTGCTTATTTATGGTTCTATATTGACAGGACCATTACGTTTCTTTGTGCATGGCACGAGTTTTATGTAATGAAGAAAACCCTCTAATACATACCTAAAATTATACAATTGTAGTGACGTGCACTGAACATATCCTTTTCGTCTCGTAGACATGTCTAGGTCATCTGTGGAGAATGACAACAGAATTTTAGAAAACTCATCTGATTTTTATCTCTCCATTTCAATGTAGTTAGCTTCATATGATGAAAAAAACCCTTGAATATATTGGATGCAATTTTAATTTTCATAGAAGTACTGGTTACAGATGATTTGCTATATTACATATCTGTTCTATCTTTTCTATCTTTTCAAAATATAAGAATGATATACATGTTAAAATATCCATATCCATTCCCCTGTCTTAGATACAGGTCCATCTTAATACTTATGAAATTATCATTTTCCCATCATTCGACAGGTACATTTGAATAAGGTCTGGATCTTATAATTATTTGTAAAATTATCATTGATCTGGTCCAATCCAAACACATCCATATTGGGCTGTTAATTTGAAGGATAGAAAACTGAACCAGTAAACATAGAGTAGGTGGAAAACAAATAAAAATAATCCATGCTTCTTAATGAAAGGTAGCTAATTCAACATTTCATAATTGCAAAGCTTAAGATCAACGTGAGAGTAGTGAAGTGTTGAGATATGTAATTAGAATTCCGAGGAACTAACTGCTGTATGGAATTGGGAGAATTGACAATTCATTCACATTAAATTGCAATAGAAAATTTATATACAGATAGAAAGAAACAAAATACAATTAGATTAAACCACTATGTGATGAAAGAAAGAACACTGAGGGGAAGGAGGATCCTCATTTACACTGCTAAATAAAATGTATAGGATGATTCATCCATATATCAACAGTTTGCAAGAAGAAAGTGTTGTAGTACAAGCCTCGAAGGGAAATCAGCGTAGTTCTAGTTGCAATAATACACACAAAGAAATAAACTTATGAAGGTAAAAGAACTAAACTTTCCTGACAGAAAGATGATTTTGCATTAATATAGTCTCAAAAACTGCTTTCTATTGATTGAAAACAAAGATTACATATGCTGTTTCAGTCACAAAGCGACTGGTTCTACTTCTGAGTTACAAAGCTGTTACTATGCTTGAAAGAGCTTGTGATAGCTACAATCCTAAGCACAAATAGAGAAAGAACTAACTTTAAAATTGAAAACTAAGTGCCCTTTGTAGCCTACATTCATCTCCTAAAAATTTGCAATATGTGCAATAAGAAAGAGAGGCATGTGGTTTGCCTTGCTGGTTGTAGGTGTCTTCTTTTCTTGGAAAAAGTTTTCAACCTCTGTTTTGGGTTGTATCTAACTGATTTTTTCTATTAAAAACTTCCCATACTGCTCCAAAAAGTGTCATAACTGCTTAAAACTTCCCCTTGACCATGTCTATACCCCTGAGAGGCTTTAAACAACCCCTAGATGCTTGGATCTGACTTCAAACTCGGTCAAATCTGCCTCAAACTGCCCTATATTTTCTCTTGGTATCCTATATCAATGTTCCACCTTGTCAACCAACTAACCAACCATCCCAACAAATAGGACATGTGCTTTGGGGTCGGATTGAACAATAAAGAAGCATTTAAGACCCTTCAACTACTCCAAAAAGTGTCATTATCGCCTTAAAATGTCTTCTTAATGCATCCCTATTCTTTATGCCTTAAAGTGTCATTTTTTTTAATTTCCTCTCTTCAAATGTTGGTGACACTGGCCAGAAGAAGATTTCTGTCATTAAGGTTGCTGATGTGGTTGTGAAGACTTTGCAAAACAGATCGGAAGAACTTTAACAAAGAGGTGGCTCCAAGAACACAATCAACCTTAAGGCTGCTTTGCAAACTCAGATATGTTTGCCTTATCTCTGCAATAGAAATTATATTATAATTTATTTGCATTTTTGCTTTATACATTGGTAGGAAATTTTTTACACAGGTTAGCGATACACATCTAGATTATATTGAACCCTTTTAAAGTTTTCGAAGTATACTATTGTGCTTCACAATTTGAAAGAAAACCCTGCAATACAATTTGAAGTAACCTTAGCTTGTATATCCCCTGTTGAATTTTTCGCTAATCCCCAACTAGCATTTCAGCCCTGTGCTTCATTATGGTTCTATATTGACATGGCAAGTACATTTCTTTGTGCATGGCATGAGTTTTATGTCATGAAGAAAATCCTCTAATAACATACCTCAAATTATAATTGAGTACTATATACAATTGTAGTGGTGTGCATTGAAGATATCATTGTAGTTTTGTAGACATGGCTAGGTCATCTGCGGAGTATAGCAACAGAATTTTAGAAACCTCATCTGATTTTTATCCCTCCATTTCAATGCAGTTAGCTTCATATGATGAAGAAAACCAGAACCCTTGTTATTGGATGCAATTTCAAAGATGATTCAGTATATTGCATATATGTTCTATCTTTTCTAGCTTTTCAAAACATAAGAATGATATACATGTTAAAATATACATATCCATTCCCCAGTCTTAGATACAGGTCCATCTTAATATCTATGAAATTATCATTTGCTCATCATTCGACATGTGCATTTGAATACAGGTTTGGATATTATAATTATTTGTAAAATTATCATTGATCTGGCCCAATCAAAACACATCCATATTGGGCTGTTCATTTGAAGGATGGAAAACTTAACCAGTAAACACACAGTAGGTGGAAAACAAATAAAAAAAATACACGCTTCTTTATGAAAGGTGGGTAATTCAATATTTCATAATTGCAAAGTTTAAGAACAGCGTGAGAGTAGTGAAGTGTTGAGCTATGCAATTAGAATTGCGAGGAACTATCTGGTGTATGGAATTGGGAGAATTGACAATTCATTCACATTAAATTGCAATAGAAAACTTATATACAGATAGAAAGAAACAACATACAATTAGATTAAACCACTATGTGATGAAAGCAAGAACACTGAGCGGAAGGAGGATCCTCATTTACACTGCTAAATAAAATGTATAGACTGATTCATCCATATATCAACATTTTGCAAGAAGAAAGTGTTGTAGTGCAACCCTCGAAAGGAAATCACCGTAGTTCTAGTTGCAATAACAAACACAAAGAAATAAGCCTATGAAGGAAAAAGAACTGAACTTTCCTGACAAAAAGGTGATTTTACATTAATATAGTCTCGAAAATTGCTTGCTATTGCTTGAAAACAAAGATTACATATGTTGTTTCAATCACAAAGAGACTGGTTGTACTTCTGGGTTACAAAGCTGTTACTATGCTTGAAAGAGCTTTGGGATAGCTACAATTCTAAGCACAAATTGAGCAAGAACTAACTGTTAAATTGAAAACTAAGTGCCCTTTGTAGCCTACATTCATCTCCTCAAAAATTAGAACATGTGCAATAAAGAACATCTCCTAAAAAGTTGCAACATGTGCAATAAAGAAGAGAGGCACGTGGCTTACCTTGCCGGTTGTAGGTGTCTTCTTTAAAAAGTCTTCAACCTCTGTTTTGAGTCGTATCTAACTGAGTTTTGTTATTAAAAGCTTCCCCAACTGCTCCAAAAAGTATCATAACTACTTAAAACTGCCCCTTGACCATGTGTATACCCTTTAGAGGCTTTAAACAGCCCCTAGATGCTCAGAACTGACTTCAAACTGGGTCAAATCTGCCTCAAATTGCCTTATATTTGCTCTGGGTATCCTATATCAATGTTCCACCTTGTCAACCAACCATCCAACAAATAGGACACGTGCTTTGGGTCAGATTGGACAAAAAAGAGGCACTTAAGACCCCTTCAACTCCTCCAAAAAGTGTCATTATGGCCTTAAAAGGCCTTTGTAATGCATCCCTATCCAGTAGGCATCTTCACATTTGTCAAAAGACACCTGTGAGCCCCAATAACTGATCCTAACTACTCCTCTACTTCTTGCAGCTGCTGTCCATTGTCGTTCATTGTCATCAACATTCACCATTGTCATCTCATTCTTGATTTTACCATGCATAAGAAATACCCATTTTATTGCTCTAACTGGTTTAAATCCTCATGCTCTTCAGCTTACCGTAGAATGGAGAAAGGAAAAATGTTTTTTCAACAGATGCTCAAAAGGCCTAAGCTGCTACCTATATTGATTAGGCCTAAGCTGCTACCTATATCGATTATGCTACCTCTTCTATTTGTTTGAATGTGTACTAGTTAGCTGCTATATCTTCTCGGTAATATTCTCTCTCCTGCTAAGGTTCAAATGGAGTAACAAACCTCCAATATGTTCAATTTATTGAATGTTGTGGCTATCCATTCTCCATAGTGCAATACAAGTTTATTTTCTTTTATACCTTTCTTATTGTCAAGTCATACTTTTAATATATTTTCTTTTGTTGTCTTCCTATCATTGGCCTAGCATGTAACTAAAGGGATTATTAGAATAGTTTCCTTAATGCTCTCTAGTTTCCTTAAATGCTCTCTGTCATTGTTTTTAGATAGTTGCTATTTGTGTAAACTTTGGTGTTGTATATAGGAGCTTCTAGCTTGTTTGTAAATATTCGATTCAATTCATTCAATACAAAATAATCTTTCCAGATTATTTTATGGTATCAGAGCAAGGTTGCTCGAAATCGTGAGTCTGTTCACGTTTTTCTAGTTGCTCGAAAATCACGATTCTGTTCACTTTTTTTCTTGGGTCGAGACTGCTGAAGCTTTCTCCTGTCTGCATACCCTTGTGAAACCTTCATATTAGAGCCGACTAGGGCTTTAACTCTTCACACGACTAGTGAGACTTTGTGCACGGTCTGTGTCCATACGCGACTGGTGCGGCTAGGGCTTTGCATGCGACTGGCGTGACTGGTGCAGCTTCGTCCACGATCTGTGGCTCAAACTCACGCCACCAAGGGCTCACACGACCTGGTTTCCTTCTGACTTGCAACTATTGACGCCTCTGCAATTTTTTTTTCTTGGCTCCTGTTGTGGTATTTTGAAACTAGAGCCGTTTTTTTGCGAAAACCCTAATTTTCGGGATCAGAAATTTTTTTCGAATACATTTTTGTGGTGGGTTTTTCGAGCTTCTATCTGGGTCTTTGTTAAAATTTTCTAGGTACCTCGTTTTTCATGCCTCAATTTTCGAGCCAGCGGATTTGACTTTTAACCTTAGATTCTTTTTGGTTTTTTTGTTAGCTTTTCTGGGTACTTATTGTTTTTTTCTAGGTCAGCCAGAAATCTGTCTTGGAATTTGTGCCTGTTAAATTCCATTCTTGAAGATTGTTTCTGATGGCGTCTTTGACCAACCTAATGCTAGAAAACAGTCAATGGTTTAATGGCAGCAATTATAACACCTGGAAGTAGCGAATGTTGACCATCTTCGAGTACCGTCGTCTGGATGCGCTTGTTCTAGGCACAGAGACCCGTTCGACCTCTATTCAAGCAGATCAAGATAAATTCAATGATCGGAATCGAGAAGCTGTTATGGTTCTCAAGCTCTCTGTCACAGATGATCAGTTGCCTCAGATTCCTTTTGGCAAGTCTGCTGCAGACATCTGGAAATACTTGAAGGAGTTGCATGAGACATCCAACAAGAGTCGCGCGTTCTTTCTAAAGAATCAGTTGTTCTCCATTATGATGGATGAATGTATGTCCTTACAGGAACATCTCACGAAGATTAAGGACATTTGTGATCAGCTTGAAGCCATCGGTCGGAAGATGGAGGAAGAAGATATGGTAGTTATTACACTGAAAAGCCTACCTACATCTTATGAGCATTTCATAGAGACTCTCAACATTACCTCAACTAATGTTGATCTGAAATTCCCAGAGTTATGCACCAAACTTCTCCAGCAGGATCGTTGGAAGCAGCAGTTTGGTAGCCGTGCTTCCTCATCCTCGTCAGAACAAGCCTTTGCAGCTAAATCCCAGCCTTCTTAGTCATCACAACAGGGCAGTTCATATCATTTCTCAAGCAATTCTTAGCAGAAGAGTGTTTAGTGTCATTACTGTCATAAGTACGGTCACATGAAGAAAGATTGCTGTCAGCGGCTCGCTTCCAAACAAAAGAAGCTGGGAGAGTCAAATCAACAGGCAAATGTTATTGAACATTCTAAGAAAAAGGAGTCTACCTTCTATGCTTTTATGGCTAAAAACCCTTCTGATTTAGCCCGGTCGTCTGCTTGGTATATCGATTCTGGTGCTTCACGTCATTTTTCTCATAGGTGTGACTGGTTTATGGACTTCTATCCCTACAGTGATTCAGTTGTATTTGGCGGTGGAGAAGAGTTCAAAATTATTGGCAGAGGCAATGTTCAGATACAGTCTGGTGGGTGTCAGCTCATCTTTCTCAATGTATGCTACGTTCCTAGTATGGCTCTCAATCTGCTCTCTGTGAGTCAGATCATGAGAAATTCTCCTTAGTTGGATGTGGTATTCAATTCCCAAAAATGCTCTATTATTGATCGAGAGACTCGTCTTACTGTTGCTACTGGTCTAGAGGATCATGGCCTATATCGGCTTACTAACACTGGTGATTCTCCTGAAATAGCTATGGCAGCTTGTGATTTATCTCTCAGTACTTTGTGGCATCAGAGATATGGACATCTCAACATTCAGTATCTCTCTCAGCTGTCTTGGGAGGAACTTGTTTCTGGGCTACCTCTGATTCAGACGCAACATCTTGGAGTATGTGACGCCTGTCATGTTGGCAAACAACATCGGACTCCCTTCAAAGATGGAGATTCTTGGCGTGCATCTCAGGTACTTCAATTACTTCATGCTGATATTTGTGGTCCTATGAATACATCTTCAGTTATTGGTTGCAAATATTTTTTGCTTATTGTTGATGATTTTAGCAAAAAAATGTCAGTGTACTTTCTTAAACAAAAATCAGATGTGTTTAGTACATTTCAGACTTTTAAGTCTTTGGTTGAAAACGAGTTTGGCTGCAATATCATTTCTCTTAGAATAGATAATGGAGGGGAATTTTGTTCTATTGCATTTTCCGATTTTTGTGCTAAACATGGCATCAAATGCCAGTTCACCACACCCTACACTCCTCAGCAAAATAGTGTTGTTGAGCGTCGCAATCGTACGATTGTTGAGATGGCTCGTTCTATGTTACAACACAGGACCATTCCTAATAAGTATTGGGCAGAAGCAGTGTTTACTGCTGTTTACCTTCTTAATCGTTCCCCTACTTAGGCTGTCAAGCACAAAACTCTAGAAGAGTTGTGGTCTGGTCGTAAGCCCAAGATCAGCCACCTGAAGATCTTTGGCTCTCTTGCATATGTTTGGATTCCTGTTGCTAAACGCTCCAAATTAGATCCCAAGAGCCAAAGACTCATGATGACAGGGTACAGTGACAATCATAAGGCCTACAGATTGATAGATATCGATACTGATCATCTTATCTTTAGTCGTGATGTTTTTGATGAAACTCGAGGACCTTTTCTGTCTTCTTCTGAGTAGTGTTCTGAGGAACAGTCTCACGGTGTCCCTCTTCCTTTAGCACCCCCTGATGGGAGGGATGATACAGATAATGCTCTTCCTGGGGCACTTGATGTTGATCCTGTTGAAGCCCCCACACATGATCCTCTTCCTGCCCCTGTTGCTGCTTCTGAACCTCCTCCAGCTCCTCCAGAGATCCGGCCCAAATGGTGGGTGAAAACTATTAGTGATCTCAAGGATGATGAGCTCATCGAAGGTAGAGTTTCTAGAAATAAGAGCAAACAGCAACCTACAGTTAATTTTGCTCTTATGGCCAACATTCATAGTGTCTATGAGCCTCAGACCTATTTTGAGGCTAACGGTATTCCTGAGTGGGAACAGGCTATGGAAGCAGAATTCCAAAGTCTTCAAAAAAATCACACTTGGGTCCTTTCTAATCTTCCTTTAGGGAAGAAGCCCATTAGTTGCAAATGGGTGTACAAGGTGAAATATAGAGCTGATGGAACCTTAGACAAGTATAAAGCTCGTCTTGTTGCTCGTGGGTTCTCAAAGAAGGCATTGACTATGAAGAGACCTTTGCTCCTACAGCCAAAATGAGTACTGCACGGCTTGTTCTTGCCTTAGCAGCTCAGTTTGATTGGAAAGTCCATCAGATGGATGTTAACAGTGCCTTTCTAAATGGTGATTTACAGGAAGAGGTATACATAACACAACCTCTTGGATTTAAGGTTGTTGGTCAAGAAAACAAAGTTTGTAAACTTGTCAAAGCTCTCTATGGTTTGAAACAAGCCCCTCGGGCCTGGTTCAGTGGAGTCCATCAGATTCAAATCTGTATATCAAACATGTAGGTGATGCTATATTGTTTATAGTTGTCTATGTGGATGATCTGATCATTACTGGCAGTTCAGAACATTTGATCACTGAAATCAAACAAAATTTATGTCACACCTTTGATATGATAGATTTGGGACTCTTGCACTATTGTCTCGGAATTGAAGTTTGGCAGACTAAGCACAGTATCTTTATTTCTCAGTCCAAGTATGCCAAAAATCTTGTGGACAAGTTCAGAATGCAAGATTGTAAACCTGCCTCCACTTCTATAGAACCTGGGCTTAAATTGTCAACCTCGTCAACTTCTCCTGATGTGGATGAATCTTTGTTTAGACAACTAGTCGGCGGTCTCATTTATCTTACTATCACCAGACCTGACATCAGTTTTGCAGTAAGCTACATATCTCAGTTTATGACAGCTCCCAAGGTTGATCATTGGATAGCTGCAAAGCGTAAACTATGCTATGTAAGCAGTACTTTTGATTATGGCCTCCTGTACACTCGAAGTCCCAACCCTACACTATGTGGCTACACAGATTCAGATTGGGCCGGCTCTATTGATGATTGTAAGTCCAACGCTGGATATGTGTTTCATTTGGGATCTAGTGCTGTCACATGGACTAGCAAGAAGCAACAAGTGGTGGCTCTATCTTCGACTGAAGCAAAGTATCGGGGAGCAGTTAAGGCAGCTTGTGAAGCAGTTTGGCTTCGGCGGATGCTTGCAAATATGCATGTTCCCCAGTCAGGACCGACTCCTATATTCTGTGATAATCAGGGAGTGCTCAAACTGGCAAAGAATCCAGTCTTCCATGAACGAACCAAGCATGTCGAAACACATTGTCATTACATTCGTCAGCTGGTTGAAGACAAATCTATTCAGTTGCTGTATGTTCCTACCTTAGAGCAGTCTGCTGATATCTTCACCAAGTCACTCGGTTCTGATAAATTTGTAAAATTCAGAGAAGCTATTGGTGTTATTGATAGATTGAGCATTATGGGGGGTATTAGAATAGTTTCCTTAATGCTCTCTAGTTTCCTTAAATTCTCTCTGTCATTGTTTTTAGGTAGTTGCTATTTGTGTAAACTTCGGTGTTGTATATAGGAGCTTCTGGCTCGTTTGTAAATATTCGATTCAATTCATTCAATACAAAATAATCTTTCCAGATTATTTTAGGGATTTAGATGTCCTTTTTCAATTTCCAGCTTACAATTCCCATTCGTAATTGTAAATAGGTTCACAGAAAATATATTAACTTATTATGCTCATCATCAACCGGTAAACGGGAACCAGCCCTTTATAGTAATTCTTTAACATATGGCTAGAATAGCCCTTCCTATTCCTCAAAGTTTAATGGCTTGCTGAAAACATGAGCTTGACCATAAAGCCAAAGTGTGGAGGACATGTGTCTAAAGTTGTTCCAAGAGTAAACTGCAGTTTCTCTTACACATTACAATGTCAATTTAGGCATCTTATAAGTGTACTTACCTCATCGAGAGTACTTAGCAATGAAAATAAATAAATCTGCAAACTCCTCCACAGTAGAGGGAGGCATCGCTGTGCTTGAACATGACATTTTCTGTTATATTATTCACAACCTTCCTTTTCCTCTGCTTTTTGTCTATGTTAGAGGTCTCTTTTCAGCTGCTATTTTATATCGGGTTGCTACTGATCAAGTTCGTTATATACTGTGCCTTGCTGTTTAGTTGTTATTTTTGTTCGATATATTCTCTGCTGCTGTTTATTTGTTCTTGTTGTAAAACTGCTGTTTATTTGTTCTTGTTGTTCGTTTTACAGCTGTCACTGTTACTGCTATTTATGTTAGAGGTCTCTTTTCAGCTGCTATTTTATATACTGTGCCTTGCTGTTTAGTTGTTCTTGTTGTTCGATATTTTCTCTACTGATGTTTAGTTGTTCTTGTTGTTTGTTTTACAACTGTCACTGTTCCTGATGGCAGTCTCCTTACTATTATTTTTGGAATATTCTTTTATCTACATTATTTTAGTAAAAAAATACTGGGCAGTCCATTTGTATGGCCTATGATTGAAAATTTATTTTAATAGTACCTCTATGTTTCACAACAACAATAACCAAAGATTATAGGTTGTGGTATCTGCCTTTACACTCGTCAATTGCATACGCTTGAAAGTTCATAAAATATTTTCAACAAATCTATTTTATACCTATCTTGTAATCACAACATTCCATACTAACATATTTCTTTGAAGAACTCTACAAGACAATTCATGTGCCTTGTTATCCTTAGATTGTCTGGATATCTTGCCATAATGGTATTCCATGAGATTACATCTCTAAAGCTTATGTCATACAGTTCACATGTCTTCTCTATGATTCCATAATTACTTGAGCAGTTACACATGCCTTGTATATGCTTCCACATTCGTTGCCATTACAGCTAAAAAAACATTTGACGGATATCTTGCAATGATGGAATTCCATGAGGCATTATGTCAATCAGTTCACCTGCTACTGTTCCATATTTTCCATATGTCTACAAATGCGTTTCCGACAAAAAAATCTCTTTTTATTATGCTTTGATGGATGTGTCCGTGCCCTATTCCAAAGATCCCAATTTGCTGACAAAGGTTGTGGAACTTCAGCAAATCCATGTCACCACATTTCTTAGAGGCATGTTTTCGAACAATCGAAGTGCCTTGTCTATTTTACCCTCAATACACTAAGAAGTTTCAAAAAAATAATCAATGATTCACTAAAATCAGGGGTCAAAATCAGGAGCCTAAATATGAATCCGTAAATTAACATCAAAATCATGATACCTCTCATTTGAATAGGATATAGCTCCTCTTACTGTGGCGGTGTCTTCTGCAGAGACGGCCAAAAATTCATGACTCTGCTTTTGCCAGCAAGATACGCTTGAAGTCCTTATTTGAGAATACGGGATGAATGAATTGTTCAGAGATATCTTATAATTTACTATTGGAGTCTTTCTTCATGTTCCCATGTCTTTAGTATTATTTATATATCATTATTTAAAATAATTTTGATGTTAAAAGATTTATTAATGTTAAGTGTGAAATGTGAAATGTGCAGATTCATTTGATTTAACAAATGTAAGGAGTATTGATGAATGCCTAAATTTCTTATTATTGTAAATAGATTTTTGCATTGATCAATGTCTAAATTTCTTATTATTGTAAATAGATTTTTGCATTGATCAATGTCTAAATTTCTTATACATTGCTTAACAATTATAAGTAATAAAAAATATATTATTTTTTGGGAGGGGTAGAAATACCTCTCCACACTCTTGAGGATGGTCATGGACATCTTTCAAGAGGTCTTGTTTTTTGTTTTTCTCTTTTCATGTTATTTTTAGTTTTTTATGTTTAAATTTAATTTAGCTAAATATTTTACTAATCAAATATGTATTTTAAAAATTTATTGTGTGTGAATAGTAAAATAAAAGATCAATAAGTTGTATGAATTTCTTTTTTAAAATTTATAATGATCTATATGTGCTGTAATTGCATGGTTTTTATAGTGATCAATTGTTTAGTTGGGCATTTTATGGATTTTATATAATATATGGAGAAAGTTTGATAATTACTTTCATCTATGAAGTGTTTGGTGTTCTTTTGCATAAAGATTAATGACACTAGCCAAGTGTCACTAATTATTTTAGTTTCTTTTCAAGTGTCTAATTGCAAGTATGTCATCAAATTTCATGACATGCCTTAGTGTGCATCTGTATTAGGTTAAATGTCTTGATTAATCTAACATTGTACATCAAAAGCCAATGCTATGCCTAATGTTTTTGTCTATGCATCATGGTTGAGTGAAACTAACTCTAAGATTTTTGTTTGAAAGTCAAATTGAACTCGCATGGTGTATCTAGTGTGCTTATTCATAACATTATTGTTGAGTGAGATTGACTCATGTACATGATGATTGCATGAATCTTATAATCATCAACCTTAACACATGATAAAACTAACTGTCCATAATGGTTATATGTAGATCATTTAGTCATAATGGTTAGTTATTCATTTATAAGTGTTAGTGGCATTTACTCTTCTGCATTATGTATGTTGTATAAAGGTTATAATAAAACATCATTAAGCTATATTTATGCTTAATTATACATAATAAAGAATATGGATTTGCAAATATCTTTATGTATGTATGTATGTATATATGTATGTATGAATAAATGAATGAATGCATGTATGTATGTGTGAGTGATGTGAACCTAACCTGTCGAGAGCATCCGTAGACAGTCAAACCTTAGTTCTAATCTAGCATACAAGTTATAAAGTAAAACTTTCACGAACACCACCTCCGATCGAGGCAAAACAAGAGCTCCTAAGCCATGTTTGATTTGCTCGTTTGAGGGGAATTTGGATGTGCTCTCCAAGCACAATGAGGATATCCCCAGTGCAATTCTAAGGTGATCAAGACCACATAAAAGCCATGGAGACCCTAAAAGTGGCACAAAACCTAGTACGGGGAACTAGTTTTGCCCCTAGGGTTCTAAGGGACACAATGGATGAAAATGAGATTTTAAGCTATGGATGAGATGCAAGATTCATTATACCTTAAGTATGGATGTGATATGATTTAAAAATGAAGTGCAACTCTAAAAAAAAAACTAAAATTTGTCCATTAAGCTATTCTATGATGATTTAAGAACTCAAAACAAGGAAGGAAAGATAACAATGCTAATATGCTATGAGATCGTAGAGATAAATGAACATAATAACAATGCCTAGAAATGAAAGATTGATTATTATTTTTCTCATAGAGGAGGCTCTATTTATAGAATTTGGAGGAAGGGCTAGGGTTTAGGAAAATGGTTAGGGTTTAGGAAGAAGGGCTAGGGTTTAGGAAAAGGGTTAGGGTTTAGGAAGAAGGGTTAGGGTTTAGGGTCAAAGAGATAAGATAAGCATTTATGGTTGAAAGGCTCAAGGTTGTTCACACATGTGTGAGCAACACTTGGGAAGAGTGAAGGGGACAGGGATGGAAGAAAGGGGATGGGTTGCCATTAAGAGCGCTGCAAGATCCATTAATGATGGTGTAAGGGGTCATTAATGAGGGTAGTTGACTTTGGGGAAGGGGAATCTATTAAGGCTAATGGGGTTAGGAATCACCTCTTAGGTGGGGTTGGGGAGTGATTAGGGTAAGGGGATAGGATTTGGAAGTTTCTAGAAGATTATTAGGATTAGGGGAATTAAATAAATATTTAATTTATTTAAAGAGGGTTTGGTGGAGAAAATTTATTAAAATGATTTAATAAATTAGGAGGGGGGATATTTAAATTAGATTTAAATATTTTTGTCAAGATTCTTTAATTAAATAAATTTAATTGAAAGGGGAGGGGGTAATGAAAATAATAATTAATTAAATAATTAAATAATTATGATGTCATCAACATTTATTAATTAAAATAAATTTAATTAATAGAAAGAATTTTTAGGTGTCTACATTTTGCCCCTCTTTGATGTGGCGCCGCAAGTGGTGTTGCGTCAAAGACAAGAAAATAAGATGCCCCATGCGAGGTTAAGATGTTGTGGCGAAGCAATGAGGGTAAGAGGTTGTGCCCCCTAGAGAAAATAATGCAAAGGAAAAGCCTTGTGGGATTTTCTTGAAAAGGACCCAAACGGGAAGGAAGTGGAGCAAAGAGATGGGAAAGAGGATACATAGAAGTTGACCATGAGCAAAGATACATGAATTTAAACATACAGGAATGCATGATGAACCTATATGCAGCTAATGGGACATGGGGATTTCATTGTGTTGATGTGGAGAGCACAACCTAGTTTGATATAGAAAAATTAGAGACCTACCAAGGTTACTTAGGAACTCAAGGCGTTGTCACCAATGGTACAAAGGACTGATACAAAAAGACACGCAAGGATTGCCCCAATATCACACATGAATCCAAGAGGAGGCATGGTAGAAACGATGCTGGAGAACCCACAAAGAAATAACATTTCTCAAGTGCACCATGTAACCCAAAAGATCACATGTGGGACGTGCAAGGGTCATATCTGACTGACTCACAAGTAGAAAGCAAAGTGATCAAAAGACCCTGCCCTAGATTGCCCTCATTTGCAGTGCACCATGATATAAAGGATCGTGGCGACTGTGAGGGGAGGAAGAAGAAGAAGCCGCAAAAGATGAACAAGATCCAAAGAGAAATAAAAAAACCAAAGCGATAAATCCAAAAGACGTCCTTTTCCAAAGAGAGCTTGATTGATTGAATGATTTATTGAGGGATTAGGTTAGACAGGAGGAAGGATACATCCTACAAGGACCAGTTGGATTGGATGTGTATTGATAGAACTATGTTGGTTAGTGGCAAAAGATGAATTTGAGACAATCACTAGATCAACAATGTGGGTTGAGGAACTTGTTGAAGTACAAGGCTAGGTGAGAAAGTGCAAGTGATCATAGTGTTTGCAGGATGGATGAAGGATATGTACAATAGGACACAACAATATAGTACAAAGGACGATGAGATATTTTACAACAGATATTTATAGAAAGATCAGGGATTGGGATAGGTTAGAAGGTGAGACGGGAGGAAGGATGCATCCTACAAGGACCTGTTGGTGGTGGGGATTTGGGGGGTGAAGTGATGATGAGTGGATGTAGGGTATGGGAGGGGATGGGAGTTTCATAGATAATGAACCAGTCCACTATGTATGGCGCTTGTTTCCAAGTTTTCACCAACATACTTTTCCAAGGTACTTGATTGCCAAGTTTTCACCATTGGACAATTATTTTTCTTTACTTTATTCATTTTTTGATTTTTTTAAATTTTTTGTGTTTTTTTGAATTTTTCCAATTTTTATGGATTTTTCTGGATCATAAAGGATGGTTCAAGCATAAAACCACTTCAGATGGATGATGTTGATAGGATCATTCAGGGGATCCCCTTCTGGGGTTGATAACTGGTAGGTTCTAGAGCCAAACAACATTGTGACAACAAAAGGACCCAACCAAGTAGGTTCAAACTTCTCTTTCTTTTCTCGATTGGCTTGCACTTTTTTATTCTCTTTCAGGACTATGTCGCCTATTTGGAACTGTCTTGGGTGGACTTTTTTGTTATAGCTCCTTTTGAGTCGATTATGATATACAACCAGGTGATCATAAACTTGCTACCTTTTCTCATCTAATAGATCCAACTATGTGAGGTGTGCCACACGATTGTCTTCATCAATGGTATAGTTTTCAATGGACATGTGCAACTGAGGAAGCTCAACCTCTATTGGTAAGACAACTTTGACACCATGTACAATGGAGTATGGGGTGGTGTGTGTGGAATGAAGTGCGGTAGGCCTAGAGGGCGAGATTGATTTGGAGGTGCCAATCACAACCAGAATCATTGACAACCTTTTTGAGGATTTTGAGGATAGTTTTATTGGTTGCCTCAGCTTGCTCATTTGCTTGAGGGAAATATGGGCTCAAGGAATGGTGATGGATGTGGAGTCTGGCACATAGATCATCCACATGCTGGTTTTCAAAGGGTGTTCCATGATGTATGAAGATGGTGGAAGGGATGTCGAAGCGACAAATGATATGGTATAGGATGAACTTGGATATTTAAATGCTTGTAGTTAGGAAGAGCGGAATTGCTTCAACCTACTTTGTAAAATATTGAGCGGCTATTATGATATACTTGTGTCCATCAGAGGAAAGGGGAGTGTCAAACTAACGATGTCGAAGCCCCAACATGAAAAAGGCCATCGTGGTGCAATGGGTTGCAAGTATTATGCTGGAGCATGGATCGGATTAGCATGCTGCTAACATGGTAGGCATTTCTTTATAAATTCATAGGGATCATTTTCCATTGTTGGCCAATAATACCCGACTCTAAGAAAATACTTTGCTAGGACCATGCCACTCGTGTGGGCACCATAAATCCTAGTGTGAGCCTCTTGTAAAGCCAGGATGGCCTCGTTCAAATTTAAAACACCAAGAGAGGATGTTGTGATATCCACAATGATGTAGGGTGTTGGCTACAAGAGTGTAGCAGGAAGCTCTGCGAATAAGGTTCTGGCATTAGGTGTTTGTGAGGTGGGGGATATGATACCATTTTTAGGTAGGCAGGGATATCGTGGTACCATGGGGACTGGGGACCAACCAAGATGCACACCATTTCAGAATCAGCATTCTTGTAAGCAGTTGTATGTAGTTTCTTGACTAAGAATTCATATATACTGCGCAGAATCTCAAGGGATCTCCAGTAAGGAACCGATAGTTTCTATTGCATCATCAACTTTCTTTTGTAGCCTAGGTATCTATGTGAACAGTCTAGGCTCAGGAAGTGCTCTTTCAATTTGTATACTAGCTCATTGTATGGTAGAAGCTTATCATCCTTAGTTTGAAATTCATCCAGGACTTGCTTGATCATCAGTTGTGAATCTCCAAATACTTGCAGTTTTGTGATGTTCCATTGAATAGTTGTTCCATGTTTTTCATATGTTTAGATGAAAGCATTTCTGACCATAGTAATTTTTAGTGGCTAATATTTGCCAATTGGCTAATTTTGGAAATTTGAGAATCCAAATTTGGCTAATAATTGAAGAGTTAAGGCAACCTAAATTGTTGTATTTTTACAAAATTTTGATTTAGAAATATTTAAATCGTAAAATAATTTATTTTATAAAAACGTTGAACTCAAAAATTCGCCTCAATATTCGATAGATGCTCAGATTTGATTCGCTATAATTTTATAAGTTATTGTAGAAATTTAAATTAATTCTCCAATAATATATCATGATTATTAGTTATTGTAGGGATCTATCACCAACTTTTAGTTTCCATTATTGACTTAAAGTATTATCTAGTGACCCTCATTATATTCTATGAGGTAAAAATGTTAGTATTTGGTTTGTAATGCTGAAGGGAGCTAAAATTCCTTTCAGATTGTTTATCTCAATATAAGTCAATGGTGTTGAAGAAATTTTGGGCCCCATTAGTAATTTAAAAATATCAATACATTTGTCTCACACAATACAATGAGTTAAAAATGATTTAATAAATTAGGAGGGGTGATATTTAAATTAGATTTAAATATTTTTGTCAAGATTCTTTAATTAAATAAATTTAATTGAAAGGGGAGGGGGTAATGAAAATAATAATTAATTAAATAATTAAATAATTATGATGTCATCAACATTTATTAATTAAAATAAATTGAATTAATAGAAAGAATTTTTAGGTGTCTACATTTTGCCCCTCTTTGATGTGGTGCCGCAAGTGGCGTTGCGTCAAAGACAAGAAAATAAGATGCCCCATGCGAGGTTAAGATGTTGTGGCGAAGCAATGACAGTAAGAGGTTGTGCCCCCTTGAGAAAATAATGCAAAGGAAAAGCCTTGTGGGATTTTCTTGAAAAGGACCCAAACGAAAAGGAAGTGGAGCAAAGAGATGGGAAAGAGGATACATAGAAGTTGACCATAGCAAAGACACATGAATGTAAAGATCTAGGAATGCAGGATGAACCTATATGCAACTAACGGGACATGGGGATTTCATTGTGTTGATGTGGAGAGCACAAACTAGTTTGATATAGAAACATTAGAGACCTACCAAGGTTACTTAGGAACTCAAGGCGTTGTCACCAATGGTACAAAGGACTGATACAAAAAGACACGCAAGGATTGCCCCAATATCACACATGAATCCAAGAGGAGGCATGGTAGAGACGATGCTGGAGAACCTACAAAGAAATAACATTTCTCAAGTGCACCATGTAACCCAAAAGATCACATGTGGGACGTGCAAGGGTCATATCTGACTGACTCACAAGCAGAAAGCAAAATGATCAAAAGACCCTACACTACATTGCCCTCGTTTGCAGTGCACCATGATATAAAGGATCGTGGTGACTGCGAGGAGAGGAAGAAGAATAAGCCGCAAAAGATGAACAAGATCCAAAGAGAAATAAAAAAACCAAAGCGATAAATCCAAAAGATGTCCATTTCCAAAGAGAGCGTGATTGATTGAATGATTTATTGAGGGATTAGGTCAGACAGGAGGAAGGATACATCCTACAAGGACCCATTGGATGGGATGTGTATTGATAGAACTATGTTGGTTAGTGGCAAAAAATGAATCTGAGACAATCACTAGATCAAGGATGTGGGCTAAGGAACTTGTTGAAGTACAAGGCTAGGTGAGACAGTGCAAGTGATCATAGTGTTTGTAGGATGGACGAAGGATATGTTCAATAGGACACAACAATATAGTATAAAGTACGATGAGATATTTTACAACAAATATTTATAGAAAGATCAGGGATTGGGATAGGTTAGAAGGTGAGATGGGAGGAAGGATGCATCCTACAAGGACCTGTTGGTGGTGGGGATTTGGGGGGTGAAGTGATGATGAGTGGATGTAGGGTATGGGAGGGGATGGGAGTTTCATAGATAATGACCGAGTCCACTATGTATGGTGCTTGTTTTCAAGTTTTCACCAACATACTTTTCCAAGGTACTTGATTGCCAAGTTTTTACCATTGGACAATTATTTTTCTTTACTTTATTCATTTTTTGATTTTTTTAAATTTTTTGTGTTTTTTTGAATTTTTCCAATTTTTATGAATTTTTCTGGATCATAAAGGATGGTTCAAGCATAAAACCACTTCAGATGGATGATGTTGATAGGATCATTCAGGGGATCCCCTTCTGGGGTTGATATCTGGTAGGCTCTAGAGCGAAACCATATTGTGACAACATAAGGACCCAACAAAGTAAGTTCAACCTTGTCTTTCTTCTCTCGATTGGCTTGCACTTTTTTATTCTCTTTCAGGACCATGTCGCCTATTTGGAACTGTCTTGGGTGGACCTTTTTGTTATAGCTCCTTTTGAGTCGATTCTGATATACAACTAGGTGATCATAGACTTGCTGCCTTTTCTCATCTAATAGATCCAACTATGTGAGGTGTGCTGCACGATTGTCTTCATCAATGGTATAGTTTTTCATGGATACGTGCAATTCAGGAAGCTCAACCGCTATTCGTAAGACAACTTTGACACCATATACAAGGTAGTATGGGGTGGTGTGTGCGGAATGAAGTGCGATAGGCCCAGAGGGCGAGATTGATTTGGAGGTGCCAATCACAACCAGAATCATTGACAACCTTTTCGAGGATTTCGAGGATAGTTTTATTGGTTGCCTTAGCTTGGTCATTTGCTTGAGGGAAGTATGGGCTCGAGGAACGGTGATGGATGTGGAGTCTCGCACATAGATCATCCACATGCTGGTTTTCAAAGGGTGTTCCATGATGTATGAAGATGGTGGAAGGGATGTCGAAGCGACAAATGATATGGTATAGGATGAACTTGGATATTTAAATGCCTGTAGTTAGGAAAAGCGGAATTGCTTCAACCTACTTTGTAAAATATTGAGTGGCTATTATGATATACTTGTGTCCATTATTGGAAAGGGGAGTGTCAAACTAACGAGGTCGAAGCCCCAACATGAAAAGGGCCATCGTGGTGCAATGGGTTGCAAGTATTATGTTGGAGCATGGATCAGATTAGCATGCTGCTGACATGGTAAGCATTTCTTTATAAATTCATAGGGATCATGCTCCATTGTTGGCCAATAATACCCGACTTTGAGAAAATACTTTGGTAGGACCATGCCACTTGTGTGGGCACCGTAAATTCTAGTGTGAGCCTCTTGTAAAGCCATGATGGCCTCATTCAAATCTAAACAACAAGAGATGATGTTGTGATATCCACGATGATGTAGGGTGTTGGCTACAAGAGTATAGCAGGAAGCTTTGCGAATAAGGTTTTGGTATTGGGTGTTTGTGACGTGGGGGATATGATACCATTTTTAGATAGGCATGGCTATCGTGGTACCATTGGGATTGGGAAGCAACCAAGATGCACACCATTTCAGAATCGACATTCTCGTAAGCAGGTGTATGTATTTTCCTGACTAAGAATTCATAGATACTGCGCAGAATCTCAAGGGATCTCTAGTAAGGACCCGATAATTTCTATTGCATCATCAACTTTCTTTTGTAGCCTAGGTATCTATGTGAACAGTCTAGGCTCAGGAAGTGCTCTTTCAATCTGTATACTAGCTTGTTGTATTGTAGAAGCTTATCGTCCTTAGTTTGAAATTCATCCAGGACTCGCTTGATCATCAGTTGTGAATCTCCAAATACTTGCAGTTTTGTGATGTTCCATTGAATAGTTGTTCCATGTTTTTCATATGTCTAGACGAAAGCATTTCTGACCATAGTAATTTTTAGTGGCTAATATTCGCCAATTGGCTAATTTTGGAAATTTGAGAATCCAAATTTGGCTAATAATTGAAGAGTTAGGGCAACCTAAATTGCCCTATTTTTACAAAATTTTGATTTAGAAATATTTAAATCGTAAAATAATTTATTTTATAAAAACGTTGAACTCAAAAATTCGCCACAATATTTGATACATGCTCAGATTTGATTCGCTATAATTTTATAAGTTATTGTAGAAATTTAAATTAATTCTCCAATAATATATCATGATTATTAGTTATTGTAGGGATCTATCACCAACTTTTAGTTTCCATTATTGACTTAAAGTATAATCTAGTGACCCTCATTATATTCTCTGAGGTAAAAATGTTAGTATTTGGTTTGTAATACTGATGGGAGCTAAAATTCCTTTCAGATTGTTTATCTCAATATAAGTCAATGGTGTTGAAGAAATTTTGGGCCCCATTAGTAATTTAAAAATATCAATACATTTGTCTCACACAATACAATGAGTTAAAAATGATTTAATAAATTAGGAGGGGGGATATTTAAATATTTTTGTCAAGATTCTTTAATTAAATAAATTTAATTGAAAGGGGAGGGGGTACTGAAAATAATAATTAATTAAATAATTAAATAATTATGATGTCATCAACATTTATTAATTAAAATAAATTTAATTAATATAAATTTTTTTTAGGTGACTACATTTTGCCCCTCTTTGATGTGGCGCCGCAAGTGGTGTTGCGTCAAAGACAAGAAAATAAGATGCACATGCGAGGTTAAGATGTTGTGGTGAAGCAATGACGGTAAGAGGTTGTGCCCCCTCGAGAAAATAATGCAAAGGAAAAGCCTTGTAGGATTTTCTTGAAAAGGACCCATACGGGAAGGAAGTAGAGCAAAGAGATGGGAAAGAGGATACATAGAAGTTGACCATGAGAAAAGATACATGAATGTAAAGATGCAGGAATGCAGGATGAACCTATATGCAGCTAACCGGACATGGGGATTTCATTGTGTTGATGTTGAGAGCTCAACCTAGTTTGATATAGAAACATTGGAGACCTACCAAGGTTACTTAGGAAGTGAAGGCGTTGTCACCAATGGTACAAAGGACTGATAAAAAATGACAAGCAAGGATTGCGCCAATATCACACATGAATCCAAGAGGAGGCATGGTAGAAACGATACAGGAGAACCCACAAACAAATAACATTTCTCAAGCGCACCATGTAACCCAAAAGATCACATGTGGGACGTGCAAGGGTCATATCTGACTGACTCACAAGAAAAAAACAAATTTATCAAAAGACCCTACCCTAGATTGCCCTCGTTTGCAGTGCACCATGATATAAAGGATCGTGGCAACTGTGAGGAGAGGAAGAAGAAGCCGCAAAAGATGAATAGGATCCAAAGAGAAATAAAAAAACCAAAGCAATAAATCCAAAAGACGTCCTTTTCCAAAGAGAGCGTGATTGATTGAATGATTTATTGAGGGATTAGTTCAGACAGGAGGAAAGATACATCCTACAAGGACCCGTTGGATGGGATGTGTATTGATAGAATTTTGTTGGTTAGTGGCAAAAGACGAATCTAAGACAATCACTAGATCAAGGATGTGGGCTGAGGAACTTGTTGAAGTACAAGGCTAGGTGAGACAGTGCAAGTGATCATAGTGTTTGCAGGACGGACGAAGGATATGTACAATAGGACACAACACTATAGTACAAAGGATGATGAGATATTTTACAATAGATATTTATAGAAAGATCAGGGATTTCGATAGGTCAGAAGTTGAGACGGGAGGAAGGATGCATCCTACAAGGACTTGTTGGTGGTGGGGATTTGGGGGGTGAAGTGATGATGAGTGGATGTAGGGTATGGGAGGGGATGGGAGTTTCATAGATAATGACCCAGTCCACTATGTATGGCGCTTGTTTCCAAGTTTTCACCAACATACTTTTCCAAGGTACTTGATTGCCAAGTTTTCACCATTGGACAATTATTTTTCTTTACTTTATTCATTTTTTGATTTTTTTAAATTTTTTGTGTTTTTTTGAATTTTTCCAATTTTTATGAATTTTTCTGGATCATAAAGGATGGTTCAAGCATAAAACCACTTCAGATGGATGATGTTGATAGGATCATTCAGGGGATCCCCTTCTGGGGTTGATAACTGGTAGGCTCTAGAGCCAAACCACATTGTGACAACATAAGGACCGAACCAAGTAGGTTCAAACTTCTCTTTATTTTCTCGATTGCCTTGCACTTTTTAATTCTCTTTCAGGACCATGTCGCCTATCTGGAATTGTCTTGGGTGGACCTTTTTGTTATACCTCCTTTTGAGTCGATTTTGATATACAACCAGGTGATCATAAACTTTCTGCCTTTTCTCATCTAATAGATCTAACTATGTGAGGTGTGCCACACAATTGTCTTCATCAATGGTATAGTTTTTCATGGATACGTGCAATTAAGGAAGCTTGACCTCTATTGGTAAGACAACTTTAACACCATATACAAAGGAGTATGGGGTGGTGTGTGCAGAATGAAGTGCGGTAGGCCCAGAGGGTGAAATTGATTTGGAGGTGCCAATCACAACTAGAATCATCGACAACCTTTTTGAGGATTTTATGGATAGTTTTATTGGTTGCCTCAGCTTGGTCATTTGCTTGAGGGAAGTATGGGCTCGAGGAAGGGTGATGGATGTGGAGTTTGGCACATAGATCATCCACATGCTGGTTTTCAAAGGGTGTTCCATGATGTATGAAGATGGTGGAAGGGATGTCGAAGCGACAAATGATATGGTATAGGATGAACGTGGATATTTAAATGCCTGTAGTTAGGATGAGCGAAATTGCTTCAACCTACTTTGTAAAATATTGAGTGGCTATTATGATATACTTGTATCCGTTAGAGGAAAGGGTAGTGTCAAAATAACGAGGTCGAAGCCCCAACATGAAAAGGGCCGTGGTGGTGCAATGGGTTGCAAGTATTATGTTGGAGCATGGATCAGATTAGCATGCTGCTAACATGGTAGACATTTCTTTATAAAGTCATAGGGATCATGCTCCATTGTTGGCCAATAATACCCGACTCTGAGAAAATACTTTGCTAGGACCATGGCACTCGTGTGGGCACCGTAAATGCTAGTGTGAGCCTCTTGTAAAGCTAGGATGGCCTCGTTCAAATCTAAACACCAAGAGAGGATGTTGTGATATCCACGATGATGTAGGGTGTTGCCTACAAGAGTGTAGCAGGAAGCTCTGCGAATAAGGTTCTAGCATTGGGTGTTTGTGAGGTGGGGGATATGATACCATTTTTAGATAGGCGTGGATGTCGTGGTACCATGGGGACTGGGGACCAACCAAGACAAACACCATTTTTGAATTGGCGTTCTTGTAAGTAGGTGTATGTAGTTTCCTGACTAAGAATTCATATATACTGCGTAGAATCTCAAGGGATCTCTAGTAAGGACCCGATAGTTTCTATTGCATCATCAACATTGTTTTGTAGCCTAGGTATCTATGTGAATAGTCTTGGCTCAGGAAGTGCTCTTTCAATTTGTATACTAGCTTGTTGTATGGTAGAAGCTTATTGTCCTTTGTTTGAAATTCATCCAGGACTTGCTTGATCATCAGTTGTGAATCTCCAAATACTTGTTGTTTTGTGATGTTCCATTGAATAGTCGTTCCATGTTTTTCATATGTCTAGATGAAAGCATTTCTGAGCATAGTAATTTTTAGTGGCTAATATTCACCAATTGGCTAATTTTGGAAATTTGAGAATCCAAATTTGGCTAATAATTGAAGAGTTAAGGCAACCTAAATCGTCGCATTTTTACAAAATTTTGATTTAGAAATATTTAAATCGTAAAATAATTTATTTTATAAAAAAGTTGAACTCAAAAATTCGCCACAATATTCGATACATGCTCAGATTTGATTCACTATAATTTTATAAGTTATTGTAGAAATTTAAATTAATTCTCCAATAATATATCATGATTATTAGTTATTGTAGGGATCTATCACCAACTTTTAGTTTCCATTATTGACTTAAAGTATAATCTAGTGACCCTCATTATATTCTATGAGGTAAAAATGTTAGTATTTGGTTTGTAATGTTGATGGGAGCTAAAATTCCTTTCAAATTGTTTATCTCAATATAAGTCAATGGTGTTGAAGGGTAAAAGCACAATCAAGTGTCACCTTTTGGGCTAACTCAATTCACTCGGCCTAGTTAAACTCGGCCGAGTCTAACACGGCCGAGTACACATAGGCGCCACATGACACCGAATGGCGTCTACATGGCCCATTGGACTGGGCCGAGTGGTACTCAGCCGAGTAGGACTCGGTCAAGTCTAAATAATATTTTTAATAGAAAAAAACATCACAAACCACTTACTTGCACACTATTAGGCCATTTGAGTGGGGCCGACCCCTAGGGGGACTCGGCCGAGTCTACTTAGGTGGCATGCCATGTTGGCAGCCAAACCACCAAAAACACAAAAAAATTAGAATTTTGCACTTCTGTTGTTCCTTTCTTAGATCAAAATAGAAAATGTTAAAAAACTAAAAGTACCCTTTTCTAGATTTCGGAAGTACGATTCTAGACATATAAATTTTATATTGTTTCATCTACAAAATGTTAAACAAATTTGCTAAAAACTACATGTAGGTATATTAAACTTTGAGAAGTTGATTCGGAAAATATAGAAAAATACTAAATCAATCTAGAAAATTTTTGAAATTATATACGGCACTAGAGGAGAGAGTCCTCTTCAAGAATATATTATTTATTTGGTTTTTGGTATAGTTTTGATAGGGTAAAAGTGACGGGAAACAAAAACTGTTGATTTTAGGTAAGGTCAACTTTCAATACTTATAACAGGTAAACTATAGATCGAAAAAACTTCTTTCTTTTTTCTTGCACTAGATATGCATGTCATCTAAAACATATTTTGAAATTGGAGGGAAAAAAATTGTTTTACTTATAATGATTTGACGGGAAGTGAACTCCCTTATTTGTAGTATTTTCAGGATATGAAAAATAGACCTAAAAAATATTAAAAAAATATATTAATTTTTGCTCAAATTAATTTTTAAAAATTATAGGCATAAAATTCATCCTATTTTACACATTTCATCAGTTTACATCATCTACAAATTCTCAACAGAAATGTGAGTTTTATGCCATTGAAGTTTTTCAATTTTTGTGTTGTTAGCCTCTTCCTTTGTAAAAGGGTGACAACTTATTGTGCTTTTACCCTAAAGAAATTTTGGGCCCCATTAGTATTTAAAATTATCAATACATTTGTCTCACACAATACAATGAGTTATTAGATTATATTTTAAATAAATCATAGAAACTAATTATTGCAGAGTCTATTCCTTAAACCCATCAAAGATTTCCACATTAAGCCTATTAATTTTCTATAAGAATTCTATTTTTTAAGATAGAAGTATTCACCATGGTGATTAATTAATTAATTTTTATTCTTTGAGATTCACCAATATTTTCTAAAAAAAAATTATTTAAAAATAATTGCCAATAAGAATACTTTTTTTTTCAAAAAATTGGAGAGATTTGCCAATAGAATTTTTTTTTTCAAGAGAATGAAAGATTCGCCAAGATTTTATATCTTTTTTAAGAGGGGGGTTTCTTAAAGTTTACCAAAAAATCTCTTTTTATTATGCTTTGATAGATGTGTCTGTGCAACAAAGGTTGTGGAAGTTCAAAACATCCATGTCCCCACATTTCTTAGAGGCGTGTTTTCAGATAGTCGAAGTGCCCTGTCTATTTTACCCTTAATACACTAAGAAGTCTCAAAAAAATTAATCAACAATTCACTAAAATCAGGGGCCTAAATCACGAGCCTAAATGAATATGTAAATTAACATCAAAATCATGATACCTCTCATTTTAATAGAATATAACTCCTCTTATTGTGGTGGTGTCTTTTGCAAAGATGGCCAAAAATTCATGACTTTGCTTTGCCAGCAAAACCAAACATATGAGAAAGATATGCTTGAAGTCCTTGTTGGAGAATACGGGATGAATGAATTGTTCAGAGATATGATGTCTTATAATTTACTATTAGAGTCTTTCTTGATGTGCCCATGTTTGAGGTTTCCTCTGTTCTAAATTATGATTTTTAACTAAAGTTTTTCTTTAGCATTATTTATATATCATTATGTAAAACAATTTTGATGTTAAAAGATTTATTAATGTTAAGTATGAAATATGAAATGTTCAGGTTCATTTGATTTAACAAATGTAAGGAGCATTGATGAATGCATAAATTTCTTATTATTATTTTTTTTGGTGAAATTTTTATATCTATATTAATAAAATCTGGTTCAAAAGGGCTCCTGGAGAAAAGAACCAGTGAAGAAAAATTCTATTCGTTATCCGTAATACAAAAAGCAGAAGGATATGCAAATATTTCAAAGATTTCCTTACAAAGGAACTGTAAGTAAGTTTACCCTAAATCTACCCATTGAACCAATTAAAGGCTTAATACAAATAGATAAGATGTACAGAATTCCCCCATAAAATATAAGAGCTATAAGGTTGGATATATGCAAAAATCCAGACCTTATTTACAATAAAATATAGACAAAATATGCTTACTAAGTATAGGTAACAAAATTGAAGGTGACCAAAAATTTCCCCAAATTTTTAGAAGCCTGGAAGATTCATTCCTAAAGCCGTATTGCAGACCATGAACAAAACCATAAACAACCAAGGTTGATACCAAACCATAAAGAACAGGAAGATTCATCCATCCAGCTGGGGATCCTCAACACTAGTTGGTGAGAACAACGAACTCCAAATCCTATCAGCTTCCCTGTGAATAAAGGAATCTGGTTGACCAGGACTTAAATGGTGAGATGAAGAGGGCACTTCTACAGAGTAGTGTGCATATTGCAAGGGTTCATCTGAAGAACTGGCAGCCGAATTAAGTTCACATCTATTCAAAATAGAGGGAGCCAAACATGGATTACTGTTAGAATTAACAATTGCATTAGAATGATCTAGAAGACCCAGTATAGCATAGGTTTTAGCAAATGCTTTCTCACGAAACACAACATCCACTAAATTCCTATTAACCATAATGTTCAGCGACATAATGGAGGATGAAGCAATACAATCCTTTATTGCCCCCAACAACAATGCGTATTTATCTGAAGACAAAAGGTGGCATGGAAAAATTCCACCCACGGCCGCCTCCCCTTGCGATAAGTTATACCTTTGTACTGCAAGAAGCAACTTATTATTCTGAACAAACTTAGGAAGGAGAATCCAATTTTCTAAATGAAAAAGAAAAGACCATGATTGCGAGAGATCAAGGAAAATAGAGCAAAAGACAGAGACAAATTGAGAAGGAAAAACAAGTCGTTTGAAGCATAGTGATAGGATAGCTTCCCCAATCAACCGACGAATACAACTTCTGCATTTCAAACAATGAACTATAAACATTGAATCAAGGAATTCATCAGAAATTCTAGTCTCAAACGGAAGCTCCAAATCATCATGAAGCAAAGACACTCTCAAATTAAGAGGCTTAAACACATCAGCAAATCGAGAACTAGATATATAAGAAGCCATGAATAGGATATGAACAAAGAAAGCTTTGATAAGAAGCATATAAAGCAACAATAAAATCTCCATAAATAGTAGCTGAAAATAAGATTCGTGCAAAATAAAGTAATCACGAGAGAGCTCATTATAAATAAGAATGAGAGTTAGATAACATACATTTTGTCATATAGAGATCAAATGAAGATAAGTGAAGGCTTCGAAAAAACCGTCATAATATATGATGAAACAATATATTCCCACAATCTAAGAATAAATATAATCATGTGAAATATAAAATCACCTTGCAGGATTAAATATCTGAATTGACACAACGTCGTTTATAATTAATCCATAACGAGTGCCAATCTGATAGAAAGTTAGAATCATGCGAGAAGTTTAAACAAACCTGCGGAAATTAAAGATACGAATAAACAAAGCCTTTTTTAAAGCTGGCATCATGATCCCATAATGAATGAAATACATAAACCAAGTACAAAGGATGATGTGAGAGAATAAAACATAGAGAAAAGGTAATCACAAATAGGACATCCAAAACTATGAAGAAATGCATAATCATAAAAGCATGATAACTTCAGCCTTCCTACTATGAAGTAGAGAAATAACCATAGATACGAACAACTTAATTACAACCTTAGCCCAACTATCAAGAAAGATGAGCAAACCTACATGATTAGACAAAATGAGGTAGAAAATTAAACCTCCCAGCAAACAATCTTAAGAGACTGATTCAAGGGTGATGAGATTAAAAACTAAAGGGTGTGAATCCGCAGAGACCATAGAGGAAGGAAAATAAATATTGTGACCTTCAACCCCTAAATTTGCTAAATGATCAACCAGATTATTTCCTTCTTTATAAGTATGAGAAATGTAACATTGGGGGAATGAATCCAAAAGAGACCAAATTTGCTGAAGAACATAAAGAATATGCCAAGGCATAGATCGCCTGGATATACATGAATTAATAATCACAGAGGAGTCACCTTCAACATGAAGATGCTTAATATCTAATGTTTTAGCAGCAACTAATCCATGAAGAAGAGCATAAGGTTCAGCTAAGTTATTAGTCCCAGGAGGGATAGGAGAAGCTTCAAAGAAAAGAGGAGAACCTAGATAATTCCGGATCACAAAACCAATACCAGGATTCCCCCTAGAAGATCCATCAAAGTTAAGGTTATGAAAACTTGATTGAGGGGGTAACCATTTAACTTGAGATCTTATAAGTGATCTATCTTAATGGCACAACGGGAAAGGAAGAGAAGGAAACATCAATCCCACCCAACTCTTAGATACTATCCCATGGCGAGAAAATACGAACACCATTAAATTTAACCAAGTAGGCATTAGTGACTTCCACAATAGATTTTTCAAGAGTGAATGTAATAGATTGAAAGGAAGAGGGCTGATTTCTAAAAATTATTTTATTCCTCTCTGACCAAATAGACCATAAAACCAATGCAGGGATGCATATCCATAGACATGAAAACATAGACTTATAATAGAGGATAGGCCATGACTGGAACAAATCCCACACTGTTAGAGGAAGAGGCTTAAACAAAGACAATTTTTGCATAACAAACTGCCAGCAGAGTTGTGCAAGTGGACAATTAAGAAAGAGGTGATCAATGGATTCAAGATCTTGATGACAAATAACACAAAAGAATGGCCCCACAATGTTTAGCCTGACTAACCTTTCACTAGTCAAGACTCTTTTTTTCAGTACTAACCAGGCAAAACAGCCAGCCTTAGGAAGAACAACAGAATGCCAACAAAATTTATAGGCTCTTGATCGACCTACCATACATTGGATTGACTGGGCCAAGTTATATCCAAGTTTAATAGAATAACTACCATCTACTGCAGGAGACCAGATGAGACAATCATGAATCTTAGAAAGAAACACTATCCTATCTAAAAAGTAAAGATTTATACCTGATGCAACCAAAGAATCAATTGGTAAATCATGAAAATCTTTCCGCATAACTTTGCTTGAATGAATGTGTACAACAGAAACATAATTAAGCAATCTATCTCCCCAAAGAGAAGATGCTACTTCCCACACATCCTGGAACATGGGTAATGTGTTAAGAGGGGGTAGACCATTCCAAGAGTCAAGCCAGAAATTGACGGATTCACCATTATGGACCTCCCATGAAACATAAGATGTTACAATATGCCTAGAGTTTAAGATGAAATTCCAAATAGCAGAGCCTTTGGGAGGATCAAGGGCTGAAATAATCCTAGCTGGGTTCGAACTATCAAAATACTTCTGTTGCATCAATTGACACCACTTAATAGAAGGCTGGGAATACATCTTCCAAACCAGTTTCCCCCCAAATACCATATTTTTTTTAGATAAATTATGAAGGCCTACACCCCCAGCTAAAGGCGGATGAGTCATATCTAATAAAGAAATAAGAGGAATCTTCTTTTGTCCAGACATGTTTGCTGTCTAGAGGAATTCTCTAATCAATTTCTCATTTTGAACAAGAATAGACTTCGGAGCCTGTAACATTGATAAATCATTATTGGGAATAGCTGACAAAACACACTTAATAAGGATTATTCGACCTGACAAAGACAACCATCTAGTTTTCCAAGCAGCCACTCGAGAATTAATATGATCAACAGCCGACTACCAAAAGGACACCTTATTATGTCCCATGAAAAAGGGGATACCCAAATATGTAGATGGGAGTTCATCTAAAGAAAACCCTAGAACATCAACAATTCTATTTTTTACTATAGAAGTAGTATTAAAGATGTAGACTTTAGACTTGTGGTCATTAATTTTTTGTCCTAAAACTGATGTGTATAAGTCAAGAACTTTTTTAACTTGAATGGCTTCCTTAATAGAGGCATTACCAAAAAGTAATGTGTCATCAACAAACAGGGAATGAGTGACTAATATGGTAGTGTCTAATATCTGCACACCAAACCAATAACCCGCAGCATGAGCAGCATTAATATATCAACTCAAAGTTTCAGCCATAAAGATGAAAAGGCAATGTGACAGAGGATCACCTCACTCCTTGAGATGACGGAAAAAAACCCATAGGAAATCCATTGATTATAATCGAAAAATGAGCTCCTGAGATACATACTTTGACCCATTTGCACCAATTTTTTGAGAAACCAAACTTGAGCAAGACCCAAATAAGAAATGACCAGTTAAGCCTATCATAGGCCTTCATCATATCCAATTTAACTACAAATGAAGGAATGGAATGTTGATTAATAGAATGAAGAGTTTCATGTGCCAGGATGGCACAATCCGTTGTCTCTCTCCCCAGTACAAAACCTCCCTGTTCAGGAGGCACAATCTTAGGAATAAGATACTGAAGCCTCATATAGATAGACTTTGTAAAAATTTTATAGATAGTATTACAAAGTGAGATTGGTCTAAAATCAACAAAGGTTTACAGGTCACTATTTTTAGGAATAAGCACTATGTTTGTAGTATTAAAACATTTTAGCATTGATGTGTTTTTCCTGGACTCTTCAAGAACAGCCAAAAGATCAAAACAAATGACATCCCAACATTTTTGAAAAAACAAAGCGGTGAAACCATCTGGTCCAGGTGCCTTATCAGGTGCTAAAGAAAAAACCACCTTTCGGATATCTGATAAAGTAAAAGGGGCCATTAAGACATAGTTATCTTGTGTGGAAATTAAAGATGGAATTCCACTAAGCAAATCATTAGTCTTATCTAGATCATCCTGTGGGATAACAAAAGGGGATAAGAGATTTGATAAAAACCTAACGCCTTCATCACGAATCCCTTTTTCATCTGAAATTAGATTACCCATATCATCCTTAATAGAAAAAATAGCCTTCGCTGCCTTCTTTTGTTTTGCAGATGCATGGAAGAACTTAGTATTTTGGTCACCCGACTATAACCATAGCTCTCGAGACTTTTGCCTCCAATATTCTTCCTCCCTTCCACACAACTCAGCCCACTCTTCTTGCAGAGCTTTTTGTTTTAGAAAAGTTTGGGAATCAAGACCATTGGAAATAATGAACTGATTAATTTCAAACAATTCCTTCTCAATTGTGATTTTTTGATCAAAGATGTTCTTGAAGATATTAATGTTCCAAGACTTAATTAATTTTTTCAAGAATTGTGATTTTTTATAGAATTTAAACATGAAGGATCCTACTTTAACATGAGCAACTGTCCACCATTTTTTAAAAAGAGAATGAAAAGAGGGATGCCTAAACCAAACAGATTCAAATTTGAAAGACGATCTAGAGGACTTAATGGCAACCTTACAATCTAGATCAATATTAAGCTAAATTGGGAAATGATCCAAATATGAAAAGGGCAAAATGGAACAAGTCATCAAAGTACCATCCAATTTCCAGACATGTGAACACATAAATCTATATAATCTGACCGCAATTTGAGAGAACCTAGTCCTACGATTAGTCCAAGTAAATGAACCAGATTGTGGTAATACATCAAAAAGATCATTATCCACAATAAAATTGTTAAAATTAGAAAAAGTGCGGTAGGTGAAATATCCCCCACTTTATCAGAGGAGGTCAAAACTGCATTAAAATCCCCAGCTAGAATGAATTTATAGTCAGGATACTATTGAATAATGATAGTTAAAGTCTCCCACAAATGAAATTTATCTAAAGTAGAGGTAGGCCCATAAATATTGAAAATAAAGAAGAAATGATTAAAGAATCTGACATTAACAAACTGCCTGTTGGGTCCATCTTGCAAAGAGTGCACACATACTTTTAATTTGTTCCATAAAATAATCAAACCACCTGAAGCTCCCATTGCAGGAACACAAATACTTTGCCAAGAAGACCACTTGGCCACATAAAGACTATAATTATCAGTAGATAGCTTAGTTTCTTGTTAAAGGACAATTTCACAATGCAAAGAATCAAGAACCGACTTGATCCTATGTCTTTTGTCAGAGGCATTAATGCCTCTGACATTCCAAGATATAATTTTCATTGAAGACAAGGATAACCTTTGGTTCTCCTCGTCGAACATCTCCTGCATGCTGAAAAGTTAGCATCTAAGGTTGATTGAAGGCCAGCTTGAATTTCCTCTAAAGCCTTAGTTGCCCTAGATTTTCTACCCCTCATTTTAGGTGTTTTAACAATAGATTTAGGGGAAACTGTAGTCTGAACAATTGAAAGTTTGGGCACAACATCCACTCGATTTGTACTATTATCAAATGACACATTTTGATGTTCTTGTAATGAGAAACCTAAATCTTCAGTAACATCATTGGTAAATTCCTTAATGACTGTTGATGAAGATGACTTGTTTAATGAGTTTAAAAGACAAGCAGAATCTTCAAACCTTTCATCATTACTACCCTGATCCATACAGTGTGGAACATTGAAAAATAGATTCAAATTATTCTGATAAGTCAAATCCTGAAAAATAGGGTCAGTAGAACTAGCACCAATATCATTAACATCTACAAATGAGAGGAGACTAAGGACATGACTTCTGTAGACATGATTTCAGCATGCTCCTTAGTAACTTTTTAAAGTTTAATAGGATTATCCGAAAACATAAGAGAGTTCACAATTGAGTCAAAAACATTCATCTCCGAAAATTTGAAGATTGACCTCACTTCAGAGACAACAGCTTGAGAAGTATCTGTCCCCCTTAAAAATGCCATAATAGGAGGAAGGTAGAAATGCAACATATTAGCAAACAAGGTCATGAGAAGTGGGGAAAGTTTGAGAGGGAATACAAGAACAATTTGTAATGCAAAAAGATCAGTGTTATCCTTCAAAGGGGTTTCGAACAAAACTTGATGATAAACCACCTTGGGGCGGATTGTTAAGGTCAATTTGTTTAGATGCTCCTAGTTTATCATTTTGCAAATCTCCACCCCAGATATCCTGACAAATAACATCCAACCCTTTATTATTATCAGAAAGATTTGTTTCATAGCTTTTAGAAACTGCTGCCACAGAACATTTAGATGGAAAAGAAGTCTGATCCTTACAAATAGTCAAATTTGAGCAATTAGGATCCTTGCATTTATTTGTAAAATGCCCTAAATGATTAGCATAACATGACAAAACTTGGGCATCTTGGATAATAATTTTCTATTTCCAGGAGCCCCATCTAGATTGTAAGACAATAAAATTAGGAAAAGGTTGAAGATGATCTAGCGCCAGACAAACCCTAATAGAACGATGTAGCTCTTCATGCGGGGTTAAGTCATGCTGAATAAACTTCCCAAATTTATTAGCAATGGCTTCAATAATACCCAAATCCCTATATTCTAAGGGTAATGTTGGAAGCTCAATCCAAAAGGGCATTAAAGCGCATGAAGATTCAAGCAATTCAAAGTTAGGGGTCCATTTCGTTAAACAGATACCAATACCATTGGAAAACCAGTAGTTTATACGAAGAACATCATTTCGTGCATTAGTAGAATCAAAGACTGCGAGGGAAAAATTCGAACCGTGATCTAAGTAGAATAAGTCAAGAAGCCCTACCTAATTATCTTTAGCTCATGACCGAAATTCATTAATAGGTAAAAAGGTCCAGATCTTACCGATGATTGCCTTCTACAAATGCGATACCTGTGATTCCAAAATACCATCATCAATTTGAAGCACAAGCACAGTCTTCTCCTTGTTTGGCTATGAAATCGGTATCGGTATAAATTTCTTATTATTGTAAATAGATTTTTGCATTGATAAATGCCAAAATTTCTTATTATTGTAAATATATTTTTGCATTGATGAATGCCCAAATTTCTTATATACATTGCTTAACAATTATAAGTAATAAAAATTATATTATTTTTTGGGAGGGATAGAAATACATCTCCACACTCTTGAGGATGGTCGGACATCCTTCAAGAGGTCTTGTTTTTTGTTTTCTCTTTTCATGTTATTTTTAGTTTTTTATGTATAAATTTAATTTAGCTAAATATTTTACTAATGAAATATGTATTTTAAAAATTTATTGTGTGTGAATGGTAAAATAAAAGATCAATAAGTTGTATGAATTTCTTTTTTAAAATTTATAATGATCTATATGTGCTATAATTGCATGGTTTTTATAATTCAATCAATTGTTTAGCTGGGTATTTTATGAATTTTATATAATATATGGAGTAATTTTGATAATTATGTTCCTCTATGAAGTATTTGGTGTTCTTTTGTATAAAGATTAATGACACTAGCCAAGTGTCACTAATTATTTCAGTTTCTTTTCAAGTGTCTAATTGCAAGTATGTCATCAAATTTCATGACATGCCTTAGTGTGCATATGTATTAGGTTAGATGTGTTGATTACTCTAACATTGTACATCAAAAGCCTATGTTATGCCTAATGTGTTTGTCCATGCATCATGGTTGAGTGAAATGAACTCTATGATTTTTGTTTGAAAGTCAAATTGAACTTGCATGGTGTATCTAGTGTGCTTATTCATAACATTATGATTGAGTGAGATTGACTCTTGTACATGATGATTGCATGAATCTTATTATCATCAACCTTAATATAGGATAAAGCTAACCATCCATAATGGTTATATGTAGATTAGTTATTCATAATGGTTAGTTATTCATTTATAAGTGTTAGTGGCATTTACTCTTGTACATTATGTATATTTTGTAAAGGGTATAATAAAACATCATTAAGCTATATTTATGCATAATTATACATAATAAAAAATATGGGTTTGCAAATATCTTTATTATTTATATATGAATGAATGCATGTATGTTTGTATTTATTAATGAAAGAACACATCCATATATGTATTAATAGATGAATGGATGAATGAATGTATGCATGCATGTATGCATATGTATGCATCAATACATGTATGCACATATGCATGTATATGTATGTATGTATGCATGTATGCAAATGTATGTATGTATACATCCATACATATGTATGTAATGTATGTTTGCATGAATGAATATATGTATTTATTAATAGATGAATGAATGAATGTATGCATCAATACATGTATGCACAGATGCATGTATATGTGTGTATGTATGCATGCCTGCATATGTATGTATGTATGTATGCATTCATACATATGTATGCATGTAATGTATGTTTGCACGAATGAATACATATGTATCTATGCATGCATGCATATATGTATATCATACATAATAAAGGATAAGGCTTTGCACATATCTTTATGTATGTATGTATGTATGTACCTATGAATTGTATGTATGAATGCATGCATCATTGCATGTATGTATGTTAATCGATGAACGGATGAATGAATGCATGAATGATTGTATGCATGCGTCAGTGCATGCATTTATGAATGTATGCATGCATGCATGCATGAATGAAGATATGTATGTATATATGCATGCATATATGTATGCATATTTATGCATGCATGCAAGTATGAATCCATGTATGTATATGTAAGAACCTATTTAACCCCAAAATAAAGACACAACAACAAAACCATAGAATATTGCAAAGTCGAAATAACTACTACAAACTTACCAATGTAGGGATGCAACATAGTGTTCATGAGTCTCATAAAAGTACTAGGTGCATTTGATAAACCAAAAGGCATAAGCTTCCATTCATACAAACCATCCCTAGTTTTGAAAGCAGTTTTCCACTCATTCCCCTCTCAGATGCGGATCTGGTGGTACCCACTTCACAGATCAATCTTAGAGAAATACGTTGCTCCAGATAGAGCATCCATCATGTCATCCAAACGTGGGATAGGAAAATGATACCTCATGGTTATCATATTGATGGCTCGACTGTCTGTGCACATCCTCCATGTTCCATCTTTCTTTGGGGTTAATAAGGCTAGGACAACATAGGTGCTCATGCTTTCTTGTACTACACCTTTTTGTATGAGCTCAGTCACATGTTTGTCCAATTCTGCATGTTGTGTCACACTCATTCTATATGCTGCTTGATTGGGAAAACTTGCTCCTGGAATAAGATCAATATGATGTTGGATATCTCGTTCGAGGAGAAGACCATGAGGTAGCTCCTTTGGGATAACATCTGAATATTCTTCCAACATCGCAACTGCTTCTGGTGGTATAGTCAAATCTTCCTCTTTCCCCTTTTGCACTACCAATGCATAACAACACCCTATTACTTTCATCTCCTTGAAAAGTTCCCTTTTCAAGATAGCATACTTTCAGCTTTTCCATCACCCCTGAGAGGTAACAAGATTACCTTAGATCCATCCTTCCAGAAGGTGTAAGTATTCTTTTCCTCATTATGAATAACCTTTTTGCCATACCGCCAGGGACGACCCAAGAGGACATGGCATGCGTCCATTGGAATCACATCACACCATAGCTCTTCCTTGTAGACCTTTCCTATGGAAAATTTAACAAGGCACCTCTTATCTACTGTGACTTCATTGGCCTTTTTGAACCATGTAGTCCAATAAGGACGAGGGTGCTTTTAACACTGGAGATTTAGTTTCTCCACCATTTCTTTAGAAACCATATTCTCACAACTTCCTGCATCACAATTACTTGACATACCTTTCCTCCTGAGGTACACCTTGTTTGGAATATGTTGGTTCTAAGCCATGAATCATCAATTCCTTTCTCCTCTACATCCTCCTTGGCTAGAATAATCATTGTCCTCCTCATCATGAGACTTTCTCCAATATCCAGAGACACTTCTTGTTCAGATCCTTCATTGTCAACATGGGCTAGGTTCACTCTAGATGACCGTCCTTGATTTCTATCTTGCATGTTAAAATTGGAACACACAAAGGTCCTATGTCCTTCTTCTCCACACCTAAAACAAGTGAAAGGCCTTCTCTAGTTTTCCCAGCCTCTTCCACTTTCGTAGCCTCATCCTCTTTGAAACCCCCTTCCTCTTTCTTGATTTGGAGGATCTTGCCTAGTGTCTATATTTTTTTCAAATCCTTGAAAAGACTCTCCCCAACCATTATTAGAACCTCCCTGAAATGGAGTTGAGGTACCCCTTCGACCACCTCTATTCCTCTGCATATATTGCCTATTTTGCTTTTCTTTAGCCTTTATAGCTAATTGGTAGGTTTCCTCCATACTGTTAACACGATGCATGCTCAATTCATCTTGGATGGAGAAGTTTAGGCCATTCATATATCTAGCAGCCATCTACTCATTATTTTCTTGATGCTTTATGCACATGGATAGCTTGTAGAATTCACTTGTATAGTCTTGCACTGAAGACAAGTTTTGCTTCAAATTCTGGAACCTGCAAAAGAGGGTTTGTGAATAATCCATGGGTAAGAATTTTTCTTTGAGCTTTTTCTCCATCTTACTCTATGTCTTAATCTTTTCCTTCTCCTTTCTAGCTCGTTCCTTTTGGAGGTGATCCCACCATATCATTGCATGTCCTTTTAATTTTGTGCATGCAAACTTCATCTTCTTTTCTTTTGTCATAGGCTTCCATTCGAAAAATTTCCCCATCTCGTTTAGCCAGTCTATTAGTTCTTACGGCTTAAGACTACCAGCATAGTCGGAAACATCAATCTTGATTGCTTCACTTCTTCCTTCTAAATCACTGAGAACTCTATCTTCATAGCTCATTTCTTCCAACCTTTCTTCTATATTTTTTTCATTTTGGTCAGCACCTCTTCGGTTTCCCTCTTCATCAGATTCATTCCCTCTTTGTATTCCTTGATTATCTAGTCTCTCACTGAGTCGTTCAATCTGCCTTTGCATATCCAACATCAATCTTTGTATCGGCATGACACCTCCTCTTCCTCTTCCTCTTCCTCTCCCAGCCATCTTCTTGCTCTGATACCAAATGATGTAGCCCAAACCCTTCAAAAATAATAACTCAGAAAAAAATACACAACACAGAAGTTTCAGAATGTCAGATTCTTCATTAAACTCATCCCACTCTACTCCGCCTCCACAATTGAAAGAAAATAACTCCTTAATTACAATTTCAAAAACTACCATATTTGGCAGATCTTCAAGAAAATCAGATTTTTCTATTTTTGGTAATTTTCAAAACCCATCCTATGAATCCTGATTTTTCCCCAGAAAAGCCCCTAACTAAGGCAAGATGAATTGCCAACTAGCCTAGGAAATTAGAAACATGATTTCAGATTTATTACAAAAGCAAACTTTCTAAAAACTAGAAAAAAACACGAAAAGCTAATTTCAGAGGCCAAGATGATATTTCTGGCTCCCAGAAAAAGGTTAAAATGACCTCCAATCAAGCTAATCTCCCTTGACAATTCAAATAGCTCCTCCTTGAAGTAAAGTTTGACTAAAACCCACATCTGAGTCATCTAGGTTGATCCTCAGATGCTCTTGCATCATTCTCCCCTTCTTGAAAAGAACACATCTCCTGCAACTTCCAGTTCTCAAACTCCTTCCATTTAGGCTCATGTAGCTTCTTCAAATCCCATTATGTGATCCAAGTATTATCCGTTGGCGCCAACCCTTCCCACTGCACAAGATATCTGTTGTACTCACCCTGATGAGTTTGAATAGTTTTCTTGTCTAGAATTTGTGTGACCTTTTCCTTCTTCTTGATGGCAATAGTGTGTGTCCAATCCACCTCATCCTCATTTTCAACAGAGACATCATCACCATGGAAAGTATATAAGTTAGAGATATTAAACATAGGAGAAATATCAAGACCATTGGGGAGCGCTACCTCATAAGCATTATAATTAATCTTCTTCAAAATCTTGCAGGGACCAATTTTATTATACTTCAATTTGTGATAAGTCCCAGTAGGAAACCTCTCATTTCATAAATAAACCATCACTTGATCACCTGCATTAAAAACCTGATACCTTCTAGTAGCATCCGTGGAAGCTTTGTATCGCTCGTTGTTGTGTTGTAACCTCTGCCTTACATCTTCCTACAATTGGTAGAGTTGTTCAGCAAAGGCTTCTCCATCATCACTGGCTTTGTCACCCACCAGAAGCTGCACCAAATCGAGAACACCCTGAGGATTTCGACCATACACAACTTGAAAAGGTGATTTACCAGTTGACCTGTTATAAGAAAATTCAACCTGGGGCAATGCCAAATCCCATTGTTTGGGCTTCTCTCCAACAATGCATCACAACAAATTACCCAAACTTTAGTTGACCACTTCTGTTTGCCCATCAGTTTGTGGATGATAAGAACTGCTAAACTGTAACTTAGTCCCCATCTTCTTCCATAAGGTCCTCCAAAAATGACTCAAGAACTTAGTATCCCGATTAGAGGTGATCATTTTTGGAACTCCATGCAATCTGACTATTTCAGAAAATAATTAGTTGGCCACCCTAGTGGAATCACTAGTCTTCTTACAAGCAATGAAATGAGCCATTTTCGAGAATCTATCCACCACTACAAAGATAGAGTCATTACCTTGGTGTGTATGTGGCAGTCCCAATATAAGATCCATACTCAAGTCTGTCCATGGTTCTACTGGTATTGGTAATGGCATGTACAATCCAATATTCTGGGAGTGCCCTTTGGCTACTTGACAAATTCAACACCTTTCCACAAACCTGGTAATATCTCGCTTCATCGTTGGCCAGTAGTACTTATCTGCTACCAAAGTTATTTTTTTATCCTTCCCAAAATGCACAGCCATACCACTGCTATGAAATTCTCTAATAATATTTTCCTGCATTGAGCCTACAGGAACACACAACTGGTTCCCCTTGAATAAATAACCATCTTGCATAAGATATTCACCTTGAATGGTGCCTACGTGCCCAAGTATGGATTCTTCAACTGATCAACAACTTCCCAAAAGTCACTATTAGATTCATACAACTCTTTGATTGCATCAAAGCCAACCACTTCTGTTTTCATGATGGTCAGAAGCACAACTCGCCTACTCAAGGCATCTGCAACTTGATTCTATTTCCCCGATTTATGTTTCAGAACAAAAGTAAACCCTTGTAGGAAAGACACATTTTGCATGTCTAGTGTTCAATTTATTTTGTGTGTTCAAATATTTCAGAGCAATATTGTCTGTAAACAACAAAAATTCTTTGGCTACTAGATAATGCTTCTAGTGTCTCAAAGCTTGCACAATTACACGGAATTGTATATCATATGGGAAATATTTCTTTCGCACATCATTCAATTTTTCATTGAAAAAGGCAATGTGCCTACTGTTAGAGTAATTATATTTTACACTTATTAATTAAATCGCTTTGGTTTAATTAATTAAGTTATTTATTACTCTGTTTACTTAAGCTATCTTTCAGGTGCATTATAATTAATATTTTTATTAATTATAATGTGCAACCTAGCTTTTTTAGGCTTCAAGGTTTTGTTCACCTTTATAGGTTGAACCTTGTAAATCATTTTTCAATAACTTGGATCATAATTTTGCTCTCACATTTTGAGTAACTTCTGAGTTTTGTCTTTTCCTTCTTTCTGCTTCTTTCCTGTAATAGGTTATTTGCATGCAAGTATTTTTGGCATTCTGTGGATTTGTATCTCTCAAATCCTACATGGTATCAGAGCTTCCTTGCTACTGCCTGTTCTGGTGTTTTTGAAGTAGGTTTTGAGGTTAAGGGTTTCAAGTTTTTGAAGAGTTTTTTATTGGATCTAGGGAAAGTTTTTTATTGGAGGCATTTTGGGCTCAAACTGATCTCACCAATGGATTCAAAGGATTTTTGATATAAAATTCGACCACATTTGGGTGCCGGAGGTAATTGGTGACATTTTTTTTGGCAGCAGGTCATACGACCTTGGCACATTTATCGAGGTCTGTGATGATGAGATCCGAGTGTAGAAGATACGAAGGCAGTTTTTTTTGCACAAGTGGTTTTGACTGCATAGCGGGTGGTTTTCAGTGCCGCAAGGGGTTTTTTTGAAAATGTTAAAAATTTCGGCATTTTCAAAATCCGTGCCACCACAAAATTGACACCCATTTTTGAAAAATTTTTGCATACGGTATCGAAAATCAAAGTGTGATATATCATTGGAAAGCTCTTTCCGATCCTAATTCAACCATGCTAGTTTTTTTTTTCAATTTTTTTCGTTTGATTAGCTATTTTTGGCGTCAAAGTGGAGGCATCTGAAAATCAGGTTTTTTCCTTATTTTTTTTGTGCTTACATACTTATTTGAAGTGTACAGGAGATAGTATAATACTTTGTGGGGGGGTGCAAATTGTATTTCTGTCATTTATTTCAAAGAGACCCTTCTACTTCTATCTACTTTCTCTCAATGACAGACTCTTCTGTCGCCCGTCTTACACCTCACAACTACCACACTTGGAAAAGACAGATGACCAGATTGCTTATGGCAAAAGGGTTATGGTCATGCCTCAATGAGGCTCAACTAGTTCTACAGAGGCCTTATGAGGCTCTTATGTAGAGAAATAGGATGGATGAGGCAATGGGCCTCATTGCACTGAATATTTCATATGGGTTGTTGTTCCACTTGGATGGTTTGACCACACCCAGGGCTATGTGGAACAAATTTTCCACCTTGTTTGGCATAATGAATGAGTTCAGGGTTCTCCAGATAGATGCAAAGTTCACCTCCTTGGTACCTGAATCATTCACCAGCATTGAGGACTTCTTGATGAAGTTCAAGTCTCTTCGTTCTATTTTACAGGTTGCTAGAAAGATGAAGTCAGATGATGAGTGTATCTTTCTGATACTCTCAAAGCTTCGTGGCCCTTATCAGATTTTCACTTTTACCTTCTACTCCACTATGGATGCACTGGGTGCACGACATGTTATGCCCTCTTTTGAGACTTTCTGTGACAGGTTGACTCGTGAGCAGTTCAAGCTTAATCAGATAGATTCTCTTACATGTTCACAGTCGTAGGCATTGCTTGCCAAGACACCTTAGGATACATAGAAGCAGAAGCCGAAGCAGATATCTGATTCCTCTTCTCAGCACTCTACTGGCCCACCATCTTCTTCCAAGAAGGAGAAACAGAAGACTGAGAGCCCTACATGTTCCTATTGTCAGAAGGGACCTCATGATGAGTCACATTGTTTTCAGAAGAGATGTGATGGCTATGAGAAACAGATTGCAGATTTGCAAGCTCTTCTTCAAAAGAGCACTAGTTCCTCTCCATCCTCTTCTACCTCACAGGGGTCTTCTTTTTAGTCTTCTTCCACATCTTCGACATCTAGACAAGATTTTGGATAGGGTCATGCATTACGGGCATCCATTGCATCCCCTTCATAGGTCCCTTGGATACTGGATTCAGGTGCTTCTCACCATATGGCATCTTCTCCGGAGATCTTCTCTTCTTTTGAGGCTTCTCCTATTCCTCACATTCTCATGGGGAATAACACTATTATGACAGTCTACGGGAAAGGTTCTGTAGGCATTCAGGATGGCACATTCAATGATGTATTGTATGTTCCATCTCTGTCTGCAAACCTTCTCTTGATTTATCAGATAACACTCAGTGGGTCAAGGAAGACAGATGAGTTCAGGACAGATTCAGTCTTCATCCAGGATAGTGTGATAGGAGGCATTGTTGCAATAGGGACAGTTGATCATTCCACCCGTCTCTACACCTTTTCATACTTTGGTCCACCATCTCCATTATTGGAGCACAACTCTCCTCTTCCGCGAGAGCATCATGTGGGGCAAGTAGGTCACTTGAACCTTTGTGTTGTTCCTGAGACCACTTTTGTGACTGCCTCACCACATCTTGTTGAGGTTTCCTCTCTTCAGTAGGACTCTTCTTCAGCACTGCCAGACCCTCCAGCTCCATTCATCGAGCCACCAGGTGCAATTGTTGAGGATTCTATAGAGGACATTCATCTCCTCTCTCCTGACAATGTCATCACACCTATCATTCCACCTAGATTGGGGATTCCCTTTCAGGATCCTCGTGTCTACTCCTTTGAGTATCAACTCGGCCTTCTAGTGACACCTCATCTTTCGAGGTTACCTCTTTAGTGTTCACTGCCTTTCACTCCTTTGTATTGGAGTCGTGGTGGTTTGTTCATTGACCCAGGTGTTCTTTCATTCTAGGGGGGGCTTTGGAGCCTTGACCCTCTCTCACGGGGGGGTTGGTAGCAGGCATTGCACTTATGGCTTTGAGAGAGTCTCTTGAAGTCATCCTTCTATCTTTTGCTTGCTTTATATCTCTTTTTAGAGAGAATTTTTTCCCACTGGGTTTTCTCTTTTGTCTTCAGTTTATAGAGATTTCCTTGTATTGGGTACCTGATCAGGCCTTGTTGTCGGGACCCATTTCCTACTTTCATAGCTGTGCTAGGTTAGCTTACCTCCTGAGCTTCGCTTACAGGGGGGGGGGGGGGGGGGGCGACGGGGGTGTTAGAGTGATTATAGTTTACACTTATTAATTAAATCACTTCGGTTTAATTAATTAAGTTATGTATTACTCTGTTTACTTAAGCTATCTCTTAGGTGCATTATAATTAATATCTTTATTAATTATAATGTGCAACCTAGCTTTTTTAGGCTTCAGGGTTTTGTTCACCTTTATAGGTTGAACCTTGTAAATCTTTTTTCAATGACTAGGATCATTATTTTGCTCACATTTTGAGTAACTTCTGAGTTTTGCCTTTTGCTTCTTTCTGCTTCTCTCCTATAACATGTTATTTGCATGCAAGTATTCTTGGCATTCTATGGATTTGTATCTCTCAAATCCTACACCTATCTTCTTGACTAAGTATACCACCAATCCCCACATGTGAGGCATCACAGTCCACTTCAAACACTTTATCAAAATTTGGTAGGGCCAGTATTGGATCTTCAGTGACCTTCTTTAGGTATTGGAAACTCTCTTCAGCCTCTTTGGTCCATGAAAACTCCCGACCCTTAGTGCAGTTTGTCACAGGTGCTACAATGCTGTTGAAATTATGAATGAATTTTTTATAGAAAGTAGCCAAGCCATGAAAATTTCTCACCTCGATGATACTACATGGACTGCGCCATTCAAGAATGGCTCAAACTTTCTCTGGATCCATCTTGACACCATCTGCAGAAATGACAAACCCCAAAAAAACCAAGCTTGCTTGCATGAACCTACACTTCATCTAATTAGCGTAAGAGTTTCTCTCTTCTCAATACCCCCAATATGATCCTCGAGTGTTGCAGATGTTATTCCCTTCCCTTACTAAATATCAGTATATCATCAAAATAAACTACTACAAACTTACCAATGTAGGGACGCAACACAGTGTTGATGAGTCTCATAAAAGTACTAGGTGCGTTTGATAAACCAAAAGGCATAACCTTCCATTCATACAAACCATCCCTAGTTTTGAAAGCATTTTTCCACTCATCCCACTTTCGGATACGAATCTGGTTGTACCCACTTCACAGATCAATCTTAGAGAAATACATTGCTCTAGCAAGAACATCCATCATGTTATCCAAACGTGGGATAGAAAAATGATACCTCGTGGTTATCTTAGTGATGGCTTGACTATTTGTGCACATCCTCCACATTCCATCTTTCTTTGGGGTTAATAATGCTAGGACATCATAGGGGCTCATGCTTTCTTGTACTACACCTTTTTGTATGAGCTCAGTCACTTGTTTGTCCAATTTTGCATGTTGTGTCGGACTAATTCTATATGCCGCTTGATTAGGAAGACTTTCTCCTGGAATAAGATCAATATGATGTTGAATATCTCATTTTGGAGGAAGTCCATTAGGTAGCTCCTCTGGGATAATATCTGAATATTCTTCCAACATCGCAGCTGCTTCTGGTGGTATAGTCAAGTCTTCCTCTTTCCTCTTTTGCACTACGAATGCATAACAACACCCTGTTACTTTCATCTCCTTGAAAAGTTCCTTTTTTTTAGTGCTTTTCCATCACCCCTAAGAGGTAACAAGATTACCTTAGATCCATCCTTCCAGAAGGTGTAAGTATTCTTTTCCCCATTATGAATAACCTTTATGTCATACTACCAGGGACGACCCAAGAGGACATGGCATGTGTCCATCAGAATCACATCATACCATAGTTCATCCTTGTAGACCTTTCCTATGGAAAATTTAACAAGGCACCTCTTATCTACTGTGACTTCATTGCCCTTTTCAAACCATGCAATCCGATAAGGACAAGGGTGCCTTTCACACTAGAGATTTAGTTTCTCCACCATTTCTTTAGAAACCATATTCTCACAATTGCTTCCATCAACAATTACTTGACATACCTTTCCTCTTGGGGTACATCTTGTTCGGAATATGTTGGTTCTGAGCCATGAATCATCAATACCTTTCTCCTCTACATCCTCCTTGGTTGGAATAATCATTGTCCTCCTCATCATGAGACTTTCTCCAATATCTGGAGACACTTCTTATTCAGATCCTTCATTGTCAGCCTGGGCTAGGTTCACTCTGGATGACCCTCCTTGATTTCTATCTTGCATGTTAAAATTGGAACACTCGAAGGCCCTGTGTCCTTCTTCTCCACACCTAAAACAAGTGAAAGGCCTTCTCTGGTTTTCCTAGCCTCTTCCGCTTCCGTAGCCTCGTCCTTTTTGAAACCCCCTTCCACTTTCTTGATTTGGAGGATCTTGCCTAGTGTTTATATTTTTTTCAAATCCTTGAAAAGACTCTCCTTAACCATTATTAGAACCTTCCCGAAATGGAGTTGAGGTACCCCTTCGACCACCTCTTTTCCTCTGGATATATTGCCTATTCTGCTTTTCTTCAACCTTTAGAGATAATTGGTAGGCTTCCTCCATACTGTTAACACAATGCATGCTCAATTCATCTTGGATGGAGAATTTTAGGCCATTCATATATCTAGCAGGGATCTACTCATTATTTTATTGATGCTCTATGCACATGGATAGCTTGTAGAATTCATTTATATAGTCTTGCACTTAAGACAAGATTTGCTTCAAATTCTAGAACCTGCAAAAGAGCATTTGTGAATAATACATGGGTAAGAATTTTTCTTTGAGCTTTTTCTCCATCTTGCCCCATGTCTTAATCTTTTCCTTTTCCTTTCTAGTTCGTTCCTTTTGGAGGTGATCCCACCATATCATTGCATGTCCTTTAAATATTGTGCATGCAAACTTCATCTTTTTTTCTTCTGTCATAGGCTTCCATTCAAAAAATTTCTCCATCTTGTTTAGCCAGTCTATTAGTTCTTCTGGCTTAAGACTACTAGCATAGTCGGAAACGTCAATCTTGATTGCTTCACTTCTTCCTTTTAAATCCCTGAGAACTCTATCTTCATAGCTCATTTCTTCCAACCTTTCTTCTATATCTTCTTCATTTTGGTTAGCACCTCTTCGATTTCCCTCTTCATCAGATTCAGTCCCTCTTTGTATTCCTTGATTATCTAGTCGTTCACTCAGTCGTTCAATCTGCCTTTGCATATCTAGCATCATTCTTTGTATTGGCGTGACACCTCCTCTTCCTCTTCCTCTTCCTCTTCATCTTCCTCTCCCAACCATCTTCTTGCTCTGATACCAAACGATGTAGCCCAAACCCTTCAAAACAATAACTTAGAAAAATACACAACACAAAAGTTTCAGAATGCCAAATTCTTCATTAAAATCATCTCACTCTACTCTGCCTCCACAATTGAAAGAAAATAACTCCTTATTACAATTTTGAAAATTACCATATTTGGAAAATTTTCGGGAAAATTAGATTTTTCCATTTTTGGTAATTTTCAAAACCTATCCTATGAATCCTGTTTTTTCCCCAGAAAAGCCCCCAACTAAGGCAAGATGAATTGCCAACTAACCTACAAAATCAGAAACATGATTTCGGATTTATTACAAAAGCAAACTTTCTAAAAACTTAGAAAAAAATAGGAAAAACTAATTTCGGAGGCCAAGATGATATTTCTGGCTCCCGAAAAAATGTCAAAATGGCTTCCAATCAAGTTGATCTTTATCCAAATAGCTACTCCTCATGCAATTGCCTTTAAAATTTCAGCCAAAACCCACATCCGAGTCAAAAGTTATTACCCCCAGAAGTAAAGTTTGACCAAAACCCAAATTTGAGTCATCCGGGTTGATCCTCGGATGCTCCTGCATCACATAGGATTTCCAAGGACCCAAGATGCTCCTGCATCATGTCTACATGGTCAAATCCTTGAATTACCAAAATGTTTAAGAATGATTGGAAGGAGGGGAAGATGACTATTGGTGGGAGAAAGCTCAAAATTGATCAAGGGTTGATTGTGAAAGTTATTGGTATGCCCATTGTGGGGACCAAGTTCTACAAAGGCTGAAAGCTTACTAATGTTTCCATTATGAAGTTTCCAAAAAATCAGAAAGCATGTGTCACTTGCAAAATAGGACAAACATGTGTAATTAACATTTCTTTAATTAATATATTTGTATTTAATTTATTTTTTATGTACAATAAGTCGAGAAATATCATTATTAATAAAACTTAACTCTGAATATATAATTCAATCTAAGCATTCTAAGCATTGATTAACTCTTCAAATATTGAAATATGTTTTAAGTCTTCCTTAGCTAAAATATATCTTCCCTCTATCTATCCATTCTCTTTGTTATAAGAATCTAGGTGCTCCCAAGCAAGTTTTATATATCATAGAAGTCTTTTTGCCAATGTTACCCTATGTCCCTAGGCAGTTGCTTAAGTCTATTTTTTGCTTAAAAATAAGCTATGCAAGTGTCCCCATGTAATATTTTAATAACCGGTAAAGGAAAATTTGGAATCTTCTCCTATTTTCATGGAGCAGTTGCTACTTATAAAAAATAAATAAGCTGTCAAAAAAAAGGAGGGGCTCAAAATAAGTAGCAGCTGCATATTAAAAAAAATGACAAATGGCTGCATAAAAAAATTTCCCTCCTTTTTTTTCATTTACTTTCATTATTTTCCCTCCATTTTACATTTACCTCCATTTTTTCCCTCCCAAATTTACCTCTTTTTTTAAGCTGCTTAAATATAAGCAGAAAAAATAGTATTCATGGGGTCACCCGCTCCACAAAATGCTCCTTAAAATATTGAGTAGTGGTTGCTAGCCAAAATAAGCTAAGCGCATGGGGACCTGCCCTTATTTTGAATCTTATCCAAATAGTTGTCTTAGCAATGAGACATTTTAAGCATATGTAGCATTGTGCATTCACATAATAATTGTTCACCATATGATTCTATTCTTGTAAAATTGTCTTAATAGTTTTTTATTAAGGTAACAGGTTTTGAAGGGGCTCCAAAACCCTTTACATAACTAGAACAAAAGATTAAACTATTGGAGTTCCATTAATACAACACTCCAGCCAAAGCATAGGACCAGACACCTCAAGAGCACACATAAGATATTACAATACAAGCACCAAAGATGGTTCAAACCAACCAGAAAGAAGGAGGACACACAAACCACAACACACTGAGTAGCCTAAGAACAAAGCCTAATGAGAGGTCCCCCTTTTTTATGAGATCAGAGGTACATGTCAAATGATAAGGGGGATTTCTTTGAATTTTCCCTTTTGACAGTTATCCAACCATCTTCGACTTTCACTGCCTTCTTCTACCAACAGACCGAATCTAGAGAAACAACATCCAACAAAGGATCCGAAAAGCACCCAACAAGGGGACTGAGACACCATTACCGACAACAGTAATCTTACCAGCAAAGCTGGCAGGAGAAGCTAACACATTAACATGGCATGTTGGGCTTCCAGCAACAACCTGCTCAACCACTTGCGAGAAGCTCCGAAGTGAAGACACCTTCTCCACCATATAGCGCTGGGAGGAGGCACCCTTCCACCACGAAACATTCTTTTTAAATTGTCTTAATAGTTTTTATTAACTATTTAAATGTTTAAATTAAATTATACACTAAGAATTAATTTTTTTTTCAATAATATTTTTTTTCCATTTATTTTACATAAATTTTTAAAAATATATATATATTAGAAACAAATATCAATCCTAAAATTTTAATCCAATTAAAAAACAAAAAGCCACTTAAATTGAATAAAACAGTATAAAAAAGAGAAAAAAAAATAGTTACGAAAAAAAACTAAAAGGCATTAAAGCTTTAAAAAGGGTCTTAAAAGGAAAAAAAAGGAAAATGTGTTAAAAAACTTAAAAGCTGTTTTAAGGAAAAAAAAAAACTTAAAAAACAATACGCTAAGTCATTATAAATAGGATAGATTTTCTTTAATTTTATCATTTTAGAGAAAGGGCTTTGCAGCGTAAGGGTTTCTTTTATTTTATCAATCTTTTTGAGTGACTGTGTTTTGTTTCAGCATGGCCGCTCAACTGAATTTGTCTTGTTGTTTTTTCCATTTTAACATTTGTCTTGTTTCTTTCTATGTTAATTTCTGTGGGTATTTTTTGGGTTGAATGTTGTTAGCTCTGTGGGATTTTGTTGGGGTGGTTGATGTTTTCTCAGGGCAACAGGGGAAAATGTGTGCCTGGTGCCCATTTTGCTCAATTTATGAAGAATGTGCATGTCAATGGTGGATGAGGCGTTGACCATTGTAGCTTTTCTAGCATTTATAGCGGCCAATCCTCAGAAACATTCATTCCCTTGAGGAATACAAGGGACATGCAGATAACTTTATCTGCTCTCTTTTGCCGGGATCACCAACATCCCAAACCCAATAACACCAGGTTACATCTCTACCACTGAATTCCATGAACAACAGATTGGAATTCCCAAGAAAAATTTCTAAAGTTAACAAGGCTTGGTGCAGGTGGGCTTATATAGCAATTTATATAGCAAGAGACAGGTATTTGAATGACCCATATCTTTATAGGGACATTCAGAAGAATCTTTATAGGGACATGGATTGTAATAAAATTTTGTTTTAATTGGTTTCGCCTTTTCAGTGATGGTTTTGTTTCAGTGTGGTCATACATTTGAATTTATCTTTTTCTTTTTGTGTTTCATCCCTAGCTTTTCAAGCGGAGATTCGATGCTTCTTCTGGTTTCTATCTATAGGCGACAGTGGTGATGGGACATTTTTTCCTATGATCAAAGGGTTAGTATTAAATCTATTCTGGGTGAATAAAGTCTCTATTTTATGGACTCTTTACTAGGCAGGGATTTTCCTTACCTTCTTATTTGGGCATTTTGTGCGTAATTTGAAGGTTTAGAGAATTTTGTGTATTGCAAAAATTATAGTTTGAACATTAGGTGCATTGTAAATAATAGTATCAAAATTGTTGATCTGATTATGGGTTAGTTTTGATAAGCGATTTTTTAAAATGTTATTAATTATTAATTATTAATTTTATGGCTTGTAGAGCTCTAGACCTGTACTTTGATTTGGTTAATGTCTCTTTCTAACTTGATGATTTTTTATTTTATTTCTTCTTGAACCGTAGACTTATACTTTACATCTGAATTGATTCGGTAATATAGATATTGGAGCACATATTCGAAAGAATTGAGAATCTCTTTGAGGAACAATAAAAATTCAGCCCTTGTGAGGCACTGTATGAAATTTTGTTCATTGCCCTTAATTATCTCTGATGTTTTTTGTTGTTGCATTTGATGTGGTATAATTTAATTTTGTTTCATTTCACTAGATTTTGTTCTTTGCTCTTAATTATCTCTATGAAATTATTTCATCAGAGAGCTCTATGGAATAGCCACTTAGCCATAGTTCATGGTTTCAAGGTTAGTTTGGTAGGTTACTTATAGAAATAGTTTATAAATCCCCCACATAATAATATTTTTCAGTGTATTCCTTAGTGTCAATTACAATGTAATTCCCTATTGTTATTTCTATTTTTTATCTTGAAGTGGGCATGCATTTTTTTTTCAAGGCAAAAATCAAAATCTATGTGGGTTGCAGTTGAATGAGGCTTGTGGTCTCAAGACAGTTAATACATCTATTAACTGCCCTATGAAAACATTGTGCCTGCTCAATACATGTGTGTACATCTATTTTCAGAGGGCACTTAATGAATTTGATTCTCTCATGGGAAGCCTAGCATTATTTTTTGGTAAAGTGCTGGAAAGAAGTGGAATTTTGAAGTTTTTAGTTGCATCTGAATTTTGAAGTTTTTAGTTGGTTAAGTGCAGTGGAATAGTGTTTTTGTGCAGCAACAGAACTAGATGGTGTATCTTGATGTGGATGCAGAGCGATCTGTTGTAACGATAACATCAATTCATTGTAGAATATTTTTCAAGAAAGATTATTGCCATCATTCGATGCTCAATCCTCTGAAATGAGACCTTACCCTTGTGCCCTTTCACAGCAATAGCCCATCTTTTCTTGCCTTCGGATTTAGTAGAGAACCCATTGAGCGAATGCATATCCATAGTTTTAGCAGAGTAGTTTTTAGTTATTTATTTGGACAAATCCACTCCCCATCCTTAATAAAGTCCATGTATGTCTCTTGTACCATATGATACAAAATCTGGTTTGATTACTTTCATTTAATTTTTTTAAATCTGATCATTTTGTAAATACTTATTTTGGTGTTGCAATCCCTTTTTTAAGTTTTTATTGGGAGGTTTGAATTTGGTTTGTATGTCTTTCTAGATTCATGTTTTGTTATTTTAATAACTTTCCTCTCCTTCATCTAAGTAGTAATACCTCACCCTTGATAACTTTCCTCTCCTTCATCTAAGTATTAATACCCCATCTTTGTCTTGCGTAGAGAACTCATGACCGAAGGCATATTCTGACGGTGAATTTCTTATTTAGTTATTTCTTTGGACAAATCTGCTCACCATCTGCAAGAGAGTGAATTTTTTAGGAAGGCCCCTCGCTTTGAGCAGCAGCTTGGAGAATGACTCTATTTTTGCATCAGATTAGTATCAGATGTCAAGCTTGGATAAGCTTGTTTTTTTTATTATTTCTGTTTAGTCATTTCCTCTTTGGTTTTGTAATTTTTATGACTGTTTCCGAACAATATAACTCAGTTTTTAGACATGGTTACTATTGTTGATGCATGCTTTCTTTTCTTCCTGCATTTCCTGAACAATGTATATTTTATCTTTTAATTAATATATTCATTCGGCTATGGTGTAATTGATTCTAACTTGTTTGGAATTAATCTGCAACATAAATAGTACATTAATCGAAAATAGAATCTCTTAAGCTATTTTAATGTAATGAAAAGGTTTTAACCATTGATTTGCATCACGTGTAAACAATCTATTTACTTAAAGTCCTATTAAATGGTATTCATGTTCACTGGAATAATTTATTGAAATAATTTCTCTATAAATGGGTTTGGAATATGGTTATTGCACTACTACCTAGTTATGATTAATGAATTTTCTCCAACCCTTGGCTATACATTGTGATTTTGAATTTAATTAATAAATTTAGAAAACGGTCACATCATGCTTCCTTTTCTCTATACGTCAATTTAGCATCAATAGTATTTCTTTCGTTATATTTCCAGCTCTAGGCAGTCAATTTGTGCTCAGCAGTAGTGCTGTTCGTAGGGAAGCCATGTTAACTGTTTAAGCTTTTCTAGACGTTTGTAGGCAGAGTATGAATTCTGAGTTTGACAGACAAGAATTTTTAACGGAAAATAATTTTTCCTGCATACACTAATGATTTTCCAGATCAATTTTTTTAAAATGTTTTATTTGAATGGATAGTTTAAGGAATGATTGTGTAACCTTAGAAGAATAATATTAATGTATCATGAGGGGTCTGGCGAATGTGTATTGTAATATTGGGTCATATTATATTATAAATAATGATAAAGATTCGTTTCATACTTTGTAGATCCATAAATCTATCTGAGTAATTGTTTGGATAAATCTGTTCATATGACTCCAGATTTGTCTCTACAGAAAAAATAGTCCCTACATAAAAATTATTGTAATTTATGATAACTGGTCTGGAGAATATACTTATTGTAATATTGGGTCTAGTGAATTTGTGGCTTGGGTAACAGATGTCTTGTAATAGATTTGTGGTTTGATTACTTTCATTTTTATGCTATACATATTTTGTTTGATGTCTATACCTATTCCATAGTTCCTATTTTTCTTCAGATATTATTTATGTTTGAGAGTCTTGTATGCTACATCATCAAGATTTTCTTTGATGCCACATCATCTTTTTTTTTAAGCATGGTAGAAAGTAGAAGTGCAAATCAAAATTTCTAATTGTCTTTGGGTGAGTTGGTGCAAGTTAATTTGTTAGATATCATTGGGACCTTGGAAAGGTTAATGTGCTCTATGTCTAGTAATTATAATTGTCCTCTTCTATAAAAGAGTTTTAATTGATCATATTTGTTTCAAAATGGAATTATAGTAAGACAATTGATTTAATAATAGATTCAACAAGTTGAGGTTCATGGTCCGTCTCATAAGTTATTGCATGCTTTTTTTGAGATTGTTTGTTGTAGCACAAAATTAAACTTGGTTGTACAAAATGGATAAATGCATATGATTGTAAGATAAATAGCATGCAATAAGCAATAGATTGGTTCTCATGTTGTGCTTGACTCTTTGAAGAGTGAATACACATTGAGTTGCCTATTCCATTTTAATGTGGTGATGTTATGTTAGGCCATGCTTACAACTAATGTGATCTTGGAAAGGCCATAGTGTCCTTTATATGAAATCATCTTGGTATTGCTCATAAGAAATAGTAAGCAATATGTAATGAATTGGTTCTTGTGTTGTCCTTGACTCTTTGAACAGTGATTTACATATTTAGTTGCCTATTCCAATTTGATGTGGTGATATTATGTTAGGCCATGTTTACAGTAGTGTGATCTTGGAAAGGTCATATGAAACCATTGTGGCATTGCACATAAGAAACATGCATCTTTGACCTAGAATCTCATTTAACTTTTTTATATATATGTATGGGTACCAAATCATCATGCAAATAAATTGAATAATTGGATAGTTTTGATGTAAGGGTATGTTTGGTGAAATGACAATCTTATTATAAAAAAAAATGGGCTATTTTTTGAATTAATAAAAAAATAAATGGGACTATTAACACTCTAAATATAAGAGGATTGTTGAAGGGGGGAAGGTAATGGAACATTAAGAGGATCTCATGATCCATTTCCAAGTCAAAAATCAAGTTATATTAGTAATCGTTGATATTTGTAGCATCGGTGAGATAAATAATATTGACTATATGATTATTATGAGAAATGATTATATATATATATATATATATATATATATATATATATATATATATATATATATATGTATGTATGTATGTATGTATGTATGTATGTATGTATATGTATATGTATATGTATATGTATATGTATATATATATATATATATATATATATATATATATATATATATATATATATATAAGGACATGTTTCTTATTGGCTCATTCTCTGTATAAATACAAGAGATTGTTGCATTTGGAAAACACATACAATGAGATAGTGCTATTACATTTGCAATGATCCTAAAACCTTAACAGTAACTCTTATCCATAAAATATTTCAATTCTTGAAGTTGAGGCTAATTGTTTAATGAAGTGATTAAAGAATGGTCAAGTATTTTATTGGCAAAAATTATCATTATTACAACAAAATGTCAAAACATATAGATTTCCCTCTGGATATTGGCTCACATTTAATTGTTTTATGTCCATTTTGAGTGGTTTTTTTATGCTCGCCATGCTTATATTTGCAAAATGGTTAGTGCTCCCCTTGAGATTTGTGACAAGGGTCTAACCTCTCGTAGTGTCTATAAGTCTAGTGGTCATATCAAGCATTGACAAGTTGATCTTTTGGTGCAATGACAACCACACTTGTAACAAGTGGTATTAGAGTTTGGTATTAGGTTTGAATCCACCCAGGTAACGTTGAGGGGGACATTGTCAGAAAAATGGTAGTTGCTCCCCATAGGATTTGTGACAAGGGACTAATTGCCTCTTATAGATTCTATAAGTCTAGTGGTTGTATCAGACACTAAAAGGTAATATTTTGCTACAATGACAACCACACTTGTAATAGTTTATTCTAAACAAACTTCTATATATTTTTTTAACATGATCTACTTATCTATGATAGAATGATTGATTTTAAAAAAAAAATATTACATATTTTGATATATGGTTGGGTAAAACCTAGTAGAGGCATCATTGAAAAATTGACAAGAACATCAATTGGATAAAGTTAACTTTTAGCTATCTTATTCAAATTTAGTTAATGTAGATAACCATAATTCAAACCTATACAAACTTAATTTTAACCCTAGTTAACTTAGTCAAACTTAGATAACCTAGTTGACTATACTTGAAAACATATAGTTTAGCTAGTTAACTTAGTGAAGCTTAGTTGACCTAATCAACTTTGATGTATTTCAAACCTACTTAACTTAGTTAACATAGTGAAATTTAGTTAATGTTAATTTGTAAAATGTTTAATAGTTCACTTTGAATCATTTGAAACATTAGAAATTTTTTCGAGCCATAACATTTATGTTACATGTAAAAAAATCATTAGATATACATAGTTTAGATATAACAAACCATAATTGAAATCTAGTTGACATAGTTTTAACTGTAGTTAACCTAGTTAATTGTAGATCTAACTAACCTAGTTATCCTTAACTTTTTAATTTAGTCATATTTATCAAACTAACTTAGTTAACCTTAGCTTTAGAGATAAATTATTCAAATTTAGTTAGTTCATAGTTAATAATGTATAATTCAAACCTATTCATTTAATTACTTAAATAACCATGCAGTTAAAGTTGGACATATATTTCAAACTTAGTTTTAAAACTTTAAAATCAAACTTAGATTTAACCTAGTTAACCATACTTTCAACCAAACATAACTTTAACCTAGTCAACCTAGTTAACCTAACTTCTTGAACATAGTTTTAAAAATAGACCTAGTGAAATTTAGTTAGTTACCTAGACTAGTTAGTTTCATTCTTCAAACCTAATTAATCTAGAATAATTTTAAAACCAAAACATTTACACATTTATAAATTTTATTTATATGTGTTTTCAAAAGTTGTACAAATTTGTGATTTACATGTATACACATACAGATGGATTTAAATATATGCTTGAATTATAAATATCATTCATCTTTTTGTCATGTTTGTAGATTTTAAATTTGTGCATTGTAAATTTAAATTTCAAGTTAAAATTTGTAAAAAGTAGTTCAGGTTTCTATGTATTTAAAAACATAAGTATACATATTTACATGTAGTTCGAGTGTAGTTAACCATACTTCAAACCTAGAACTAACCATGTTACTTTTAGTTCCTAGTTTTAATGAACTAGTCAACAGATAACTTCATTTACTTAGAACTAACCTAGAGTTAAGTTCTACATGTACTTCAAACCTAGAGTTAAGGTTCACCTATAGATAGTCTTGAATATAATGAACTATATATATAGTTAAATTATAAATTCTCTAGATGATCATGTAACATGTGTACATGTACATGCTTTAAAAATTAAAGATTGTGTTTTTTAATTTATATTATAAATATATTTCTATGCATGTGCAAAGATTTATATACATATTCTTGTCTACATACTTTCGAGTGCATATGCTCTCTCTCTCTCTCTCTCTCTCTCTCTCTCTCTCTCTCTCTCTCTCTCTCTCTATATATATATATATATATATATATATATATATATATATATATATATATATATATGGAATCTCGTTGTGAGGTAGCATCTGCATCATTAGAAGATGCTAGTGTTCAAAGGGGTGGTAGTTCTCAATCTACATGTAGGTCTACCTCTTCTAGAGAGGAGAGAGCAGTTATTTTCAGATACTATTGCTAGATTGACTCGTTCGATCGAGGTTCTTCATCGTACTATTGAGATGTCTACCACCCTCCCTAATAGGGATAGGGTGAATAGTATTAGAGAGGAGTTGGTTCATATGATTCAAATAGTTGAATCATACAACCCTTATGATACCATCAGTATCAATACTTTTTATAGTTCTATGTCTCGTAGTGTTACTGGTACTGTGAAGTACATATAGATTGACTATGAGGTCTCCACCGCTATGGTGAAGACTATGTTTCCTCATTATACAAATAGGGCTCAAGTCAAAGGCTACATGGTTACCAGGTGTACATATGACCTTGCTTCATCATGAGGTCGATTACACAAATTTTCTAGGTTATGGTGGTCAAGGGAGGGGACGTCTATCAAACAGATTCAGGCCAGTTGATGCCCTTGGGCCCGCTAACAAGTGAGAAAAGGTGGGTACGAACCTTTTGGTTATGCCAAAAGGTTTGGAAATGATAGTTACAGGACAAAGTGTACCAGATGACACTAGGAGGGATATGTATTCTAGTATTGTGAGTATCGCTACACAAGTTCACGAGAAGTCATTTGACCACTGCGAGAGATACATGTTATGTTCTTGTACTACCATTCCTACACCTGCATCCTCTAGTACAAATGATCTGTACCATATAGCAGACATACCATCTCCCCTTGAGGTTGTTGCTTTATCAGATGTTGTTGCGTCGTATGTGTGCATGTTTATCTAGTGATCTATTTTCTGCCAATCAGGATTTATAGACACTCACGGGGATTCCTCCTCAGCAAATGTTGACCACATTATTTTGTGAGATTCTACTGGACCACATGCATAGGGTGTACAAAGAGATGAGGATATTCCTACACCATCTACAACTCCTCAGCAGATTGCAGTTGGTGATGATGCACCTCCCCCTACCCAGGATCCTCTTTTCTCACATAAACTTTTCACTACATTGCTTACAAACGATCATATTGATCCCTCACAGGTGTCATTCCACAATTCGGACTTGAGCAATATCGGGAGAGCATTATATACTTATACGGTATACATGTTTATTTAAAATTTTTATTAAATTTAAAACTTATTACTCACAGGTAATTTTAGATGTACATTTATATAATATTTTTAAATTTATAAGTATTTAATATATTTAAAATGTATGCATGACATGTATATATTTCTTTTATTTCACACAGATTTTCGGAGGACTTAGAGCATCACCGGGTCATGGATTTGGACATGGCCCTAGTTGACATTACATGTTATTTTAGACATGTTATATTCTGGATATTTTATATGACCATTACATATATACACATGTACATGTTATTTTAGACATTTGATAGACATGTTATATTCTGGATCATTTTTTATATGACCATTACATATATATTGTGCATGTATGTTATTTCATAAACACATGCTATTCTATGTACTGTTGATTTTATATGTTCATGTTTTTTATGTTGATGGTTTTTTATGTTCATGTTATGAATGCTCATGTGTGAACATTAAGTACATTTATTTTATGTATGTTCATGTCATTTGTATATTTTTTATGCATGTTAGTTAAAATGCAAAATTAATGTTTAACTAATTTACATTTCATGTAGATGTAGTTAGAATCAATTGGATATTTAAATTAATGTTTAATTAATTTACAGTTCATGTACATGTAGTTAGAATTAATTAATTTAAATTCTCAAGTTAATGTCTTAAAAGAGTATGTCTTAAGGGGACATAGATAAAAGCATGAACATAATTTAGGCATGTATGTATAACATAAGACATGTAAAAGTGCATACATATTTAAACAAATACAAATTTCATGTAAGAACATACTAAATTAAACCATCAAAATATACTTGATGTTCATGTACGATGTCAGTTCAAATATAATTACTAAGTTTATTTAATTAATTTACATTTCGTATGTACACACACATGTACTTAAAATCAATTAAGTTATATTTAAATGCCATAACCCTAAAGAAAACATAAAAACAATTTAAATTCTTACTAATGTCTTAAGGGGACATACATCAAAGCATGAACATTATAAAAGAATGTACATAACATAAGACATGTAAAAGTGCATATACATAAGACCATATACAAATTTCATGTACAAGAACATACTAAATTCAACCATCAAAGCATACACGTGTTCATGTTATGTTTTGTGCATGCACATTCATTATGAATGTCTTAAGGGGTGTCTTAAGGGGACATACATCAAAGCATGAACATAATAGCATGTGTCTTAATGTGTTGTAATCTTAGGATCCATTAGGAACTATTGAGACTCCTTACGACACATTTCGACACATTAAGACACATTAGAACCATAAAGTATGCATTAAGGGGTCGAGAATGCACACTTTATGATTCTAATGTGTTAAAATGTGTCGTAAGGAGTCTCAATGGGACCTAACGGCTCCTAGGACCCCTTACAACATATTTTGACACATTATGACACTTTAGAACCATAAAGTGTGCCTTATGGGGTCTTAGGAGCCGTTACAACATATTTTGACACATTATGACACTTTAGAACCATAAAGTGTGCCTTATGGGGTCTTATGACCCTTAAGACATGTTATGGTTCTAATGTGTTGAAATGGTTCATAAGGGGTCTTAATGGGTCCTAGGACCTCTTACGACCCATTTTGACACATTAGGACACATTATGACACATTAGAATCGTAATGTACATCTTAAGTGATCATATTACCCCTTAAGACACACTTTATGGTTTTAAAGTGTTGAAATGTGTCAAAATAGGTCTTAATGGGTCATATGATCCCTTACAACTTATTTAGATACATTACAACACATTTCGATACATTAATACACATTAGGACCAAAAAGTGTGTCTTAAGGGGTCATAGGACCTCTTAAGACACTTTATGGTTGATGAACCTCTAAAAAGCCATCTTTCTTAGTTCTCCTTTCAAACAGTTATTTGCAAACAAACATGAATTTATGGTTTTCAGGCATATGAACTTATGGTTTTTATATATATATGTGAAGACATGAAATAGAAATGTGGATAGTTTACAGACATGATATTTTCTTGAATTCATGGACATGAATGGTATAATGCAGTAGTTATACATGCGGATGAATGTTTCCTTGCCTATGCTATGTTTTGGGTAGTTTACCTGCTGTAGCCATAGGATTTGCAAGAGTGTTAATTATAATTTTACACATTTTTCCTAATATTAATGATAAGGATATATATGTTTATGGAAAGTTGTGTGTGTATTGATTATTTTGCAGGTATTTATCACGAGCATTCAAGGACCAACATTGTGGTGCTGGAATAGTCAAAGCCAACCATCATTGCAAGATCTTCGCAAGCGGGGCAAGTCAAATACCATTTTCTATTGCATGCAGCACGCAAATTTAGTTCCCTCAATGTGGAAGATTTATTCATGATTAATGCTATTTTTGTTTTAAAACTTTATGAATCTATAATGATCCTCATTTATGAAGTGATCTTAGATTTAGGAGGTAGTCGTAGTTTTCCTTCAGATAAATGATTGTTGTAACTCTTCAGGAGTTAGTCGATTTTCATAATAGAAATATTGTTGCTGTGATACTATTTTTCAATCAAGTGTAATCATTTTCTATGAATGAATAGAATGCACAGTTCAAGTTTAAATCTTTTATCTTGATTGTATTTTCTATTCACTCATCCAAGGGGGCCCACTTGGTGAGTGAATTGCTTTGTTAGAGTAGAATTCATTTTCATGTTTGTTTCAAAGTAAAGTAGAACTCTGATGTTCCTGCAGCCACTAGTAACAAAACCGGTAGACTATTCCTACAGCTTAGGCGATTAGAGTAACTCCTACTCATGATTACATGCTTTGTTAGAATAATTTCATTTACTGGTTTAAGCATAGTTTTCCCAAAGCTCAAAGCACTTGAATTCTGTAGGTTAGTCATAAGATTGAGAGAGTTTGAAGCATATACTTTACGAATGCCATTCCAAGTTTACGTCCTTGGTCGATAATTAAATGAGCCTAATAATTCATTTAGCAACCATTTAGGGTGTCCAATCCTAAAATAGGCAGTCCATTGCTGTGGGTTTCTAATACTATTATTTGGCCAAGCATTTTTGACACTGTTATCGGGGATGGTCTTAATTCATACTTATCTTAGTGTTTACATTCTCAGTTTTAATAATCTAGAACTTAGTTTTAAGTAAGCGTTTTATGCATAGAAGAAGAGACCACCTTGGGAGATTTCTTCCTCATAATAATCAGGTGGAACCATTTGATATTCTTAATCTTGAACTTGAGGAACCCCAAAATGAGAACGAAGAAGAACCTTTTGAAAATTCATTTGTTGATGCTCAAGAATGAATATCCTCACCATCATCCTCTGAAAGATCACTGCATTTGAATGACCTTTTTGCTAAACTTGAGTATCAAGACAACCCATTTGCTCTTGTTTTCTATCATCCACCATGACCAGATCCTCCTCCAAGAATGGCTCAACCTACATTTCCTTTCCCTATCCCCACTCAGCATGGTAATCATAATCTGAAGAACATACCTACATCTGCACTTCCCAAGTTTTATGGCCTCATTACTGAGGACCCTGAGACCTTCCTCTTTGAATTTGACATCCTTTGTAGGAGCTATGATTACACAACTGATGCTCACAAGCTAAAGTTGTTTCCATCCACTCTCAAGGAGGCTACTCTAAGATGGTTCATGGGGTTGGGTGCCAATTCTGTAACAGATTGGGATGTAATGATCAATATGTTTCTTTCCAAGTACAAGGAATACTACAGGGGATGAGACATGAAAGGAGATGATATTTTTAAAATGTCACAAAAGGAGGACGAGACTTTGGAAGACTATGTCTCAAGGTTTATGTTCAGTTTACAATGCAACACACATCATCGCTTGAATGAAGAGTCCCAAAAACACATTTTCTTAAAAGATGTGAATGATGGAAGTATTGAGGCCCTAGACCTTATGGCAGGAGGAGACATTACTCAGAAGAACTAGACTGACATAAAAAATATGTGTCTGAACTACTCAAGGGCTACTGTGAAGAAAGGTAGGGGACTTAGAGACCTAACACATTGTAATACCCCAAAATTGGCACCTATTTAATTTCATCAATTTTGGTGCATTATCTCGATTTTTCAATCACCAAAGTCCTAGTTCCCTAGGTAATTTTCTCTCTCCTACCTGACTTAATTTGACTTGATGTCAATTGCAAAGACCCTAAATTGCAATAATCAAATACTAAATTAATTCCTAAGTCTCTTTGACTTAATTGGCTAAATTACCCCTATGATAAATTAATTTAATTGTAAAGTCCTATGTGCTTTCTAATTAAATTAAAACCACCCCCTTTGGCTAATACACATAAAAAAGGAATTAATTAATTGCTTGTTATTTGAATGGACACCTTTTCTTGAATTAATAATTTGAGATATTCGAAAGGTCCTCATGTGGCATTTTCCATTCTTTTAATAAAGTAATTCATGCTTATTTGTTCCAAAAGGGATATGAAGGGTCAGGAGTTTCGAATCAAGAAACTCTTCCTCCTCCTCTTAGCTCTTCTATTTATTTGAGCTCTTTTTCTTCATTAGAAGGGCAATTTTTGAGAGCATCCTTACTATAGCATTTTTTAGTCTCATATCTCATTATTTTCAAAGCTCTTTTATTGCATTATCTAGTTTAATTTCTCATATTAGTGTAATGGCATTTCACATTTAGATTAAATTTGATTACTTGTTCTTAGTCTAGTATCATCTTTATTTCAAAATCAAATAAAAATCTGCATTTCATATTTCTTTCAAAGTTTTCTAGATTAATTGCATTCATTCTTAGCTTAGTTTCATTTTTCTCATATTTTCTTCGAAATCCTCCATTGTTGAATTGGTCTCCCAGCTGTTGGCTCTCATTCTGAGAGTATTCAAACACCCCATTCACATAGGAGGCAACAGGTCGCCTCACCATGGAATTTGGATTGAGTTCTTCATACTCTCTCCCAAATTCTATCAAGTGAATAATGACCATGTTGTGTTGTGCCTGATTTAGAGGTCACATTCAGTCACATACACACATAAGTCCAATGGTGGTTTGGGGGTATCTAAGATGGAGATATCCAATCTTCTGTCTGAATTCAAGCAAGACATTATCAATGATGTTTCCACTCAGCTGGATAGTATGCAAGCGAGAAGAAAGAAGGAGGAGGCAGATGCCATGCTGGCCGAATTCTACTCTCATTGTAGAGAAAAGAAGAGAAATTGTAGGTGCAAGACAACTGCATCTGTGGACACTAATTTAATGCCCACTAAGTTTAAAGCTATAGATGAGGATAGTGGAGAAGTTTTCTATGTTTCTCAAAGACATCCATGAGCTCAGAGACAAGGTATGCCTCCAGACCCATTGAATAATTTTGGTTATAATAATAATAGTAGTCAATGGCCAGACCATGCCCCTCAAAATTCTGCCCCTCAAGGACAAAATTGGAATTATAACTGGTCTAACCAACATCCACACTATACTAGGCCTATTAGAAATAGCCACCATTTAACCCATAACAATAATAGTTTAACTCATATCAGTAGCCACAACAGAATAACCAATGACAACTACATGGTAATTGGCAACAAAAACCTCAGTGGGGACCTAACTAGCCTAATCAGCATGAAGCTCTCATGCCTCCACCTTAGTAGCAAGCTATTATTCCTCCACCTCTTGTAACCAATAATAACCCTCAAAAGCCAACAAAACTTCCTTCACAACCAACTCCAAATCCCAAAAAAGCAACAAGTTTATTCCCTGTAAGTAAATGATATTCATCTCAGATCAGGAATGATATTGCCTGCACCTAAGGAGCCTATAATAACTGAAGTTGTTGATGTTGAAGATATACCTATGAACCAAATTACTGATGTTCCACCTATTCCTCAATCTGCACCAATATTAAAAAATGCCCCTTATCCACAAAGATTGGCTCAATCGGCTCCTAAAAAAGAAAATTCTATAGCAGGTGATTTAATTGATCAACTCAAGCAAATGACAATGCAAATCCCCTTGTTGGATGCCCTTAAAGAAGTCCCAATTTATAATAGGCAATCAAAGAAGCCTATATTAAGCAGCCAGGAAGGAAGATAAAAGACCTTGACACTACGCATGTTCTAGGACATCTTTCTAATCTCATGTTAAGCAAAGTTTTAATGCCTAAGTACTCTGATCCAGGGAGCCTAGTGGTCACTATTCATATTAATGATATCCAAATACAAAATGTTTAGATTGACCTAGGAGCATCCATCAATGTCATGACTAGGGAGGTTTTGTTGAGGCTTAGCATAATTGGTCTAAGAGATACACCTACAATACTACAATTAGATGATAATTCCATTGTTAAGCCAGATGACATGGTAGAAGACATTATTGTAACACTGGATTCCTTAGATTACCCTTCAGATTTCATAGTCCTGTCAACCAAAGCCACTCTAGGAGGATATCCATTAATCCTAGGATGACCTTGGTTAGCCACAGCTGATGCTTGCATTTCATGTCACTCAGGGAAAATGACCATATCAAATGGGATAAATACCAAGAAGCTAACTTTGTATTCTCTAACAAAACCTTAAGTAGAACTTGACCAGGTTATCTGGCCAGATTTAGGTGATGCTGCCCTTGAAGCAAATTTAGTACAATAGCTCATGGTCATTGAAAGAGATCTGTTTATGGTGTCACAAGAAGAAGATGATATATTAGTAGTAATTCTCACTAACCAATATGGTTCTGAGGCATCTTCTTGTGCTATCCCTAATTGTTCCCTCCAAACAATATTGCCCAAGCATACTTCACCTCAGTCTCCTGTAGCATTTGATTATCTCCACACCTTGTTGCCTCATGAAATAAAGTCACCATCATTTGTAAAAATTTTGATGCTGGATAAAGTAAAAAGAGTTGAAATTTCCTTAGGGAAGGAGTTGAATGTTAATAATAATCTCACTACATCTCAGATGTCTAGTCTTCTCCAACTTTTGTAAGAAATTCAACAAGCCTTTGCATGGGACTATACTAATATGAAGGGGTTAGACCCTGAACCTTGTACTCATAGAATCTATATAAGCCCTGGGTGCAAGCTAGTTAGAAAAGCCTAGAGGATAATTAATCTTGTTTTAAGAGACAGTAAAGACAAAGTTGCAGAAGATCCTTAGTGTTGGTTTCATTTATCCTATTTTTGATAGCCAATGGGTTTCTCCTCTAGTAATTGTCCCAAAGAAGGGGGGAAATGGAGAGTTTGTGTAGACTATAGGGAGCTTAGCAAAGCCACAAAAAAGGATCACTTTTCATTACCTTTCATTGACCAAGTGCTTGATAATCTTGCTGGTAACAAGTATTTTTCATTTCTAGATGGCTTTAGTGGATATAACCAGATCCAGATATCACTAGAAGACCAGGATAAGATAATGTTCACTTGTCCATGGGGAACATTTTCTTACTTAGTCTTACCCTTTGGATTGTGCGACACACCTGCTACTTTCCAAAGAGCAGTGCTTGGTATCTTCTTTGACATTTCTGTTGACTGTGTTGAAATATACATGTGGATGACTTCACTACTCATGGACCTACATTTGAGGAGGCACAAGCTAACATGGAAAAGGTTCTAAAGAGATGCTAGGAATATAACCTCTCCCTTAACAGTGAAAAGTGTTACATGATGATGGAGGAGGGAGTTGTCTTGGGACACTACCTTTCATCTTGTGGAATCCAGGTTGACCCTACAAAAATTGTAGTCATCAACACACTTCCCACACCAGTCAAGCAAAAAGATGTCAGGAGTTTTCTTGGCCACGTTGGTTATTACAGGAGATTCATCAAGGATTTTAGCCAACTTGCAGAACCTTTTTACAACATGTTGAAGAAGGAAGCTGAGTTTGAATGGACAAAAGACTGTGAAGCGTCATTTCAGTAGCTGAAAGATGTTTTCACAAAAAAACCTATTCTAAGAGGACTTGATTGGAAGCTTCCATTTCACATCCACATTGATGCATCTGACTATGCCATTGGAGCAGTCCTAGGATATAAGGAAGGTATAGTTGAGCATGCTATTTATTATATTAGTAAAAACTTGCAAGGTGCTGCACTAACCTATACTGTTACTGAAAAAGAACTGCTAGTAGTCATCTATGCTCTCAACAAATTTAGGCACTACATCACAAGTTATGAAGTATTTGTATATACTGATCATTTAGCCATCAAATAATTGATGAAAAAGCCTGCCATTGGTGGTATATTAGCATGCTAGTTACTCCTCATGCAAGAATTTTATGTGAAGATAATTGATAAACTAGGCAAGGCTAATGTGGTGGCCAATTTCTTATCCAGATTATAGGTACTAGATTATCCTGCAACAATTGATGACAGCTTCCCAAATGAGAACCTGTTCTCTATTGATTCTTTTAATCCATGGTATGCAGACATAGAAAACTACCTTGCTACAGGAAGGACACCACCTCATTTCTCGCCTAAACAACGCCGACTTTTGGTTGAGCAGAGTTTTAACTTCTCATGGATCTTAAGCTTTATGTTCTATACAGGTCCATACCAGGTCACCGGAAGATTTTTTTGAGAGGATGAGATTTATGATATACTACGGGCATGTCATGATGAGTCGTGTGGAGGATATTTTGCAGAAAAGAGGACAACCTATTAAAATTTAGACAACTGGATATTATTGGCCTACTTTACATAAAGATGCAATAAAATATACAAGGCACTATGATAGATGACAATGCATGGGGCACCCAAAAAAGTCAGATGAAATGCCTTTGCAGCCTTAGATAGTGGTGACACCATTTGACAAGTGGGGTATCAATTTTGTTAGACCCATTGAGCCATCTCCTCATGGGAAGTCGTATATCTTAGTATGTACCGACTATTGCATAAAGTGGGTCGAAGCTAAAGCCATGAGGCATGCCAGGAATCACAAAGTCGCTGAATTTCTCTATGAATATATATTCACCAGATTTGGTGTACCATGGGAGATAGTAATGGATCAAGGTGCACAGTTTAACTCAAATATCATCTCAGAGTCGATGCATGAATATATGGCATGACATGGTAAATCTTCACCATATCACCCCTAGGCCAATGGTCATGCAGAGATAACCAACCGGGAGATAGAATCCATACTAACCAAGACAGTTGGCATTCACAAGAAGGACTGGGCTACCCATCTTCCTAAAGCCATTTGGGCTTACCGAACAACATGGAAAACTACAACAAGGTTTACCCCTTTTGACATGGTGTATGGAAAATTTGCATCCACGCCTATAGAGTTTCAGCATAAGACGCTCAGAACAACCTTGGAACTAGACATTGATCTTACTAGAACCCAAGAAGCCCAGTTATTACAATTGAATGGGTTAGATGAATACAAGAAATTTGCACTCCACAACACTGAATTGATCCAGCAACAACGAAAAAAGTGGCACGATAAATTCATTAGAGAAAAGAAATTTTCAGTTGGTGATTGGGCACTGTTGTATGACTCATGATACCAACACACACTAGGAAAATTTCAAACACGGTGGCTCAGACCCTATGAAATAATCTCAGTATTTGATAATGGAGCAGTTCATCTTTCTACCATTGATCTTGTACAGCTCAAGCTACTTGTCAATGGACATATATTCAAACTCTATGAAAAACTAGTCAGTCGTGAGGAGTTCCTACAAAAGTTCTAGCACATCGATGACACACTTACTCCTGCAATAGAAGCATCTGGGTCTCCTACCCAGATTCTAGCCGATTCTTGATTTTTATCAAGGACTCCATAATAAACATTTCACATTCTGTGAAATTATTTCTCCATAATGCACTCCACCTCACCTTCTCTCTCAACCACTTTTCCATACCATCCCATCACTCCATCAATGTAGGTTATCTTTTCAGAACACTCTTCCTACATCGCTTGCCAAGTTCATGCCACATACCTTTGTACACATTTTATTTTATTCATTATTTATTAGGAATGTGTGTCATTTTAATTTCCACTCTTTCACATCCTAGCCTGGTGGGACCCATGCCTTTACTTAGTTGGGGGAGGGGAATATTCTATTTTCAAACCTTCAAATTAGCATGTAAAGAATGAATTTCTTGTCTTTATGAGATGACTGTCGTCATGTGTTTGTCAATCTCTCTTTCAGTGATTGCATCATCATGCCTATAAGGAAATTAAAGATATTAAAAGATGAAGTTTAACTTCTAATGATATGTTCACAATGTGTTCGGGGTGGCAAGCCTTGACACGAGCAAACTATTATGAGATTTGATGCATTAAAATAAGTGGAAATATCATTAGATTTCATGCATTAAACACTTTTAATTACTTGAAGTGAGTAGCATTTGGTACACCACCTTTTATGTCTACAATGTTCTGTGTCGTAACACTTTGAATCGTGGTTTTCCATTGTTTTGCTCTATGAAAATAACAAGCTTCTGCAAAAATTTGAATTTTCTCTTCATAACAATGGGAGGAGATCTTTAGAGGCATGATCTAGTGGATCATAGGGTTTTGTTGGGAGATGTGTCCAACTACAAAATATTCATAAGGAAAGGGTGGTTGGACTACTACTTGAGTCTTAAAGGGTTCGATGAAGAAGTTGCTTTACAATTTCTAAGCACTTTGAAGGATGGCTCTGCAGTGGTCAAAGGTTTAAAAATTGAATTTACAGAGGATATTGTGGCTGAAGTGACTAGTTTGCTAGAAGAAGGCGAACAATGGATGAAGGACCTCGACTTGTGTTTGGATAGGGCTCAGTTTACCTTGCACGGTGAACCCCGGCTAGATATTGATAAGAAGCAATGCACTTCTAGGGTGTTCTTACCCTTGGAATTCATCTAGCCAGCTGCATTCATTATCTAGTACTTCACCTATGAAGGGCGTTACAAGTATTTGCATGGCCTACATTTCAAAATTTTGAGTCATCTTTGGTACGATAATAGACCGGTAAATCTTCTGAACTTCCTATTCAATATTTTGAAAAAGCAAGCTTCCTTAGTTCAGTCAAGAAAAGACCAGTCAGTTTCACATCATTGTTTGATAAAACTAGTTGTAGAAAGAGAATCAAATAAGTAATTAATTGGGACATGGGAAGAATTTCTGCAAATGAATGAGATAGAACCTAGGATGGTCAACCCTAGAGGCCAAGGTGTTGGGCAAAGAGAAAACACATCCACTGGGGTTTGAAAAGTCATCCAAAGGATAGAAAATGTTCCTAAAACTTCCCCTTCCACTTCTAGACCATCTAGGAAAAGAACTTGTAATATTGGTGCCTCCACTTCTAGAAGAAAGAGAAATAAAAATAAAGAAATTGCTAATGTCCTTGAAACCTCACCATCTATAAAGACTAGTTCTACCTCTAGGAGAGATAAGGGTAAAATTGTGGAAAAAAAGAGGGAATATCAGAGTAGAAACCTGGTAGTGATAATGATAATGTTGATGAAACCTTACATTCGCATGGGGAAGAAACTCTAGAAGAACCTTCTGTAGCAACTATGGAGGAAATGAGCACTAGCAGGAGGAAACAAAATAATCCTCCATGCTCATCCACAACCACCATAAGGAGAAGTGAAAGGCTTTATGAAAGCAACAAGGATGTTGAGGCTGTAGTTGCAGTTGTTAGCCTAGAATCCTGTAAATCTGTAGAGAGGTCCTCTTTTGAGGAAATGTTTGAAGAAAATCTAGTCAGTGACACTAAATTCAACAACAAGAATCTACAAACAGAAGTTAATTAACCCTAGTGTTAACTATATACTTATTAATAGTGATGAGGATTCTAAGGAGGCCAAAGAGTTTGTAGATAACTCTGTTAGGCAAGACATTCCTAGTGATTTAGAAGATTCTCCTTCTGAAGAGTACCTAGAATTTGGAAAAGATATTATTGAAGAAGTGTTAGAATGACTTAATCAGGATGGATTCAAGACGCTGGCTAGGGTAGTAGATGAATCTAGTGAGGAGGGCAATGCAATGACAACCATTTTTTTTTTGAGAGGAGAATCCTATCACCAAAAAGTACAGTAAAAACCCCTCACCTAGCATTTGAATGAACATATATTCTCAATCAAGAACCATTGTCACTGCCTGATTTGTCTAAACCCCTGGCTGCAGGGATAAATTTATATCAACAATTGTTGTGGGAAATGGCACAGTGGAAATTAGAGAAGGAAAAACTAAAACATTCCATTGATGAGAAAGGCCATCAAATAGAATAGAAATCATACCAAATTGAGGTTTTGAAGAGACGAATTGATCAAATAATAGAGCTGATTCCTGACCTCATGGCATGCAGGTCACCATCTCTGGTGTATACATTGTTCCTTAAGGAAGAGTTTGTTAATTTTAAATTGACAAGAATTGTAGAGGGGTTTAGTCCCTCTCTTTCAACCCCCCATGAATTCTATGATGCATTCCAGTCTGCTCCAATTTCCTTGAAAAATTTAATGTGCGAACTATATCTACATAGCTTGGAAGTGCCAGATGATACATAATGGAACTCACTCCTTTATGTAGGAGATGTGAAATTATGAGCAGTTATGTCTTGGATGTAGAACAAGATAAGAAGGGAGCACCAAGCTGCACCTCATAGAAATAATGAGATGACAACTCCCTTTGTTATGAGGCTTGAAGTTCAACATTCCAGGCAGACATTTCTGGACTGGCTTTCTTTTATAGTAAACCTAAGCGGAGCTAATAAAGTGTACCCAGTAAGAGACCAAGCTTTTGTAGATTGGGATCAACATTCATCTCATGATATTGCAACAGTAATCAGTGGTTCAAGGCAGAGATGGATACATATGTCACATGATCTGAAGGTAAGGGAACCTCACTCTCTGCATAATTTAACCCTTGGTAATAGAAGATTACCATGGTACATCATGTTGGGAAGGACTCTATTCAATTATTGGTTTCCATTAAGGTTTTAGCCTCCTGTACTCCTGCAACCATTACTAGCAATGAATGACAGTGCTGTAGATTATGATATGACTACAAAAGTTTAGCGATGGGAAAAGCTCAGGATGAATCATGGGTATTTCGATTATGTTAAAGATGAGCCCGGGGAAAAGACAACTAGTGACTTGAGACTGCGTGCCAAAATCCAAAATTTCATGATTGCTAGGGACCAACAATAGTGTAGTTGGGGGGAATGATGAGCCTCTAAAGGGCCATCTTTCTTAGTTCTTTCTATCCTCCTTTCAAATAGTTATTTGCAAACAAACATGAATTTATGGTTTTCAAGCATATGAACTTATGGTTTATATGTGTGTGTGTGTGTGTGTGTGAAGACATGAAATAGAAATGTGGATAGTTTAAAGACATGATATTTTTTTGAATTCATGAATAGGAATGGTATAATGTAGTAGTTATACATGTTGATGAATGTTTCCTTGCCTATGCTATGTTTTGGGTAGTTTCCCTCTTGTAGCCATAAGACTTGCAAAAGTGTTAATTGGAACTTTACATTTTTTTCCTAAAATTAATGATAAGGATATATATGTATATGGAAGGTTGTGTGTGCATTGATTATTTTGCAGGTATTTATCACAGGCATTCAAGGACTGAAATTGTGACACTGGAATAGTCAAATCCAACTGTTGCAAGATCTTCGCAAGTGGGGAAAGTCAATACCATTTTCTGTTGCGTGCAACACGTGGATTTAGTTCCCTCAATGTGCTATATTACTGGAAGATTTATTCATGATTAATGCTATTTCTGTTCTAAAACTTTATGAATTTGTAATGATCCTCATTTATGGAGTGATCTTAGATTTAGGAGGTAGTTGTAGTTTTCTTTGAAATAAATGACTATTGTAACTCTTTAGGAGTTAGTCGATTTTCATAATAGAACTATTGTTGCTATGATACTATTTTTCAATCACCTGTAATCATTTTCCATGAATGAATAGAATGCACAGTTCAAGTTTAAATCTTTTATTTTGATTGTACTTTCTATTCACTCATCCAAGGGGGCCTACTTGGTGAGTGAATTTCTCTGTTAGAGTAGAATTAATTTTCATGTTTGTTTCGAAGTAAGGTAGAACTCTAATGTTCTTGCAACCACTGGTAACAGAACTGGTAGACTATTCCTGTAGCATAGGTGGTTAGAGTAACTCCTACTCGTGATTACATGCTTTATTAAAATAAATTCATTTAATGGTTTTAGCATAGTTTTCCTGAAGCTCAAAGCACTTGAATTCCGAAGGTTAGTCATAAGATTGAGAGATTTTGAAGCATATACTTTATGAATGCCATTCCAAGTTTACGTCCCTGGTTGATAATTAAATGAGACTAAATAATTCATTTAGAAACCATTTAGGGTTTCCAATCCTAAAATAGGCAGTCCATTTTTGTGGGTTTCTAATACCATTATTTGGCCAAGCAATGGTTCTAATGGGTATTAATGTGTCGAAATGGGTACTAATATGTATAAATGGGTTGTAAGGGGTCGTAGGACCCATTAAGACACATTAAGACCCCTTAGGACCCTTAAGACACACTTTATGGTTTTAAAGTGTTGAAATGTATCATAATGTGTTGAAATGGGTCTTAATGGGTCCTATGACCACTTAAGATCCCTTATGGCCCCTTATGACATATTTCGACACTTTAATACACATTAGAACTGTAATCACCTAAAAGTGGACAAGATCATTCGAGTGATTAATCAAGGCAAATCAAGGCAAAATCAAAGCAATTAAATCGAAACAAGCTTTTGGCCAATCAAAATTAAAATCAAGTCTTAATTTAATATAATTCAAAATCTAAAGCCAAAAGATCAATTAAAACTATTAAATCAAGTGAAATTAAATCAATGTGCAATTAATCCAATTAATTGTATAATTTGAATTAAATCAAATTAACCCATTCAAGGGGTGCACATGGTTAAATAAATGAATTAAAAAGAATTGATTGAATCCTAATTTCTCTCAACAACCAAAAGGGAGGAAAAAGCCTCAACCAATAGGATTTAAGGAAATGAATTCAAATGGATCAAGCCAAAATGAATCTCAATCACTCAAATTGAAAGAGCATCTTATTCACTCACCTTGTCTACTTGTCCCAAGCTTTGAGGACACAATATTTAAATTGTCTTCAAAGGGTAGTGTTAGCACTTTTCTAAAAATTTTCACCCTCATGCTTAAAGGGTTTCTAAATTAAGGTTCTTAGACCTAATTGTGAAGTATTATTGCTAAAACCCTAGGTCGACCTGAGATTTGTTATATTTGAGCATTACTTTTTTCTCATTAACCTTCCCAATAGAGCATGTGCTATATTAGAGCCTTTTAAAATGCCCACTTTATGTGTTATACCACTAGGTCGCTTGGTGGGGTCCCTTTTGATAAATGCTTTTAAAACCTTTGGTTTTTCCCATTTATTTCCAAGTGACTAACCTTCTTGTGGCTGTCATTAAAACTCAAGACTCTTGGTTGTCAGATTTTCTGACATACGAAATAGCAATAGGGTGACACCTGTCTGGGTGGGCCCGTTCTTCATTCTTAGCTATCAATTAAGCATCAGAATCAATCGACGACTATCGTTATACTGTTGAGCCAAGTTGCACGCCTTTTAATCCTACAAAATAGCAATAAGCGTCTGATCAAATTTTTGCTGACAAACACAAGTTTTGGCTTGTCAATCTTCATGGTGGTTCTCTCATGTTGACACTTGTCTTGAGTGATGTAGTAGCTGTGGGGTCAGATTTTTCAAAAGGTAAATCTCAGATGGATCTTACAGTTGTCATTATACCGTTGAGGTAAGATGTGTGATGTTTAAGGCCAGCGGTATAGCGATGACCATTCGATCTTATAATCAGGGTGTCAACTATACAATGGGTCCTTAAAGTGCCAAGTCACACTGATGAGGCTATTTTTCATTGGTTAAGCTGGAGAATGACATGGTGAATGCCAGGTGGGCCTTTTTTTGATGAAAGTACTTTGTCCGTCGGGTGGATATTGAGAGATGGCGGATTTTCATTGGTCGAAGTACTGACAAGGAAAAGTGACATTGATGTTTTCATAAGAGACATAAAGAGTTGTTAGTTTTTGAAAGAATCAACGAATGTTAGATAATTCTTTATAAAAGTTTCTTCTTGGTTATGTTTTGTGAAATAGCGATGGGTTGACACTTGTCTGCCCTAATGATGTGGTAGAATGATGCATTCGAGCGCCGAGATGGATTGGTTGCACTAGTGAAAATGTGACATGTGGTGAGAGATCGGTGACGTGGTTTTCCTATGTGGAGCCAGTGTTAGGAAAGTTAAAATTTGGGCAGAATCTGTAGTTGTCATGAATCTGCAAGGTGAAAGTGCATGATGGTTATTCATCACGGCTTTGCGACAACCATTGGATTTTCTTGTGAAGGCATGCAGTGGGTCTAGGTGGGTCCTCTATCAGATATTGTTGATGTGCTTGGTTTCTATTGGTTGCTGAGGAGGGTCATGTGGCCAGGGCCCGATTGACCATTTGTTAATTTTTAAGGACCACCCGATGTGCCGGGAAAGAATGAGATCGACGGCTATGTTTTAAAATTGATAAATTAATCGTTGTTGGTCGACATTTGATTTAAAATACAAGATTTTGAAAATGATGAAAAAAATAATGCGCCAGGATGTATGTGATATGATTTCCTTCTTCAGGGGTCATAAATATGAGATTTTGTAGTTGAAAATTAAGGGAGCTCTGTGGTAGCTGGGCCGATTACGATCAGATTTTGTTTTCCGCCTCACGCTTGATATTTTGCAGGTGGTTATTTCTGGACGTAGGAGTTATGAGTTGGACCAAGTGGTCAATATTTTCTTCTCTAATTCACAGAGGTAGCTGAGATATTTTATGGTAATGAATGCTTGCCACATGGATAATAAGATCATGCCTTGATTTGCAATTTTGACTACTAGGGTTTCTAGAATGTAAATATATCAGATTTGTCTCTGATATTTCATGTAGAATTAGGATAACTTCTTTGTCACTTTTGCAATAAATAGTTTCTTGATTTCACGCTACAGTGGTTGACAGTGTTGCCCTAATTGTGCCCTAAATGATCTCTTGCTTGTTGCAGCCTTGTTCCTATAAAAAGATTTTTGTGATCATTTAGAAAGGGCTGTGGTGCAGGGGCACCTAGCCAATCCCCTGAGAACACCTTGGATCCAGATGAAGATAGAAGGCTAAAGACATCTCTACATGTCAATTGGAACATTTTAAAGCCCATAATGGCATTTTGTAATGATGAACTCAATAAAGCATGTACAAGTCCTAAAGGTCCTGATAAAGGCCTAAGGACCAAAATTGCAATGTAATGAGTCATGGGGTCTAGATAGGTTGGATAGGGTTCTAGCATGCTTCAATGATAATATTATATCAAAATAAGTGGCTTTGGATAGGTTTTGATAGGTTAAAAGCACTAGAAATAAAGTTGAGAATTCAAATTTTGAATCTCAATGGCTAATTACAGTTTTGGAGGGAAAGTGGTTTTAGAGTTGTTTTGTTATTTCCAACACTTGGATTAGTTGGGGGTCAGTTGGAGTTGGTTGTTAAAGGTCTTATAAAGACCCTAGAGTCATTTTGTGATGGCAAGCAAGGATTGGTATGGATTTTGTATGGACTGTACGGACATATTAAGAAATTGAGTGAAAATTCAAGTTTTTCCTTGCAAATTTTGTTGTTTTCAATGCTTTATTGATTGTTTGGGATTTGGAACAGAGTTGTGGATGATATAAGAGCATAATAACATCATTTTTCATTTGTATTGAATGTTTTTATAGTTTATTTTGTTTCAGATTCTGAAAGTTGCTGAAGGTGGTCATTTTGGTGCATTGAAATAACTCCATTTTGGTCTTTTTGATGATGTAATGGGCCATTCAATGAATGTAATTTTTGTTTCTCATTGAATGGACCCTATGTAACATGTGTATGATGTTACTAACCATTTGGATGTAGGAGAAGTTGTTTTAGTGGGTGTACACCTTGAGGAAGAGTGGGGAAAGGGCACAAAATTGATGCCACAAGTGTAGTAGCAAAGGATCCACCTTAACAAGGGTATAATTTTATTTGAAATAGTAGAAGTATATGTCAAATGTATGGTGAATGCTGAAGGAGAAGTTATAGAATTGAGTTTTTGGGTTTGAACAAGCAGGCCCTAGTTTTTAAGCCATTTTAAGGAGGGTTTTGAAGTTTGGGTGTTTAGGAGTGTGACCAAGACCTATAAACTTGAAAATCCTTTGATTTGGATCATTACTAGAGACTGTGCAAAAGGGTTAAGTCAGATTGCAAGTTTGAAGGGTACTTCCTTCACAAAGGGTGCACAATTAGGCCTCTTGGGGATTGAGGACAACATGTTTTTGAAGTCTTTGTTAGAAAGGAGTCACTACTAGAATTTTTATATGTTATGTAACCCTGAAAAGGGTATCTGAAAGTGTGATTTTTTTTCTAAGTCTTTTGGAAAACGTTTGTGAAAAAGAGGAAAAACTATTTCAGTAGGGCTAATAGGCAATCTAGGCCTAGTGAAGGGGTAAGATTGAGTTTTGTATTCACTGATGATTCATGGATTTGGTAACCTTGGAGATATGTTGTTTGAAGTTGTTTAAGGTGTGTAGAGGTGGAGGAAACAATTGGTGAAGGTAAAGCCAAGTATGGAGCCTATTGTGGCATTGTGAGCATTTGGAGACACCATAGTATCATAGGGGTTTGGGTCCATATTGTATTTGAATTTGCAAGTTTGTGATTAGAACCTCCATTCTCTGCATCAAGTGGTATCAGAGCATCAGCAAGGTCTTTTGGGCATTGATAAGCTGCAGGTTTCATCATCATAGGAGTCTTTGTCATCTTTAGTATACTGGTCCCTTTGTTGAGACCGTGGAGTGTCCATTTCCTCCTTGTGTGTTCCAAAGTTGAAAGGTACATTAGAGGTGTCCAAAGAATTCTTGGTGAGAAAGGAGCATCAATTAGTAGGCCCTTGAGTATGAATAAAATTTGTTTGAAACATGCCTCCTAATGTACAAATGGCTAGCGAGATGGAAGAGTTGAGACAAGAGTTAGAAAAGGAAAGAAGAGAGAAGAGGGAACTTGAAGCATCTAAGGAAAGGGAAGAGAGATAGTTAAGAAGAGAAAGGTTACAACTGATTGCAAGGATTGAAGCTTTGGAGAAGGATAGACAAGAACCTAGAAGGGAAACGGTTCATGAAGAAGAACAGGTAGAGAACCATGATGGGGAAGAAGAATACCATACAAGACAAGAGCAAGGGCATCATGGATCAGCAGAAGATCCTGAGGAAAGAAGATTTATAAAATTGATAAAGCCAGTACAAGGTACTGGTTTGAAGACAGGGATGGATTTGCCTATCTATCAAGGCAAGATGGAGAGTGAAGAAGTGCTTGGATTGATAGAGACACTTGAAAACTATTTTGATCTAGAAGACATAGAAGATGAGAAGAAGGTGAAAGTAGCAAAGGCAAGGTTAAGAGGAACATCCCTTGCATGGTGGACTAGTTTTCAAAATGAGAGGATGGCTAGAGGCTTCAACAAGATTACAAATTGGGATAGGATGAAGACAATTATAAGAAGTCAATTTCTACCATCAGATTTGGCCATTCAAATGAAGATGAAGAGGAATAACTTGAAACAAAAACACATGGATGTTATGACATACACTGAATAGTTTCATACCCTGAGCATTAGAGGAGGGGTGGAGGATGAAGAAGAAAAAGTAGCAAGGTACATGAGTGGACTCAAGTACAACATTCAAGATGAAATTGGTCTAAGCATCCCTAGGAACCTTGGGGAATGTTTTCAATTGGCAATCCGGGCAGATGAGAAGTTGAAAAGAAGGAATGATAGGCAAAACAAAAGAGGAGGATCTTCCATGAGAAGAAGAGGTGGAAGAAATCAATCTGATAACTCAAACAATCAAGAAAAAGACAAAGATAAAGGGTCTACATTTGAAACAAAGGGAGGTTCTAGAGGAGGAAGATTTGGAGGTGGAAGAGGAAATGGTGTCTTCACAGGTACATGCTTCACATGTGGAGGAGTGGGGCATCAATCCTACAAGTGTCCTGAAAAGGGAGTAGATTTAAAGAAGGTGGATAAGAGAGTCACCTTAACCCAAGGAGAAGAAGAAGAAAAGAAGTCCTCTAATGCAGATCCAATCATGGAAGGTGACTTCTTGATGGTGAGAAGAGGACCACAAATGCAGCAGAAAAAAGAGACAAGAGCATCCATCTTTAGGACAAATTGCCTAAGAAATGGTAAGATTTGTAAGATGATTATAGATTTTGGTTCCTTTGATAATCTAGTGTCATATGAAATGGTTAATAAACTAGGATTGAAGAAGTTTCCTATTGATAAACCATATAAGGCATCTTGGGTAAGTGATACTCAAAACATTATTGTAAGGGAGCAAGCAATAGTTGATTTTTCTATAGGTGAATATAAAGATCAAGTTGTATGTGATGTCATTCCTATGACATGCTGTCATGTAATCCTTGGAAGGCCTTGGCAAGCCTCAAGGAACACAGTTCATTTTGGCTCATCAAATGTTTATATAGTATATAAGGATGGTGTAAAGTTTAAGTTAAATCCTTTACCTAGTCATGATAAGGAAAGGATCATTTGTTTTGGCAAGAAGGAGTTTGTGAATTTGCAGGAGCAGAGGAATAGTCAGCCTGATGTGGAAGGTCTGCCACACGAACTATCTCTTATGGTTGTGAAGAAGGAGGTTATTCAAGGCAACACTCAAATTTTTGACTGTCAACAGATAGTGACAGTAAAGGGAGTAATGATTGGTACTATTTGGTGTCCTATGGTGACAAAAGTGAGCAAAGCAGTGAGCCACTCCATGAAGGATAAGAGACAGGGTCAGCATGACCTCAGACAACAAGTTATCCAGCCTTTATCAAGGATGAAACATGACTGTTCCCAGGTAGCAGACAGTGAGGTTACCTTGAATGGTAACAAAAATCTAAAAGTTTTTGTTTCTAATGATTTGTATGCAGGTGTGTAGGGTACTAAGTTGCAAGAGAAAAGTTGCAGGAAACCATCTAGAAGGATGGGAGGAAAGAAGACCAAACCACTTAACTCTTGGGACAAGAGTTGCTTTGAAGGTGGGGTGTTTGGTGCAGGGGCACCTAGCCAATCCCCTGAGAACACCTTGGATCCAGATGAAGATAGAAGGCTAAAGACATCTCTACATGTCAATTGGAACATTTTAAAGCCCATAATGGCATTTTGTAATGATGAACTCAATAAAGCATGTACAAGTCCTAAAGGTCCTGATAAAGGCCTAAGTACCAAAATTGCAATGTAATGAGTCATGGGGTCTAGATAGGTTGGATAGGGTTCTAGCATGCTTCAATGATAATATTATATCAAAATAAGTGGCTTTGGATAGGTTTTGATAGGTTAAAAGCACTAGAAATAAAGTTGAGAATTCAAATTTTGAATCTCAACGGCTAATTACAGTTTTGGAGGGAAAGTGGTTTTAGAGTTGTTTTGTTATTTCCAACACTTGGATTAGTTGGGGGTCAGTTGGAGTTGGTTGTTAAAGGTCTTATAAAGACCCTAGAGTCATTTTGTGATGGCAAGCAAGGATTGGTATGGATTTTGTATGAACTGTACGAACATATTAAGAAATTGTGTGAAAATTCAAGTTTTTCCTTGCAAATTTTATTATTTTCAATGCTTTATTGATTGTTTGGGATTTGGAACAGAGTTTTGGATGATATAAGAGCATAATAACATCATTTTTCATTTGTATTGAATGTTTTTATAATCTATTTTGTTTCAGATTCTGAAAGTTGCTGAAGGTGGTCATTTTGGTGCATTGAAATAACTCCATTTTGGTCTTTTTGATGATGTAATGGGCCATTCAATGAATGTAATTTTTGTTTCTCATTGAATGGACCCTCTGTAACATGTGTATGATGTTACTAACCATTTGGATGCAAGAGAAGTTGTTTTAGTGGGTGTACACCTTGAGGAAGAGTGGGGAAAGGGCACAAAATTGATGCCACAAGTGTAGCAGCAAAGGATCCACCTTAACAAGGGTATAATTTTATTTGAAACAATAGAATTATATGTCAAATGTATGGTGAATTCTGAAGGAGAAGTTATAGAATTGAGTTTTGGGGTTTGAACAAGCAGGCCCTAGTTTTTAAGCCATTTTAAGGAGGGTTTTGAAGTTTGGGTGTTTAGGAGTGTGACCAAGACCTATAAACTTGAAAATCCTTTGATTTGGATCATTACTAGAGACTGTGCAAAAGGGTTAAGTCAGATTGCAAGTTTGAAGGGTACTTCCTTCACAAAGGGTGCACAATTAGGCCTCTTGGGGATTGAGGACAATGTGTTTTTGAAGTCTTTGTTACAAAGGAGTCACTATTGGAATTTTGATATGTTATGTAACCCTAAAAAGGGTATCTGAAAGTGTGATTTTTTTTCTAAGTCTTTTGGAAAAAGTTTGTGAAAAAGAGGAAAAACTATTTCAGTAGGGCTAATAGGCAATCTAGGCCTAGTGAAGGGGTAAGACTAAGTTTTTGTATTCACTGATGATTCATGGATTTGGTAACCTTGGAGATATGTTGTTTGAAGTTATTTAAGGTGTGTAGAGGTGGAGGAAACACTTGGTGAAGGTAAAGCCAAGTATGGAGCTTATTGTGTCATTGTGAGCATTTGGAGACACCATAGTATCATAGGGGTTTGGGTCCATATTGTATTTGAATTTGCAAGTTTGTGGTTAAAACCTCCATTCTCTGCATCAGGTTGGCTAGAAATTCTTGACACAGGAAGCTGAAAAGCTAAGTGTGTATCCTCAGTCCAGATTGTAATATGTTTTGCTAGTTATGTGAATATAGTGGAAAAACCTTCAAAATCCTTTTCACCTTGTCTAAGTGTTGTATTTTGGAATAGTTTGTAATACAAGAACTTGAATCCTTATACTTAATGTTGTTTTTAGTTTTTAGATCTCTCCTTTGGTTGTGCTTCTTGAGTTTTGGGTTTTTTGATTCATTGCTCAGAGTTTATCTGTGTATGTGTTTTATTTCTCAGCCTTGATCTAGGATCAAGTTAAAGGTCTCTGAATGAAATATAGATTCATTTGGTTCAACTAAAAGGATGTTTGTAAGCAATGTATGAATCTAGTTTATTGTGTTTATGGCTTGGAATCTTTATTCTTGTATTCTGTATCTATTTTGGATATATTTCCCAATGGACAAGGCACTGATAAGAAATTAGTATCTCCTATAGTGATGCTAGTTTGGCATGGTTGTTTACATTCTGCAAGAAATCAAGTTAAAATCTTTTATATTCTTTCAATCCTTTCAGTTTTATATATTTAGGCCTTAGTTATTTCATAGCAATGGAGAGTCAATGAATGACTGGTTATCATTTAGTACTTTCTTTCTATTATATACTTTGTTCAATCCAATCTTGTTGTTGTAAAGAAGTGTTCTATTATATTGGATTAGGTGCACCCGCCTTGGTTCTGTAGAGCCAGAAGTGCAGAGGGCAGTCTTGTCCCTATAGTTGGTCTAGTTACCTAAAGACCTCCCCATATTTGGAACTGACCATTCCCAAAATCAATCTTAGGTATATTGGTGTCTCATGGAGTGTAAAATCCTATCCAGGAACCGACAGATGGTAGTGGGAACAAGTTTATCTCTCCTCCTAATCAAAATCTTCAAATCTATATGAACCCTTTACCTGCGCATGATACTAATACCATTGCTCAACCATCTTCTATGGAAATTATGTATGATTCAAAGATGGATGACCTTAATCATGTTGTTAATCAAGTGGAGAATGTTGGTCAATCTGTATCTCCACCTCAACCTCAACCTCAACCTCAACCTTAGCTTCAAACTATACCTCAAGTTCCATCTCAATCTCAACCAAAACCTAAGCCTAACTTGAAAACTCAACCTAAACCTCGACAAAAACCTAAGAATAAAAGACCTTGGGAAATTTTTATTACCTTTGATGATTTTGAGACTATTAAAGCTCCTGATGGTCCCCTTTATATTTATGCTAGGATTTCTCGGATACCTACTCATAGTTGTCTTGTTGATCCTACATCCTTAGTCAATGTTATTACTGAAGAAAATATTTTTGTGAAAAATTTGCAATGCGATTGTTATGATACATTTGATGTGTGGATTCAAACTTGTAATGGTTTTCTTTACCCATCATTTGGTTCTATTAACTTATCATTTGAACTTTGTGGTAAAATTGTGAACACTACCTTTGTTGTTGTTCCCACTTCTGATCAATTTCAAGTTAAGCTTGGTTTTCCATGGTTGAATGCCATGCATGTTGTTGCTTCACCTATCCATAAATGTCTTAAATTTTTTCATGATGAATAAGTGAACACGGTTAATCATAGTTTATATCAACCTTCTAGGCCTAGGGATTGTGCTACTCTTGATGTCTTTTGGCCTTCATTACCTAATTTATGTCCTTCTCGACCTGACAATCTTTTCCATTCATATCAAGCCTATAAGCATCATAAGATTATTGAATTAAGTGTACCTCTGATGGATCTTAATCATGGTCTTTTTCCTGCACCTTCTATACCTCCTTTATCCATCGCTTCCACATCTATTAATAAAGCTTCTACTATTGCTTGTCAATCTACTTATAATCCTATTAATCTTCCTAAAGAACCTATGAAGGGTCGTGTGATTTTTCATCCTAGTTATCAACATATTTCAACTAAAGAAAAATGTAATCAATTTGCTAATGAACGTCATAAAAAGCATCGTGCTCAACCTAAAGCTCGCAATTCTGTTCTTCAAAATTCTTTACTTTCTTCTGATAAGCCTTTGCATGATGTTGTTTCTAATAATGATGTTAAGATGCATGATTATGATGATCCTATTCGTATCTTAGATCCTATTTTGATTAATCTAGATGAAGAAGATAATCTTGATGATGTTAATGATGAATATGAGACTATTGAAATTGACATTGATTTACCTAATATGTTTTCATCATAATTAACACTTACACCTAGTATCAAACATTGTGATTCTCAAGAGGATCTTGGTTTGGAACTGGCTATCATTCCTACTATGCTGGATATAGTCCCTCTTTTGAGTTACCCACCTTCCCTAAATGATATAGAATGGGGTGGGGAGACTAGGTAGCACGCTTGATCAACTTGTCCTTTATGGTAGCTTTGTTGTGTGTTTTCCTGTTGTACTGTGCTTCTCTCATGATGTGTTTGCTAAATATTGTTAGATTCTTTTATACAACCCTTGTTTCTCTATTGGTGCAAGGTGATAAAGGAATCAAACCCATTGTACAATTCCTCTATATGTATCTCTATTCTTCAATATGTTGTTTCATGTTATGTTGTACTTGTGCTATTATTTGTACATGTTTCCTTGTGTAAACTACTTGGATTTGTGACTTGGTTGCACTGATTCTTTTTGGTCTCCAAGTCATGGTCTGAAAAGATTCTTCTTTGTATATCTTATGTGATCTTTCCTCCTTTGTGATTATAGTTCTACTTTCTTTGGGGAATGATGTCAATTAATTTTCAATAATATCATATATATATTATCTTATGATCATACTGACCCCATGACAGGTAGATCCCTTATGTGTTCTTTGTATGTTTATGTGGTATTTCCCTTGATTTGTCTTCATCAGGGGGCATCTCATAGTGGAAACATAATCAGTAGATTTGTTTATGTTTCTGTTAAAGATATTTCTCCTGTTAAAGTGTTAGCAATGACTTTAATATGGGGGCATATGCTCTGCTCACCTATTGCACACAGACACTTTTCGATACACATATATTATTTTTCAAGATACCTTTTCTCCTTTTTTGGATTAGTGACTAATCCTTAAAGCATAGATTTATATTTTAGGATCGTTGATCCCTTAAGGTCAAAGGTGTCCTTAAGACTGGATATCTTTTTCTTTTTGTTTTACTCTTATGGAATAGAATATTCCTAGGGGTGAATCCTTGATGGGTTGACTAGTGAGTAGCCACATTCACTAGGCGGTTCAATTCCATCTTTCCAGTTGCGATGTTTCCTTGTGTGGTTCACAATGAGACATAAGTTCTCATTGGGCGAGATAATCACGCCCCCTCCTCTCTCTCTCTAGATATGTCTCTCTTATTGTGATCTTGGAGTTGATGAAAACTGAGTCCCTGGGGGCTTGAGGTTTCCTTTGTACTTTTGATTATGATAAGATTATCTTTTCATTATGATCTCCTTTACCAAGAGTTTTCATTGAGTCCATACTCTTTCTAAAGTGGAGGCTTAATGTATCATCTTAAAATGGTAGCATTTCCATGATAAGATCATTTAGCCCTCCGAGTAAGTGGTCTGGGGTCATGTCAAGTGCCTTGATTGGGTCTTTGCATGTATCTGGCTATTTCCCTTGTTCTACTTCTCTCTCCCTATTTCCAACCTCATTTCTGGCAACTATCCTTGAGAATCTGAAGGTCTTGATCTTCTGGGTCAAAGAAGACCTAAAGGGTCAAAGATGACCTGAAGGGTCAAGGATGACCAAGTCCCTGACCTAGGTCAAAGACGACCTTATCCCTGACCTAGGGCAGAGACTACCTCGTCCCTGACCCGAGATCCAAATTTCAAATTTTGGGAGTTCCGGGATGTTGGGTTTCAGAAAGTTTATTTTCCTGCTTTTGGGTCAGCTGTTTCGGGTTTTGGAATAGTAAAATATTAAATTTCATTTAAATTGGGTCCATTTCTAGGGGTTAAGGTTAATTCAGATTTAATTTTCCAATGTTAGCCTCTCTAGAAGTTTGTGCCCTAGATTAGTATAAAAGGAGGCCTTCCTCTCTCATTTTATTTATCCATTATCAAGTATCTCATCTCATAATCTCTCAAGCTCTCAAGTGAAAAGAAAGCAAAAAGGAGAAGGAAAGAAAGAAAGAATTCATTCATCTTCAAGCCAAGCATTCAAACATTCAAGCATTCAAGCATTCATCAAGTAGATCCATTGTTAGCTATTGAAGGATTCAATCTCTTTGGAGCCCCCTTGAAGATCCATCCTTCCACATTCATCCAAGCCTTTTCCTATGAAAAGATACATTCAAGATTGGTGTTGAAGATCTAATGCCATTGATTTGAGACATTCTACACACTTCTACATTCATTTGGAGCATCTTTACTTGTGGATGCAAGGATTCGAATCCCCCACAAGGACTTCAACATAAGCAAGGTGAATTGTTCCATTTACTTTGTTTATACATACTCAAATTTCAATTCAATTTAAAGGTTAATTCCTAAATTGGGGTTTGACCAAGGAAAACCCCCCATCCAAAACAACAAAAACCATTTTTCTTGTAGGTACAGGTACAAGACATTGAATTAAAGTTTAGATCTGGATACCCTTTTCGGTGAACTTCCAATATCTGCGAACATAATTTTTTTTAGAGCTCCGAGGGACAAGATCCTACCTTGGGGTAAGACCTTGCCTCGCTATCTAGGTAAAGGATGACCTAGCCTCAGAGAGATTAAATTTTTCTGGGTTTTCTCTATCTCGGCATTTCCAGTCTAGAACAAGTTGCAGAATTTTCTAAAACTGTGCACAGGCATCTAAAATCAACATTTTCTAGATTTTCCCTATTTTGAGGTTAGTATTTTCCTTTTATTCATTTTAGATTTCAAGTACATACTTTCTATAGTGGATTATAGGATTTCATCCTTTCTTCATATTCTCCATTGTTTGATTCAATTATGCATTGATCACTTCTTGGCGATTAATCCATTTGGATCTCTCTTTTGGGAATTTGGATTATGGTTAGATCCTATATTCCCCACACATAAATATAACAAACAAAAAATAAATAAATGAATACTATGTAAAGATAGATTTCCCCTTCCATTTTTACACTTATTCACCCCTGTTAGCCAAATGACCATAAAATAGTTGAAAGAAACTATGTACAAACTCTGTAGAATGTGAGTGATCATCACTGATATAAAAATGATACTCCCTCAATATATTCTTGTTCTCCTCTGCACTGTTAGGTGAATGCATGAATGCTATATGAACAAATATAGAAACCTATTGAGGGCTATAATACTTTGCTTGCACCTCATTATGTGGTTGTAGTGTGTAGTTCTCTACAAAGTCCACAAATAAAACAATGCTATCAAGTGGGAATGTGTCCTTGCACAACTTGAATTGAATATCCAACCATCGTGCTCTATGTGTATGCTTTGCATACTCATAATAATTTTTTGACAAAAAAATTCCATGAACTGATACACTAGAATATTTTCAATTACTAAATCACATCTTTTAGCCTCTTTTCCATCTTTTAGATTGTATGTCATGGTCTTATATTTTCCAAATTTCACTATTTCATTACCAATTGCATGCGTACTCTCCATATGTTGACAAATTGGTAAATTTTGCAAACCTCCGCAATCTATGCATATACCATTCAAGCATGAGAGCTTGTAAAATTGTTGACCATCCACTCTTTCACATAAAATGGTAGATATTAATTCCCTTGAAGATCTAGGTGGGACATTTATGTTACAATCCTGCAAAACATTGTTAGAGTGCAAATCTACACATATATTCTTATAAACTTAAAAATTGTTATAAAATTCAATATGTACCCTACAACAACAAGTTGTGTGTGTGATTTATCTTCACATAAAAAAGTTTACACATTTCAAAATATCTCTGACTAATTTTAATTTGAGGATACATATGTGTAAATTTTGTAAAGAATTGTGTCTGAGTTGAATCCAGAAAATATTTTGGATGTGGAACACGAACTTGACTACCAATCCTCCTTCTTACAACATCTCTTTGATTAGGAGATACCCATGTGTTATTCTTCCAAAATTATTCAATCAAGGATTTCAAAGCTTCAACAATTGCTTTATCTTTTCACGGTAGTCTAGTAGAAAATGCCCATAACTCATTGCGGTAATCTATCAAAAAATGATCTTCAAATATGATTAGCATTTCTTTGACAAGTATGCTTGGGAATCTTGTCAAGCATTTCTTGCAAAATTTTAGTATCAATATCAATAAAATATTTTGGCTTTCTATAAATAATTCTAGGAGCATCAAAAACATTATGTGTGAATTGCATACCATCTTGAGTTCCTTCAATATGACATGATGTTGTGCCTACACCTTGGGATGTAGATAATGGTGTGACTTCAACATGATATAATTGTGTACCTCCACTTTGGGATGTAGACAATGGTGTGCCTTCAACATGATACAAAGGGGTGCATACACTTTGGGATGTAGACAATGGTGTGCCTCCAACATGATACAAGGGTGTGCCCACACCTTCAGAAGTAGACAATGGTGTGCCTTCAACATGATACAATGGTTTTCCTCCAACACTGGATGATGATGGCTCTTCAACTTGGCAACTGATAGATGGTGTGCCCGCATCTTCATAATTAAATTGTCTTGTTTCACGCAAGTTTCTCATTCATTCTCTTTTTGTTTCCAATTCCAATTCTCTCTTACTTTGTATTGATGTTTCATGTTCCTCATCCAAAGAAAAATCTTCTTCTATGGTATCCAATTTTTCTTGTTCACAAAGTTGTCTCAATCTTTCCCTTCTCTTCACTTTGTCTCTTTCATGCTCTTTCGGTGTTAAATTATTTGCTCATTTTCTCGACATGATGATGATTTCTAAATATAAATTGATTTCAATTTTAAAAATATAATATAAATCTATTACAATAAGTCAAATTATAATATAAATTTCTTACAATATGAAAAATTAAATACTATAAATTTATTACAATTATATCAAATTATGTATTCAACAAGTCTATATCATACCAATTATAAACCAAAATAATCTTTATTCAAATTTCACATGTAAGAAATTAAAAAACTTACCTCAATCGATAAATTTTAGTGAAGAATGATTGACTTTCACAATTTGATGTTGATTTTTGAACAAAAAGATGATGCAAATTGATAGAATATGCTTCTTTGTCACCTTCAAGACAATGAAAAGCAAATATTTGTCAGATAAAACATAGAAACCAGACAATATATAGGAAAAGTAGGCCTCTTTCATGAGATCTTTAACATATAAGACCATTTTTTTAGTCTTACATAACACAAGTGCACTATAGCATGTGTGCCCTATGCAAAACAATAAAAGTGTAATACATATTCTTACACAATGCAAGCAAGCTATAGGGCATCTTCCCTATAGCGCATGTGCCCTATGCAAAACTAGAAAGAGAGAGAAATAAGGGAGAGAGAGAGAGAGAGAGCGAGAGAGCGAGAGAGAGAGAGAGACGTAGAGCTCTCCCCTATTTAGGCAAGTCAGTAAGTGGTGAGACCTTTAGTGTTTCTTTGAACCCAAAGTGGGCTTAGGAGAGTGCTCTATAGCTTTAGAAGATCCTATAAAAAACACAATTCCACTATCCTCGTTGGAGGATTCAATGTCTTTAACTAGCTTTTAATCCCCCAAGCTTGGTTGTTACTTGGTTCCTTCTATGACTGAGTGAGCTGGGTTGATGCTCAGTACTTATGTTGACCGAGTGGGCTCGATGGATTTACTGAGTAGTTTCCTGATGCTTAGTAATCCCTACTATAAAGCACCCTTACTAGTTTAAACTTGAAATGGTAACCTTCATATTCAGAAGGGGATGGAAAGGTTCCATGCTCACTAAATGTCTACTATGGGAGTGATTTCCACACCTTACAAGATTTGGACAACAACTTCTCAGTTTTAGGCTTTGTCAGGCTTGTAGCCTTTTGAGCGAGGTTATAAGGGCTTAGTTCCAGATTCTTACAAGGAACTTATAAAAAAAATAGTATATTCAGACACCCTTTAGAGACTTGTACCAAACCTCTAGATCACAAGATCTCAAACAATAAGGACAAACCTAACAATCCCTGATCCATTAGTCCTAATAGGGATAATTGACTCGGTTATTTAAGGGAATGTCCACTAGTCGATTGTCCAAGGAAAATCACTGATTGCAATAATGTGAGGAATCCCGAAGAGACAACAATTTATCATCGGATTGCTTTTATCCACCCCCAAAGTGCTATTGTCACTTCACTCTTCCATATTTTGTACCAAGCACATAGAGATGCTTGGCCTAGAGCCTGCAAGAAGACTTATCAAAACAACCTCATTTCTCCTATGCCCTTGAGGATATAGAATACATTGACCCTACTTTCATTCACCCACTTCTCATGGAAATCCCACAAAGGAAAAGAAAGTTAGGGCATTATTTGTTTAAAACCCTGGTTCAGGAGAGTTTCTTGAAAACCTGGTAAAATGATTCTTCTATCTCTCGACTCTGATCTTCAAACTAACTCAAATCAAAAGCATTAGAGTCCTAATTCATGACAAAGGTCAGATCAAATAATTTTCTTCTTCGCACTTCCATACCAATCCACACATGTATTGTTTACAATCAAGAACATAGAGAAAAATAGGGATTTTTATTGATTGACTGTAAAAATTACGTAGAGTTTTATCATCCTTGTCTTCCACCCACCCAAAAGGGCTATATGAAGACCTTCTCCAATGGATGCAACCATTTTTCAAAGGTTGTGACCGTTGGACAATTTTTTTTCAAGTTGGTAGCAACTTTTCAAAGAAGTTGTCGAGCAACATTTCTTGCATTTTGCAACTTTTGCAAAATGTTCATTCTTGCTCCTAATGAGCCTATAGGCCTAAGCCTTGGATCCTAATGGTCTTAAAAATTATTGAAACAACTTAAAAGACACCTAGGAAAATTGAAACTCCTAAATGTGCCTTTGGACCATAGTCAAAAGCCCATGGTTTATAACCACACCGAGGGTGACTAGGTCTTACAAGTTAGCTTATTAAAAGACCCTAGAAGTATAGGTGTTGTGAAGAGTGGAGAGGGTGCTCCTGCACCATACTCCCATGATTTAAAAACTTAAGTCCCACTTGAGAGCATTTTTTGAACCGATGTTCCATGTTTGTTGATGCACTCTTCACTCATCCATGTAGCATCAATGTCTGATAACCCCTTCGAATTAAGAAAGTAGTCTTTGTAGGTTTTCTTCCTAGTTTGCTTGACAACTTTAGAATCCATAATCTTTTCCAACTGTAATGGTTGGCTTGGTGGTAAGTCCTTTATCCATTCTTCCTGTGTATCTTCAGTATACTGAAAAGTATTTTTAGATCTTGCATCACCCTTAAAAGGAGTGAGATCACAAATGTTAAAGATAGGATTAATAAAAATAGTAGGGGGTAAAGAAATTTTATAAGCATTATCTCCAAATTTATGAAGTATTTGACAGGGACTGATCTTTCTCATTTGTAATTTGGTGTGTCCCCTAGGTATTCTTTCCTTATTCAAGTATGTCCATACTTGATCTCCTTCTTTGGAAGTAACATGTCTTTTCTTCTTATCTCCTTGTTCTTTGTACTTTGCAGTATTCTGACTCAATGTATCTCAGACTTGATCATGGATCTATTTGATCCATCTAGACAATTCTTCTCCCTGTGCACTGACTTTAAATTCAGTCAGTAAATCTCTCAATTCCATAACTCCTCTTGGATGAAGTCCATAATTCACTTGGAATGGTGTCTTCCCTATTGACCTATTCACTGAATTATTGAAAGAAAATTCTGCTTGAGGAATGATAGCATCCCAAGTCTGCCCATATTATTTTTTTAGAGACCTTAGAAGGTTTCCTAATGATATATTTACAACTTTAGTCTTCCCATCTATCTATGGATGGTATGCAAAAATGATTGACAGGTTTGTCCCTAACTTTTTCCAAAGGGTTCTCCAAAAGTGCCCTTGGAATTTGACATCTCGGTCTGAGATAATGGATGTTGGAAATCCATGAATTCTAACCACTTCTTTAAACAACAAGTTAGCAATATGTGAAGCATCACTAGAAAATTTACAAGGAACAAAGTGTTCCATTTTGATAAATCTGTCAACTATAACAAAGATACTATCAAATCCTTATTTAGTTCTCAGAAGTGCTAAGACAAAATCCATACTTGCACTGTCCCATGGCTTTGTTGGAATAGGGAGTGGTTGTTAGAGACCTTGATTGGTCTTGACTCTTTAATCCCTTTGAAAAATAGTGCATGAATCAACAAACTTTCTGACATCAGTGGGTAACCAAGGCCAATGATAGTTTCTCCTTACAAGTTCAAGTGTCTTATCTATGCCAAAATGACCTCCTAGTGTACCACAATACTTCTCTCTAATCACATTTTCTCTTATGGAGAATTTAGGAATACAAAGTTGACCTCCTTTGAGAAAAATTCCATTTTGTAATAAATATTCTAAATAAGTAGTATTATATGCATCTGATAGAGTAGAGAAAACCTCATAGATATCACCGAAGTATGAATCATCCTTGTATAGGTTCTTGAGGGCATCAATTCCTATGCTTTGTACCTATACTTCTTCAACCAAAATTACTCTTCGACTAAGAGGATCTTCTACTTTGTTTGAATTTCCTTTCTTATGCTTTATAGAAAAAGTGAATGCTTGGAGTTGTTCAACCCATTTCATGTTCCTGCAACTTAGTTTAGCCTGACTATTCAGAAAAATTAAAGAATGATTATCTGTAAAGACAATAAATTCCTTAGGAATCAAGTAGTGCCTCCATTTCTTGAGGGCTTGAACCATAGCATAAAGTTCAAAGTCATATGTACTATATTTCTTCTTTGCTTCATTCAATTTTTCAGAGAAGAAAGCCACTTGTCTTCCATCCTGACTAAGGACTGTGCCTATGGCCAGATTGCTAGCATTGGTCTCCACTGTGAACAATTTGTCAAAGGTAGGTAGTGCCAAAATGTGATATTGTGCTACTCTCTCCTTCAAATACTTAAAAGCTTCATCTCCTTGTGTTTTCTACTGGAATTTTATTTTTCTACCACCCTTGATGGTATCAAGTAAAGGTGCAAAAATGTGACTGAAACTTTTTGATAAACTTCCTATAAAAGGTAGCCAATCCATGAAAGCTCCTGACTTCTCCTGGAGTATTTGGTATGGTCCAATTGATGACAGCCTCTACCTTTTCAGGATCCATTTTTAAAGTTCCCTTTGAGATAACAAAACCCAAGAATATCAACTCTTGTTTCTTGAATGTACATTTTTCTAAGTTGATAGACAATTTCTTCTCATGTAGTCTTTAGAGAACTTGTTCCGAATGTCTCATGTTCTCTTCTATAGTCCCACTAAAGATTATGATGTCATCTAAATAGACCACCACAAACTTTCCTATGAAATCCTGAAGCACTTCATTCATTAATCTTATGAATGTGCTAGGAGCATTGGTAAGGCCAAATGGAATCACAAACCTTTTATATAATCCCTCAGTGGTTTTAAATGCAATTTTCCACTCATCTCACGACCTTATTCTTATCTGATGGTAACCAAATTTAAGGTTAATTTATGAGAAATAACATGCTCCTCCAAGTTGGTCTAGTAGATCCTCAATCCTAGGTATGGGGAATTTGTATCTGATTGTTATTTTGTTTATTGCCCTGGAGTCAGTGCATAGTCTCCATTTTCCATCCTTTTTAGGGGCCAAAACACTTGGGACTGCACAAGGGTTGAGACTCTTTTGTATGAGTCCTTTTGTCAACAATTCACTGATTTGTTTAGTGACTTCAGAATTCTGATCAGGAGTGAGTTTGGAAGCAACCTTTTTGGGTAGCGAAGCACCTGGGATGAAAAATATTTGGTGAAAAATTTCCCTAAATGGTGGGAGTTCATCTGGTGTGTCTCCTACAACTATTCCTTTGTATTTTTGTAGTAGACTGTCTACTTCCTTCAGTACTTAATTGTGCACTATTTTCTCCTTTGGTTTAAGGAATAGGGCATATCCTACCTCAGAATCTTGAATAGTGTTGATCATATCTTGTTCTCCTGCAAGCATGACTAACTGTTCTTTTGTTTTTTTCTTGTTCAGGATCAGGAAAAGGGAGTAGGTTTTACTTGTGACCATTTTGAATAATTTGGTATTTGTTTGTGACTCCATCATGTTTAGCCTACATATCATACTGCCATGGATGTCCTAAAAAAAGGTGACATACATCCATATCTACAACATCACATAGGACTTTATCCTTATAGTCTTTTATGGAGAAATCTACCCAAACTTGTTCATTTATGAGGGTCTGTTGCCCTTTTGTCAACCAAGATACATGAGATGGGTTTGGGTGGGGTATCTTTTCCAATTTTAATTTAACTACCATCTCTCTAGATACAATATTTTTAGTAGAACCAGAATCAATTACTAACTTGCATACCTTTCCATGGCTTTTGCAGTTGGTCCTGAAGAGATTCTTCCTTTGAGGAGGCTCCACCGGTACTGGTGCTTGGATTAAGGTCCTCTTCATCATGAGGGATACACCTTCTTCTCCTGTACAGTCTCTTACATTGTCAGCAACATCTTCTTGTACTAGGTTGGCACTTTTTTCACCTTGGTTATTCTGCTTGTCTCTATCTGGACACCTATTGGTGTAGTGTCCTATCTGATTACAGTTGTAACATATAATTTGTCCATTGTTTCTTCCTCCATTTCTTCCTCTACCATTTCCTCTTCTTCCTCTATATCCACCTCTTGAACTGCTTTCCCCTTGGATGTTCTCCTTATTAGATTCTTCTTGTGGTCTATTGTTCTGTTCTCTTCCTCCAAATTTTCCTCTACCTCTTTTATTCTTAGCTTTTCCTCTACCACTCTATTCATTCCTCCTTCTTAACTTTTCTTCAACTTTCAATGCCAATTGATACCATTGGTTCACTATGGTAGGGCTTGTAAAACTATGTTCATCCTGAATTGAGACCCTTAGGCCTTGCATATACCGAAAAAGCTTCACACATTATGGTTTATCAAGCTTGGATTTCATCACCAATCTCTGAAATTCTTCAGTATAACTAGAGATATCCATCTTCTTCTATCTTAGACTCATTCTTCTTTTATGAAGTTGGGCTTCATAATATTTACAGACATAAGTCTCCCTAAGAAGGGCCACCATCTTCTTCCAAGTGGTGACTGTATTTTTTCCATTCTTCACCCTATCATCTTGAGTCAAGTTCTACCATGTGAGTGTAGAGCCCTTGAGTTTTGACTTAGCAATATTCACCCTCTGATTCTCAGGGATGTCTTCACAATCAAAGAAACTATTCAGGTCATCCACCCAATCCATTGCACCATATGGGTCCATCTTCCCATTGTATGTAGGCAACTCAAGCTTGGCATCCATGGTTCTCCTCTCCATAGACTTTAGAGTCTTAATAAGTAGCCTCTAGTCTGTAGAAAATTATTCCTCCTATTCAAGGGGTTCTTTATCACTCCCTTCTTAGACATCATCAGAGTTTCCACCACTTCTCTTCTGAAGCTCTTCCCTAATGCTGTCCATTTCTTTCCTCATATGTTGCATCTCATTGTCTCTTCATTCATCACGTTGTGTCCTTTGCTCTCTCAAGTATCTCACTATCTCTGCATTGGTCATCCTTGATGACAATCATCCTTCATCTTCTCCTTCCATGGTGCTAGTATATATTTACCCTAAGGATCTTAGATGCTCTGATACCACTTGACGAAGAGCTCTCCCCTATTTAGGCAACTCAATAAGTGGTGAGACCTTCGGTGTTTCTATGAACCCAAAGTGGGCTTAGGAGAGTGCTCTATACCTTTAGAAGATCCTATAAAAAACAAAATTCCACTATGCTTATAGGATGATTCAGTGTCTTTAACTAGCTTTTAATCCCCTGGGCTCAGTTATTACTTAGTTCCTTCTTTGACCAAGTGAGCTCGGTTGTTGCTCGATACTTATGTTGACCGAGTGGGCTCAGTGGCTTTACCAAGTAGTTTCTTGACGCTCAGTAATCCATACTGTGAAGCGCTCTTACTAGTTCAAACTTGAAATGGGAACCTTCATATTCGGAAGGGGATGGAAAGGTTCCATGCTCACTAAATGTCTACTATGGGAGTGATTTCCACACCTTACAGGATTTGGACAGCAAGTTCTCCATTTTAGGCCTTGTATCCTTTTGAGCAAGGTTCTAAGGGCTTAACTCAAGATTCTTATAACGAACTTATAAAAAATGCAGTATATTCAAACACCCTTTATATACTTGTAGCAAACCTCCAGATCGCAAGATCTCAAACAATAAGGACAATACCTAACAATCCCTGATCCACTAGTCCTAATAGGGCTAATTGACTCAGTTATTTATGGGAATATTCACCAGTCAATTGTCCAAGGAAAATCATTGATTACAATGGTGTGAGGAATCCCAAAGAGATAACAATATGTCATCAGATTTCTTTTATCCACCCTCGAAGTGCTATTGTCACTTCACTCTTCCATATTCTGTACCAAGCACATAGAGATGCTTGGTCTATAGCCTGCAAGAAGACTTCCCCAAAAAAACCTCTTTCTCCTTCTCTCTTGAGGATCTATAATAAATTGAACCTACTTGCATTCCCCCACTTCACATGGGAATCCCATGAAGGAAAAGAAAGTTAAGGCATTATTTGTTTAAAACCTTGGTTCTGGGGGGTTTCCTGAAAACCCGGTAAATTGATTCATCTATCTCTCGACTTTGATCTTCAAATTAACTCAAATCAAAAGAATTGGAGTCCTAAAACATGAAAAAGGTTAGATCAAACAATTTTCATCTTTGCACTTCCATACCAATCTGTACACATATTATTTACAGAACATAACGTAGAGAAAAAAAAGGAATTTTTATTGATTGAATGCAAAAATTACATAGAGTTTTATCATCCTTGTCTTCCACCCACTTGAAAGGTCTATATGAAGACCTTCCCCAACAGATCCAATAATTTTTCAAAGGTTGTGACTGTTGGGTAGTTGTTTTTCAAGTTGGTAGAAACTTTTCAAAGAAGTTGCCGAGCAACATTTCTTGCATTTTGCAACTTTTGCAAAATGTTGCATTCTTGCTCCTAATGAGCCTATAGGCCTAAGGCCTGGATCCTAATGATGCCAAAAATTATTGAAACAACCTAAAAGACACCTAGGAAAATCTAAACTCCTAAATATTCATTTGGACCATAGTAAAAAATCCATGGTTTATAACCACACTGAGGGTAGCTAGATCTTACAAGTTGTCTTATTAAAAGACCCTAGAAGTATAGGTGTTGTGAAGAGTGGAGGGGGTGCTCCTACACCAGAGAGAGAGAGAGAGAGAGAGGCACATGCACACGCACTCTCACTCTTTCCCCCCCTCTCTCTCTCTCTCTCCCAATATCTCTCTCTCTCTTCCTCTCCCTCTTCGCCAATCATTGCCACCTTCTTACCGTTTCTCTCACTATTGAAATATATGACTTAAATATGGTGTACACATTATAGGGTGCACGCCCTATGGAAGTCATAGATTTCAATAGTGTGCACGCCCTATAGGGCACACACGCTTTGCAAGATATTGGAACCCACCAATCCTATGGCTTGGATTTTCCTTGGAGATCCAACCCAAAGGCGTGGAGGATTCAAATAGGCCTGAGACATGTTTTCCAGCAGACATACAAAAAAATGACATCTTTTTTTGTGTGCTCCTTGTCAGGTTTACTCATGGTTCAATAACATAAAAATCAGACGACGTGATATTATAGATCAATCTTTTAGCTATCTAAGCATATATTTTATTTTGAACTCTGATTATGTTAAGTTTTTCATCTCTAATTTCTTTTGTGTGTGTCCATTTTTTATAAAAAACTAATGTGTAGTATTTTGGACATAGATTTTGGCTCGTTCATCGAATTTTGCAACAAGTTACATTTCTAGAAACTAGACTCCATTCTACACTTTAAAATAAAGAAAATTTGAATTTTTGATTAGTTTTAAATGATTTCTAGGGGGAGCACACAAAAATTTCACTTTTTCAGGATGTGTGCAATTCGTAGATTTATAAAAAATTATACATTCATAAAAAAATTAGCAAAAAAATATGGATAAACTAAGTGGTGTTAGCTAACTTCTCATTGGAGTGATTAAAAAAATTCAAAAAAAATAAATTAACATTTTAGGGGAAGCACACCAGATGCTATGTTATGTTTTTTCACAAAAAATAGGATCACTTTTTATGCTCCCCCTTTTTGAGGGCCTTAATCTGCACCATTTTCAAAATAAATTAGTAATTTAGGAACTAGATTTAGAGTATTACAACTCTTGTTGTTGTCAGATCTTAAAATTTTGAGTCTAACTATCTTCAATTTCTTGTTGACGTTTAGAGTTTTATGATTTCTAGAAAAAAAAAGTGGCATCTTATACCCCCTTTTTGGTCCCCCATCTTTGTGCACTTACCCTAAAACAATGGGCAACCAAATGGTTCACTGCTTTCTATTGGAGGGGCATGCTCTGACATCTTCCAATCTATGTGGAGAGATTGTTCATGAAAAGGAAAAATATAACAAAGGATTGAAAGGACTTATGAGAGGACAAAATGTTAAAGTAGTAACTCAGGCTCCACCCATTGGGAGAAATTTTGTGTTTATTTTTGAATTGGATGAGGCTTCTTCTCAAAGGCAAGTGGTTTCTTTCTGTAGAGCTCCAAGTAAAAAACCTTTTCGAAAACATCTTTGTGAATTTTTTTTTGTCTTGAGTTGTCTTGGTGTGTCCAAGGATTGTATGTGGATAATCCCTACATTTAGGGTCTATTTGGCTACTAGAATTAAATAATGTTGGAATTGTCAAATGCTAGTATTTGACAATTCTGGAAGTTTTAAATTCGGAAAATGATTTTTGGAATATAACTAGAATTGTTTGGTTCACTTGGAATTCACCTGGAACTCATAATGAGAAGATGGAAAATGTTGTTTGAATATGGATTTCAAAATATTATTAATTTTGCTTTGCCCCCAATTGCCATTTAACTGGAATTGGAATTGATTTTCCAATTCTGCCTATTTAGATGAAAGATTCAAATACTGGTTTTGGGGGTAAATGGGAATTAACAAATACTTGTTCTAGTTTCATGTTTTGGACACAAACATAAAAAATGTCAATTCCAAGATTTGACAATCCCAATTCTAGTCTAATTCCAGCAAACAAATAGGCCCTTAGTGATGAAGATGTAAATAAAATCATGTTAATGTTGCATCAACATAAAGTATTATTCAATAATCATAGGCAAGATATGAGTAGAGCATTCCCCATGTCCTTGAATTTTCTCTATGCCCCTAACGCATACTTTTTATTGGCTTTAGCCTTAATGTGAGAATGTTGATACAAATTGATTTATTTATTGTGATGAACAAATTTTATTGTGATACTTGAAATAGTTTTTTTTTTCAAATTTTTGTATGGCTTTTATGTAGACTTACATTGAATATATGATACATAAGTTCAAAATTAGATGGCTACATATATAATTGAAAAAATAATATTTTTTTAATAATTCTTATTTGTTTGTATTCAAATATCTTACAAATAAGATTAATTATATGGAAAGCTGAGTTTTCCATTCATCGTATAATTCTCATTTGTAAATAAGTTTAATTAGATGGAAAGAAATTGAGTTTTGTCATTCGCTACAAAATTGAAGTTGACATATTTTGTTACAAGTAGTGGTTGTCGTTGCACCAAAAGATTGACTTGTTAAAGCTTGATACAACCACTAGACTTATAGAAGACACAGGAGGTGGTTAAGTCATGTCGCAAATCTCGAGGGGAGCACTGACCATTTTTTGAACAATCTCCCCCTCGGCATTATCTGAGGGGATTTGAACTTGTGACCAAGCTCTGATACCACTTGTTACAAGTAGTGGTTGTCATTGCACCAAAAGATCAACCTGTTAATGCCCGATATAACCACTAGACTTATAGAAAGACACAGGAGGTGGTTAAGCCATGTCGTGAATCCCGAGGGGAGCGCTGACCATTTTTCCAACATATTTTTGGTACTAAATTGAGCTTAGAATGTTGGATAATGATCCCCTACTTTATAAATATTTTCATAGCTAACACTCACAAGTATACTATTCTTTAAAAATACTATTGGACTCAATACTCTAAGCTATGGATTGTAGAAAATTTAGGGAATTCGATTACTAGAATTTCATTGAGTAGGAAACATACGTCAAGTGCTTTTACTTTCTATTAAAAAGGTATTTAGAGACACCACTTTAAAAATACTCATGATCTTATATCTTAATGATAGATAAAAATGGTAGAGACCATGTACTAGAAGAGATGGGTGACCTTTACAAAATGTTGAATGAGGATTACTTATGAGATGCTACACTTTTTATATTTTTGAACAAGTAGAATCTTCTAAAGTCTATGAATACTATCAAGATATCTAACAAGATTAATTGGCACTCTCTACATTAGTTTGATGAAAGTGTTTTGAATAATCTTACATGACTAAAAATAAGTGTAAAGAAGAATATCACAAACTTAAATTCTAGATGTTCACATACCAATCATATTATCTCACCAAATGTCATGCAATGGAGTGTGAACACCCTAACTCTTTCCCATTCTACAAGTGAAAATCTATGAGGGCTTTCTACAATGACTTGTGTTAACAAGTTTCAATATACAAATAGATCAACTTTCTATATGCATGAGGCTAAAGAAAACTTGATACATTCTAAGCTTGTTACTAGCCAAAATCATCTAGTGATACTAGCTTTAAGAATATTTGACATAGATAGGGGACTCGACAATATACCAACATGTTTAGAAATTAGATCTATTAACAGTGTTATTGATGCCACAAATGGTTCTAAGTTGAAGGAAATAGAAATAATATTCTCAAAAGGATGTCTTTCAAATTTGTTGTAGATTTTTTGAAATGTAACTATTTAGGCAATCAATGCTAACATGGGTAGTTAAATGTGGGGAAAGTTTCCTATAGGAGAGTCTTGCTAACAATATAAAGAGGCTCTTGAAATAATTTCCATGGGAGAGGTTTGCAATGTGTTTTAACTATTAGTTTTTTAATTTCACAAAAAAATGACTATTATTTACCAATCTTGTAATGTGCATAGCTTGTTAATGGGTCTCTTCTTTCTAGTTGTATTTATGTTATGGCTAGAATGCTATTGTGTTTTTGTTGTGTTTGTACCATGGACAAGATAAGATTCTTCATTTTGATTCTATTTGTTATTTTTGCCTACAAGAAACATGACCTACAACAAGTTATGGAGATTAATAATCATACAAGGCACTGAAATCAACTCAAGATAATTATAACAAGGCATGTGAATGATATTGAGTTTTGTCTTCAAATAAATTTTATGTGTGGAACCCAGAGCTCTTGAAGCTTACCATGCAACTTTGATTTTAATTTCCCATGTAGATTTTATTTTTGATTTAGATGTCAATGAATTATTAAACACTAATTTTTATGTTAACTAAGGTTGATCATATAATTTTCTATTTGTACAAACAACTTTAGGCCTTAGATGAAGCTTTGACAATTGGAGAGCATGGTTAATATAGAGCAACATTGCAAAAGAGAAATAAACCATGCTCACAAGCTAGGCCAAAGCTTCATATAGAAGAAATTTGAATTTTGATTTTTGTTAATATGGGTAGGAGGTGTGACCATGACATTTTTGTTTGATAAATGTACATTCCTTCACTAATTTGGTAGGCACAATTCCTCCAACTATTTGTTTTTGATTTAAGGGGGGTACAAGTGGAATGGATAATAGAAGCTTTGCAACATTTCCAACATCCACTTTGAGTCATGTTTGCATTAGAAGGATTAATGAGGACTCTATAGCACTTCAAGTTTCAATAGTCCTTATTGCCTTTCTGCCTTTTGGTCACCCTTTAGATAGATGTGCGGGCAAGGAAGATATATATACACTCAATCATTGCATAAAGTAGGAAACCTTAGCTCCATGTTCAAAGTCACACCTAACAACCACAAATTATCAAACCCTACAGGCTATAACATATTTGTGAAGGACATTTTTACTAGTTACATCTAACTAAGAGAGCACTAGTCTATGCTACGAATGTCATTAATCACATGAAGATTGACCATTATATGTAAGATGTCAATATGAATTGTATGTCAAAAATATATCCATGTAAGGCATTTCTTGGTCAGTTTTCATATCTCTATTCTATATATCATTTAGAGGTAGGAAGTCTAAATTTCAAGATCTATTGTTGAGTCATGACTCTACTTAGGAATTGAAATTTCTATAAAGACTATCTATTCATTGTCTATAATTAGAACATGATTAAATTGAGGTCTCAAATTTAAGTGTTTTATTCAATCTATATGAACAAAATGTTGTTATGGTGAAATGTTTGATATTCAACACAAATTATATAGTCAAATATTGGTAAAAAAACTTCATTTCAAATTTCCTACTTGTAATTGAAATTTATAGAATTAAGTTTTATTGATAATTAAAATTTTCCACTTATTTTATATAATTTTTTAACTATAAATATATTAATAACAAATATTAATCCTAAAATTTTAATCAGATTGAAAAAAAAGGCACTCATTGAAAAAAAGAAAAAAAAAAGAAAGAAAGGGAAAAAAAGAGTTAAGGTAAAAAGCCAAAATGCAAAATATGGTTGATGGAAAAAATACGTTAAAGTTTAAAAAAAGCAATATGGGTTTAAAAGCATCAAAAAACTTAAAAACCGTTGAAGGAGAAAAGTTTAAAAAACCAAAATGCCTTAAAATGCTTAAAAGCTTAATAAAGCTACGTGAACAAAATATTGTTATGGTGAAGTGTTTGATATTCAACACAAATTATATAGTTAAATATTGGTAAAAAAACTTCATTTCAAATTTCCTATTTGTCATTGCAAAAAAAATATTTGTTTTATAGAATTAAGTTTTATTGATAATTAAAATTTTTTACTTATTTTATATAAATTTTTTAAATATAAATATATTAATAACAAATATTAATCCTAAAATTTTAATCCGATTGAAAAAAAGGCACTCATTGAAAAAAAAAAGAAGAAAGGGGAAAAATAGAGTTAGGTAAAAAGCCAAAATGCAAAATATGGCCGATGGAAAAAATACGTTAAAGTTAAAAAAGTCATTAAAGTTAAAAAAAGAAGTAAAATGGGTTTAAAATCATCAAAAAGCTTAAAAACTGTTGAAGGAGAAAAGCTTAAAAAACCAAAATGCCTTAAAATACTTAGAAGTTTAATAAAACAAAATGTGTTACAATGCTTAAAAGCTTAATAAAGCAAAATGTGTTAAAATGCTTAAAAGTTTAATAAAGCTATGTGAACAAAATATTGTTATGATGAAGTGTTTGATATTCAACACAAATTATATAGTCAAATATTGGTAAAAAAACTTCATTTCAAATTTTCTATTTGTAATTAAAAAACAACCATTTGTTTTATAGAATTAAGTTTTATTGATAATTAAAATTTTCCACTTATTTTATATCAATATATTAATAACAAATATTAATCCTAAAATTTTAATACAATTGAAAAAAAAGACTCATTGAAAAAAAAAGAATAAAAGGGAAAAATAGAGTTAGGATTAAAAGCCAAAATACAAAATATGGCCGATGGAAAAAATATATTAAAGTTAAAAAAGTCGTAAAATTGAAAAAAAAGAAAAAAGAAAAATGGGTTTAAAAGTGTCAAAAAACTTAAAAACTGTTGAAAGAGAAAAGCTTAAAAAAACAAAATGCCTTAAAATCAAAATGCCTTAAAATACTTAGAAGCTTAATAAAGCAAAATGTGTTAAAATGTTTAAAAGCTTAATAAAGCAAAATGTGTTAAAATGTTTAAAAGATTAATAAAGCTATGGTGAAGTGTTTGATATTCAACACAAATTATATAGTCAAATATTGGTAAAAAAAACTTCATTTAAAATTTCCTATTTGTAATTGAAAAAACAACCATTTGTTTTATAAAATTAAGTTTTATTAATAATTAAAATTTTCCACTTATTTTATATAATTTTTTAAATATAAGTATATTAATAACAAATATTAATCCGATTGAAAAAAAAAAGAGAGGAAAGGGAAAAATAGAGTTAGGGTAAAACATGAAAATGCAAAATATGGCCGATGGAAAAAATAGGTTAAAATTAAAAAATGGGTTTAAAAGCGTCAAAATACTTAAAAACCGTTGAGAAAAGTTTAAAGAAACAAAATGCCTTAAAATCCTTAGAAACTTAATAAAGCAAAATGTGTTAAAATGCTTAAAAGCTTAATAAAGCAAAATGTGTTAAAATGCTTAAAAGCTTAACAAAGTTTAATAAAGCTATGTGAACAAAATGTTGTTATGGTGAAGTGTTTGATATTCAACACAAATTATATAGTCAAATATTAGTAAAAAAATTTTATTTCAAATTTCCTATTTGTAATTGAAAAAAAAAATCATTTGTTTTATAAAATTAAGTTTTATTTATAATTAAAATTTTCTACTTATTTTATATAAATTTTTTAAATTTAATCATTTTAATAACAAATATTAATCTTAAAATTTTAATCTGATTGAAAAAAAAGGGCACTCGTTGACAAAAAAAAAGGGGGAAAAATAGAGTTAGGATAAAAGCCAAAATGCAAAATATGACCGATGGAAAAAAATATTTTAAAGTTAAAAAAGTCGTTAAAGTTAAAAAAAACTAATCAAAATGAGTTTAAAAGCATCGAAAAGCTTAAAAACCATTGAACGAGAAAAACTTAAAAAACCAAAATGCCTTAAAATCAAATTGCCTTAAAATATTTAGAAGCTTAATAAAGCAAAATGTGTTAAAATGCTTAAAAGCTTAATAAAGCAAAATGTGTTAAAACACTTAAAAGCTTACTAAAGCAAAATGTGTTAAAATGCTTAAAAGCTTAACAAAGTTATGTGAACAAAATGTTGTTATGATGAAATGTTTGATATTCAACACAAATTATATAATCAAATATTGGTAAAAAAACTTAATTTCAAATTTTCTATTTGTAATTGAAAAAACAACCATTTGTTTTATAAAATTAAGTTTTATTGATAATTAAAATTTTCCACTTATTTTATATAAATTTTTAAAATATAAATAGATTAATAACAAATATTAATTTTAAAATTTTAATCTGATTGAAAAAAAAGGAACTCATTGAAAAAAAAAAGGAAGAAAGGGGAAAAATAGAATTAGGATAAAATGACAAAATGCAAAATATGGCCGATGCAAAAAATACGTTAAAGTTAAAAAAGCAAAAAGCAAAATGAGTTTAAAAGCGTCAAAAAGCTTAAAAATCATTGAAAGAAAAAAACTTAAAAAACTTAAATGTCTTAAAATCAAAATGCCTTAAAATATTAATAAAGCAAAATGTGTTAAAATGTTTAAAAGCTTAATAAAGCAAAATGTGTTAAAATGCTTAAAAGCTTGATAAAGCAAAATATGTTAAAATGCTTAAAAACTTAATAAAGAAAAATGTGTTAAAATGCTTAAAAGCTTAATAAAACTATGTGAACAAAATGTTGTTATGTTGAAGTGTTTGATATTCAACAAAAATTATATACTCAACTATTGGTAAAAAAAACTTAATTTCAAATTTTCTATTTATAATTGAAAAAACAACTATTTGTTTTATAGAATTAAGTTTTATTGATAATTAAAATTTTTGACTTATTTTATATAAATTTTTTAAATATAAATATATTAATAACAAATATTAAAGCTAAAATTTTAATTCGATTGAAAAAAAAAAAAGAAAGGGGAAAAATAAAGTTAGGGTAAAAAGCAAAAATGCAAAATATGGCCGATGAAAAACATACATTAAAGTTAAAAAAAGTTGTTAAAGTTAAAAAAAAAAAAAAGGTTTAAAAGCGTCAAAAAGCTTAAAAACCGTTGAAGGAGAAAAATTTAAAAAACCAAAATGCCTTAAAATACTTAGAAGCTTAATAAACCAAAATGTGTTAAAATGCTTAAAATTTTAATAAAGCTATGTGAACAAAATGTTGTTATGGTGAAGTGTTTGATATTCAACACAAATTATATAGTCAAATATTGGTAAAAAAACTTCATTTCAAATTTCCTATTTGTAATTCAAAAAACAACTATTTTTTTTATAGAACTAAGTTTTATTGATAGTTAAAATTTTCTACTTATTTTATATAATTGTTTTAAATATAAATGTATTAATAACAAATATTAATCCTAAAATTTTAATCCCATTGAAAAAAAAAACACTCGTTGAAAAAAAAAAGAGACAAGAAAGAAGAAAAATAAAGTTAGGGTAAAAAGCCAAAATGCAAAATATGGCCGATAGAAAAAATACCGTTAAAGTTAAAAAAGTTGTTAAAGTTAACAAAAAAGAAAAATAGGTTTAAAAGCATCAAAAAGCTTAAAAACTATTGAAAGAGATAAACTTAAAAAATTAAAATGCTTTAAAATACTTACAAGCCTAATAAAAGCTTAATAAAGTAAAATGTGTTAAAATACTTAAAAGCTTAATAAAGCTATGTGAACAAAATGTTGTTATTGTGAAGTGTTTGATATTCAACACAAATTATATAGTCAAATATTGGTAAAAAAATATCATTTCAAATTTCTTATTTGTAATTGAAAAAAACACTATTTATTTTATAGAATTAAGTTTTATTGATTATTAAAATTTGTCACTTATTTTATATAAATTTTTTAAATATAAATCTATTACTAACAAATATTAATACTAAAATTTTAATTCGATTGAAAAAAAAACACTTATTGAAAGAAAAAAAAGAGAGAAGAAAGGGGAAAAATAGAGTTAGGGTAAAAAGCTAAAATGCAAAATATGACCATGGAAAAATACGTTAAAGTTAAAAAAAAACAAAATTGGTTTAAAAGCATCAAAAAGCTTAAAAACCGTTGAAGGAGAAAAGCTTAAAAAACCTAAATGCCTTAAAATATTTAGAAGCTTAATAAAGAAAAATGTGTTAAATTGCTTAAAAGCTTAATAAACCAAAATGTGTTAAAATGCTTAAAAGCTTAATAAACCAAAATGTGTTAAAATGGTTAAAAGCTTAATAAAGCTATGTGAACAAAATGTTGTTATGGTGAAGTGTTTGATATTTAACACAAATTATATAGTCAAATATTGGTAAAAAATTTCATTTCAAATTTTCTATTTATAATTGAAAAAACAATCATTTGTTTTATAAAATTAAGTTTTATTGATAATTAAATTTTTTGACTTATTTTATATAAATTTTTTAAATATATTAATAACAAATATTAATCCTAAAATTTTAATCTGATTGAAAAAAGGGTTGGGGGGAATAGAATTAGGGTAAAACGACAAAATGCAAAATATGGTCGATGGAAAAAATACGTTAAAGTTAAAAAAGTCGTTAAAGTTAAAATAAAGGAAAAATGAGTTTAAAAGAGTCAAAAAGCTTAATAACCATTGAAGGAGAAAAGCTTAAAAAACCAAAATGCCTTAAAATCAAATGCCTTAAAATACTTAGAAGCTTAATAAAGCAAAATGTGTTAAAATGTTTAAAAGCTTAATAAAGAAAAATGTGTTAAAATGCTTAAAAGCTTAATAAAGAAAAATGTGTTAAAATGCTTAAAAAATTAATAAAGCTTAATAAAGCTATGTGAACAAAATGTTATTATGGATGTTTCTGATATTCAACACAAATTTTATAGTCAAATATTGATAAAAAAAAATTTCATTTCAAATTTCTTTTTTGTAATTGAAAAAACAACCATTTGTTTTATAGAATTAAGTTTTATTCATAATTAAAATTTTCCACTTATTTTATATAAATTTTTTAAATATAAATATATTAATAACAAATATTAATCTGATTGAAAAAAAAGGCACTCATTGAAAAAAAAAAGATAAGAAAGGGGAAAAATAGAATTAAGGTAAAACAACAAAATGCAAAATATAACCGATGAAAAAAATAAGTTAAAGTTAAAAAAGTCGTTAAAGTTTAAAAAAAAAGCAAAATAGGTTTAAAAGTGTAAAAAAGATTAAAAACCATTGAAGGAGAAAAACTTAAAAAACCAAAATGCCTTAAAAGCTTAATAAAGCAAAATGTGTTAAAATGCTTAAAAGCTTAATAAAGCTATCATCCTGTCCCAAGAGACAATCTTTGGCTTACCTCTTCTCCTTCTGTCTACCTCCTCATGATCCCACTATAGGAGTGCATGCCCTTTGAGTTTTGTTTTTGCCAATCTGACCCTTTGATCTTTCGGTACCTCTTCACCTTCAAAGTATGCAACCATTGATGCAATCCAGTCCAAAAGCTCTTTTTCTTTCAGACTTCTATCATACAAAGGAATATCTCCCCTCACCTTATGCTGCTCAATTTTCATAGCCTTGAATATCTTGATTTTCCTCTACTCTTCAGGATCTATTTGCTCCTCTTCTTCCTCTCCTTCCCCTTCCTTATGGGTTTCTTCCTCTTCTTCACTATCAACAACTTTATCTGCTACTCTTCTTTGATTGGATTCCAGTGCTTCAAGCCTAGCCAAAAGTGCATTGTAAGATTCATGCAACCGTATGTTCTTCTCCTTCAACTCTTGGATCTCCCTGGTAGTACTTGCATTCCTTGGAGGCATTTTCACAAACAATAGTCAAACTTCTTTAGCAAAGTGTTCCTCTATCCCTCTAAGGCACCATTTATTTTAGATAATTTAATTTTAACTTTGGTTGTGTTAACAAAACTATGTTGACTTTATTTTGTAGTTGTTTAACATGAGAGTTTATAGATTAATAGGAGTTCACAGATACTAGTGTGTCATAGTTGCCCATCTATAGCTAGTGAGATTCACATAACTCATGTACCTCATGCTAGTGTGTTTGGATACCTTGTATACACAATTTTTCATTAGACTAGACATTATCCAAATAGTGAGTATTTATATAAAGTGCTATAACACACAAGCGGTCCTCCTTTTACACCAATTAATAACAGTGACAACCCTCATAGGTGGTTGGATAATGTCTAGTCTAATCCAAGCACACTAGCATGAGGTACATGAGTTATGTTCATCTCACTAGATATAGATGGGAATTAATGCTCAATTGAATGAGACGTTCCCATAAAAATGTGAACTCCTATTAATCTACAAATCTCATGTTAAACAACTACAAAATAAAGTCAAAATAGTTCCTTTAACACAACCAAAGTTAAAATTAAATTATTCAAAAAAGGGTTTATGTTTTGAGTTAATTGGTTTTATGTAAATCTGTTTCAGCAACAGGTGATGAACATTCATATTTTCCTAAGTAGTACTTTGAGCTTTCCTGCCACACATGTACTATTGTGAAAATCATCACAAGTCCATTTATTGCAGGAAAGCTCACAATACACATGTCTGGATGTCTACATATGTTTCACCTATTCATATACCAAATGATGAATGCTCAATTATTGTAATGGCAAATCATTAGAACCGTCCATATACGTTCCCATAAAAATGCGAAATCCTATTAATCTACCAACTCTCATGTTAAACAACTACAAAATAATGTCAACATAGTTCCTTTAACACAACCAAAGTTAAAATTAAATTATTGAAAAAAGGGTTTATGTTTTGAGTTAATTGGTTTATGTAAATTTGTTTGAGCAACAGGTGATGAACATTCATATTTTCCTAAGTAGTACTTTGAGCATTCTTGCCACACATGTACTATTGTGAAAATTATCACAAGTCCATTTGTTGCAGGAGAGAGAGAGAGAGAGAGAGAGAGAGAGAGAGAGAGAGAGAGAGAGAGAGAGAGAGAGAGAGATGACAAGGATATTGATGCTCCGCTTACTAGCCGTTACCTTAGAAAAATGAGCAAGAAACCAAAAAAGAAATGATTAGCAAAAAATGTTAATTACAATCATTTCTATTTTGGTTTCTTGCTCATTTTTCTAAGATAACCACTAAGTGGGGCATCAATATCCTCGTCATTCCCCTCCTCTCTCTCTCTCTCTCTCTCTCTCTCTCTCTCCCTATTGGTCCTTTGACATGTATTAAATAGAATCAAATTTGTAGCATATTATTATCATTTTATTTCTTTGTTGTAAACATGCCATTGGTTCAGTTTTGTAATTTTTTTTTGTGTTAAATGCATTTAAAATAAAAGTCTAATTTTGTAGACTGTTGATGTAGAGCCCTCTACTATCACCTTAAATAGGCCAACTCAACTTGAGGATTCAACAAGAAACTTAAATGGAATACACCAAGAAGTACCAAATGATGAATGCTCAATTGTTGTAATGGCAAAGCAATATCAGAACTGGCCATTTCTAGAACTTAATTTTTCTATAGTCTTAATAATTTTTCTTATTTCTTGAACATTGTTGACATACTTAAATGGAATACACAATACCAAATGATGAATGCTTAATTGTTGTAATGGAAAAGAAATATCAGAACCGTCCATTTCTAGAACTTGATTTTTCTATAAGCGTAATGATTTTTCTTATTTCTTGAACATTGTTGACATACTTAAATGGAATACACAATACCAAATGATGAATGCTCAATTGTTGTAATGACAAAGCATCAGAACCGTCCATTTCTAAAATTTGATTTTGTATAGTCTTAATTATTTTTCTATAGTCCTAATGATTTTGAAAATTGTTGACAAAGAGTGTTTCTTTTTTTTATTATAGTATAAATGATTTTTCTTATTTCTTGTCTTTTGTCCCTTTTTGATTTCCTATGTCTGTGCTTCGTGACAGGATTTTGTCACCTTCTTTTGATGGTATATTTCATTCACTCTTTGTCGAGTACTATTTTGTTCACTATTTTATTTCAGCTTGATATTTCTTTCATTTTTCATATACACAGAGACTACACATGTTGATAAAAAAATGAGCTATTTGATTTAGGTTTACTTTTCATCATTGTAAATGGTTAATATTTTTGATGGTACTCCTTGGTGTAGTCCATATAAAAATAATCATATAAAAATAATAAATTTAGTAAATATTTACATTAGAAACATTAAATATATACATTTTATTTCTAATATTTCAATATGGATATGACATAACTTCTCTTTGCCTCAAGTGCGCATATAAATGGTTTACATCTTTTTTTAGAATAATTCTTCATGTTTATGGCTTAGGTGAGCCCCAATCTTCTATCAATCACATGATTTAACGTATATTGTTTTCTTGGTTATTCCATTTGTTCCTTGACCTTTGAAGGCCATTTGGTAATTTCAACTACACATAAGGATCCATGAGTAGTTGTGGAAAATAGGATTCATGTTGCAATTCCCAAGCTACGAGATGGGAAAAGAGAGGTAAGAAGAGTGGAAAGAAGATGATATTCCTGAGATCATGGATCATTTTCAAGCTTTAGTGAGGCTTCGTACCATGCAATTTTCATAAATTTGTACGCAACGCTGATTTAGGCTGGAGGTAAACTACACGTGTCATGTAAACAACATGGTTGAATGCAATCTCTTTTGCACATTTTCAAGAGTTTTCCCACCAATACAAGCATAAATAACACATTGAACATAATCTACGAACACTGCGTGGTATGAAGTCTCACTGAAGTTTGAAATACAAGAGTAGGTGACAAAAGCAGGTGACATGGATCCCCCACATGATAGAGGCTGCGGGGATACTCCTCCCACCCATTCATCGGCAATAGTAAACCTTATTGAAATTGTACAAATTAGATATTTGAATAATGTTATATTATTATGTTATTTTATTTAGGGTTTTAGAGTTATTATGATAGTTTTACTGATATTCTTGTCATAATTTGATGTTCAGGATAGGGGAAAAGCACCTGCAAAAACAAAGGCAATAGCTATAGATACAAATGAGGATATCCCAGAAATCTCTAATCTAATAAATATGCTGAAGAAAAAACTAAAAAGAGTCAATACATAAATTATTAGCAAAATTAAATTTTAGAAAATTTTAGAAAAAACTGCCAAACATCTTAAGACTGTGAAGGACTCATATAGAAGGAGTCTCATCTAGAACCCAAAGTATGAGCATCCTCCCTTTATTCTAGTGAGAGATTGGAATGAGTTCATTTTGGATGCAAAGGAGAAAGGGGATACTCAAAGAGGAATTACACTAGCAAATGAGAGAAGAAGGTATGCAATAGTATTAACTACTAGTAGAATGTAATAATGCACTAATTAGTGATCTTTATATCTATATCATGTAACATATTTCAAACTTTTCATAGGTTGCAGGACACATCAAAGGCCACACTGCAAAAGATTTCACAATAGCTGACAAACATAATTGTAGGCATCATGGTCACATTTTTTTAGAGACATCATAATTGAGTTGTATACTGATGATGATGGAGTGCAACCTCTGCTCCTCTAATTCCAAGTTGACACTGTGGGATGTAGAACAACTTGGAACTGGAGGTGCAAAAGTTTCTCTCCATCATCTGGGTATACCACTCAATTATATTGTCTCCAAAAAAATGTGACCATGATGCCTACAATTATGTTTCTTAGCTGTTGTGTCCCAGGACCTCTTATGACCCTTTATGACCATTTATGATCCCTAAGAATACATCTTAGAGGTCTTAAAATGTCATAAAGGGTCATAAGAGGCTCCTAGGAGGGGCCATATGAGCTTCCACCTTCACGTGGTTGGCCCTGTTAAGTAGAGAATGTTAAACTATTCTTGAAACAAAGAGAACCTCAATAATTTAATAAAAGGATTACAAAGGGATTCCATTCTGGTGTGGGAGGTGTATTTAGATAGGGCAACCTAGTGGAAAGACATCTCACACCATCATTATACGGCGGAGAAGAAGTTGAAGCGACAAAAGAGTTTTTGGAGAGCCATGTTTTGGCACCAATCATGTAGTACAAGCATTAAAATTGAGTTTTTTGGCACAGGCTGGGAAATTTTTGTATATCAACATGTGATAGAGTTTGGGGATTTTTTAGTATTTAAATACATTTGTGGGATGTATTTCAGAGTTTAGATATATGGGAAGAATGGTTGTGAAAAAGATCTTTTTATTTTTCATTCTAAGAAGATCCAGGGTGATTTTGAGTCATAGAGGAAATGCCCTAATCCTTCAAAAGTGCTATTTTGATGAGTTCTGATCACTTGAGGGACATAAATTTATCTGTTGATCACTTAATTTTCTTTTCAACTCAACAGATAATTTTTTGTCCCTCAAGTGATCAGAACTCGTCAAAATAACACTTTTTGAAGGATTAGGGCATTTCCTCTGTGACTCAAAATCACTCCGGATCTTCTCAGAATGAAAAATAGAAATATCTTTTTCACAGCCATTCTTCCCATATATCTAAACTCTAAAATACATCCCACAGATGTATTTAAATACTAAAAAATCCCTAAACTCTATCGCATGTTGATATACAAAAATTTCCTAGCCTATGCCAAAAAATTCAATGCTAGTGCTTGTACTACATGACTGGTGCCAAAATAGGGCTCTCCCAATCACTGACTATGACCCACTGGAAACAAGCAACAGAACAAGTGTGGACACCTAAAGATAAATATCAGATAGGGGAAAAGCACCCGCAAAAATAGAGGCAATAGTTGTAGATACAGATGAGGATATCCCAGAAATCCCTAATATATTAAATTCAGTGAAGAAAAAACTAAAAAGAGTAATGCAAAAATTATTACTATTTTTGAAGATAAAAATCCAACTGAGGAGATGCTAAAGAGGATAGATGAATTGATGGCGTGAGCACATCATTTTGAAGTAAGCAGTAATGAATCTTTAGTTATAACAAAATTTCAATAAAGGTTTATATTTTATACTCTTTTATGTCGTGAACTAAAATATGTATGTGTTCTTATTACATGAATTTTTGCTTGCTCAATTACTTGGTCATGGACATTACAGTGAGGCCAGTAGTAGCATCATGCAAAATAGTAATAAATTCTGCATTGACTCTTTTTTAGTTTTTTCTTCACCATATTTATTATATTAGGGATTTCTGGGATATCCTCATTAGTTAATTATATTATATGTCATGTTAATGAATATTGTTATGTGTTAATGAATTCTTGATTAGTGTTGTGTATTAATGAATGTCATATCATATTAATGAATGTTATGTGATTGTATTGATTGAATGTTATAGTTCATAAATGGATGAATCAAGTGTGTAATTAGATGTTAATGGGGAATTTAGATTGATGTTGGGGGGGGGGGGGTGAGGCTAGATGAGCTTCCACCTTCATGTGGTTGGCCTTGTTAAGTAGAGAATATTAAAGTATTCTCGAAACCAAGTAAAGCTCAAACTAACATACCTTCATTATTTAATCAATTTCATTCATTCTAGGTCTTTGCTCATAAGTGAATTTTGAATGTGTCATTGTCAAGTAACTATCAAATAAAAAACTAGAAGGGCCAATAATTAATTTCTCATTGTCATTGTTTGGCATGATTTGGCTTCATTTTGTGTAAGTATTCTCATATTGAATGTGTCAACCTCTCTTGGCCTAATGCGGATTATTTCATTGGTTTGTGTTTTTGAGTATGTGAAGTGTTAAATCAGTTCCTATCTTCTATTCTTAATTCGTTCAAACTATAGGAGGGCCTGACAAATATACTCAACATAGAATTGACTGCTAGTCTGGGCAATTGAACACAATGAGTCTTTGGCTTGAGAGAAAGAGTTGGGTAATGTTTTTTTTGGAGACTTGTACAATTTTCCTTAGTGGCCTCTTTTTTTTTTAATAGGTATTTTTATATATATGTAGTGTCCATGTTTTTTTTAATACAAATTCTTTCTGTGTATATGCTAGTGCTATGGGACCTAAATAAACAATTATAAATGTAATAGATAACGTCTTCAATGAAGGAATTGATGTACCACATGTAAACCAAAATCCATGCTTAATGCCATTTTGTGCAAAATGAGTTTGTCTATTAGCATATCAGATTTTGTTACACCCTTCATGACTGTAATGTTTAAGTTAAGTATTGATGCAATTTTCTAAAGTAGCAAGTTCTGTTGTCATTATTTTTTTTCTAGTGGTTCTGAGGAGACCAAGAATTATCAAGGAAAGATATTGAAGTGGAAAGGAAAAGTTTTTGAGAGGTTAGAAATATTGAGTCATCGATCAGGTATACTTTTTTTAAGTAATCACAACAGAAATGGTTAATTTTTCCTGAATTTTTAAAATAAGTCATAATTATTTAGTATCATATTCTTAGGTGCAAGTTGTAGGTCTTCATACCATAAATTTTAGAGTTCAACTCTTACATGGACAAATTTGTATGTTATATTGAACCATCTGTTATATTTTTTGACTCTTTAGTTGCCAGAAAGATTAAATTCACATCCTAGTTGTCATTGTGTTTGGGACATAAAGCTTTATTTAACTAAATTAATTCTTTTAATATTGAGATAAAAAATCTACAAATAAAGCCTAGACTGGGGACTGCATAGAAAATTATCATATGAAGAACTACTGAAATGGCGGTATCAAAGTTCCTTACAAGAAATCCACATATCAAAATCTAGTTGTAGGATTAAAAAAAAAGACAAGATAAAAAAGTTCATAGGCACATACAAGACACCCACCAAAATATAGACCATCAATCTATAGAACCCTTGCAAGATATCCCAAGGAATGACAGGTAGTGAAAACCAGATAGATAGAAAAAAGAACATAACCATATGTTGCCTCACCTATTTGAGGTAAGCCAAACTCGGTCCAATTCTCTTAACAATGGTACATATTCGTCCAAGTGCAGCAACCTTCAAAGATTTGCAGAGGTAAAGAGAATCTCCATATTTTATCAGCCTAACATAGTCTTTGGCCACTTTGGTAATGAGATTGCGAGCAATATTGATCTAGCCAAGGACCAACTTGTAGTGATCTTTATCATATAAAAAATTTAGCAGATCTCTATAAAATGGATGCACATCATCTTGGCGGGGGAAATTGTCTTAGCAAATACATCCAAAGAAGCACCAGAAGCAGTAGTAGGAGAAGCAACAACAACAACAAATACATCACTGACACTTCTTCCGGCATATTTCATTGACTCCTCAAAATGAGTGACCTTTATTTCAGCTACCTCATCACTATCATCCTCATCCATTGCCTCAGGGTTCTCACTTCTTTTTCTTTCATGTTCAATATACTGTAAAAGTGCAGAGGAAAGAGAACATGACAAATTGAAATAATAAGATACAAGTTGAGGAAAATTGAATCAAAAAATGTAAAATTTTAACAAACCAGTTCAAAAAAAACCATTAAGAAATTCATAACCAAATCTAGTTTGCAAAAGCTGCAGCAATTAAAACTCACCTTCTCAATATTTTCTCTAATAGCATACTTGCAAGCCTGCTGATAAATATCTTTAATATTGGCTCCATTGAATCCTTGGGTATAACAAGTCAATGCCATTAGGTATAATGAAAATTGTTTTCTTAGTTGTCATACCATCCATCTCTGTCAACAACTGGTTAAGGACTCTATCCGTAGCACCACCACCATCCCCAAAACTGCTTCGAGGTTGCAAACATGCAAACCAATTATGCATCACCAGTTAGGGCCTATCTCTCAAATAGTTCAAACAAAATGAAAAAAACCCATAGTTTCATGTAGAGTAGAGCAGATGGATTGCTAGAGCCCATTGACAAATCTCTGTAATATATCATCAATAAATATAATGGATGAGGCATTCTTCTCAGACTCCTCAAAAGCTTTCCACAGATTGCTTTCACTTTCCCCAACCAACTTTGACATGATCTCAAGTCCATTGATACAAAAAAAAAAGGCACCGGTTTCATTTGTCACTGCCCTAGCAATTAAAGTTTTCCCAGAACCAGGAGGCCCATAGAGCAAAATACCCTTTGGGGGCTTGACACCAATAGATTTGAAGAGTTGTGATAATCTAAGAGGAAGCTCTACCAATTCATGAATCACCAGTCAGAATTAGTTGAACTAGACTTTCTTTGTTGTACTAGAATTGATTTAGTATAGAATATTTTCTAGTAGGATTTTTTTTAAAAAGCATGGTTTTCGTAGCATTATCTACCACTTGAGCAAAAGTTTCCATAGCTAAATTTCCTTGCCATAGTTAATATTTCTCTAAAGACTTACAAGTTAGTAAGTCCTCGACTAAAGAGTTGATAAACTAAATAAAGTTTCAAACATATGAACAGATAAAACTCATACAAACAAAAGCCAGAGCCAAATTGAATAGCATTGGCTATTTGTCAGCGAAAGGTCCTTGCTAGAACAAACACATTTGTCACTTCATTAAGATGACAATTGTGTACTAAGTTTCCTAACTATATAAGTCATCATCATCTTTATTATCTGCTATAGCAAATACATCCGAAGTACCAGCAGAAGTACTAGTAAATCAAAATTTAGAACCAAAGCCTTGTGATTGCTATAGTGTTTGTGCAAAGGCTTGATACTTCCGAATATCAGCATCACTAACACTTCTTCTGGAATATTTCATTGACTCCTCAAAATGAGCAGCCTTTATTTCATCTACCTCATCACTATCATCCTCATCCATTGCCTCGGGGTTCTCACTTCTTTTTCTTTCATGTTCAATATTATCCTGTAAAAGTGGAGAAAAAAGAGAACATGAAAAATTGAAATAATAAGATATAAGTTGAGGAAAATTGAATCAAAAAATGTAAAATTATAACAAACCAGTTAAAAAAAAACCATTAAGAAATTCATAACCAAATCTAGTTTACAAAAGTTGCCACAATTGAAACTCACCTTCTCAATATTTTCTCTAATAGCATACTTGCAAGCCCGCTGAAAAATCTCTGTAATATATCATCAATAAATATAATGGATGGGGCATTCTTCTCAGCCTCCTCAAAAGGCCTCCAGAGATTGCTTTCACTTTCTCCAGCCAACTTTGACATGATCTCAGGTCCATTGATACAGAAAAAGAAGGCACCAGTTTCATTTTCCACTGCCCTAACAATTAAAGTTTTCCCAGAACCAGGAGGCCCATAGAGAAGAATACCCTTTGGGGGCTTCACACCAATAGATTTGAAGAGTTGTGGGTGTCTAAGAGGAAGCTCTACCAATTCACAGATCACCAATCAGAGCCTATCTCTCAAATAGTTCAAAAAAAATGAAAAAACCCACAGTTTCACGTAGAGAAAAGTAGATGGATTGCTAGAGCCCAAAGCAGTCTGGAAAATAGAACGAGCAGGGACTCGCTGGCAACAAGTAGAAAAATAAGTGTGGACACCTGAAGATAAATATCTAGACTAATCACCGATTAGGATACTGTTGGTGATTAGTCTGTATATTTATCTTCAATTTTTTTAAACACTTCGTGTTGCAAAATTTCAACCCACATGCGTCAAAAGTCTGGCCTAAAATCGACCATTCTGTGTCAAAATGTGGCATTGCGGGTTTCGCATCCTAGTTAGAGCCGCTAAATATTTCAACCAAATGTTGTCAAAATATGACCATCGTGAGTTTGGCATCCTGGTCGACGCGACAAAGTTTTTGACCAATATTAATTTATATTGGTCAAAAGATCGACCAATCCACCAACATTTGCCAATGTCATTTTCGGCCTAGAGTGCCCTCATTTTCGACCAATATTTGAGTCAATCTTTCGACTGTTGCAACAATGGGTTGATATTTCGATGCAAATAATAGCGATGAACCTATTGGTCAACCATTCGACTGTGTTGGGTAGAAACTTTGACCAATAGTGCGTTAAAAAATGATGCAAAATGTACTAGTGAGTGTTTGATAATCAACACAAATTATATAGTCAAATATTAGTAAAAAAACTTCATTTCAAATTTCCTATTTGTAATTGAATAAAAACCATTTGTTTTATAGAATTAAGTTTTATTGATAATTAAAATTTTACACTTATTTTATATAAATTTTTAAATATAAATATATTAATCACAAATATTAATATTATAATTTTAATCTGATTGAAAAAGAAGACACTTATTGAAAAAAAATAGAAAGAGAAGAAAGGAGAAAAATAGAGTTAGGGTAAAAACCTAAAATGCAAAATATGGCTGATGGAAAAAATATGTTAAAGTTTAAAAAAAAAGAAAAATGGGTTTAAAAGCATCAAAAAGCTTAAAAACCGTTGAAGGAGAAAAGATTAAAAAACCAAAATGCCTTAAAATACTTAGAATCTTAATAAAGCAAAATATGTTAAAATGCTTAAAAGCTTAATAAAGAAAAATGTGTTAAAATGGTTAAAATCTTAATAAAGCTATGTGAACAAAATGTTGTTATAGTGAAGTGTTTGATATTCAACACAAATTCTATAGTCAAATATTGGTAAAAAAAAATTATTTCATATTTTCTATTTGTAATTGAAAAAATAACCATTTGTTTTATAGAATTAAGTTTTATTGATAATGAAAATTTTCCACTTATTTTATATAAATTTTTTAAATATAAATATATTAATAACAAATATTAATTCTAAAATTTTAATCTGATTGAAATAAAAAGGCATCCATTGAAAAAAAAAGGGGGGAAAAATAGAGTTAGGGTAAAAAGCCAAAATGCAAAATATGGTAGATGGAAAAAATACGTTAAAGTTAAAAATGTCATTGAAGTTAAAAAAAAAAGCAAAATGGGTTTAAAAGCATCATAAAGCTTAAAACCCGTTGGAGAAAAGCTTAAAAAACCAAAATGTCTTAAAATCAAAATGCATTAAAATACTTAGAAGCTTAATAAAGCAAAATGTGTTAAAATGCTTAAAAGCTTAATAAAGCAAAAATGTGTTAAAATGCTTAAAAGCTTAATAAAGCTATGTAAACAAAATGTTGTTATGGTGAAGTGTTTGATATTCAACACAAATTATATAGTCAAATATTGGGCAAAAAACTTCATTTCAAATTTTCTATTTGTAATTGAAAAAATAATCATTTGTTTTATAGAATTAAGTTTTATTAATAATTAAAATTTTCCACTTATTTTATATAATTGTTTTAAATATAAATATATTAATAACAAATATTAATCCTAAAATTTTAATCCGGTTGAAAAAAAGGCACTCATTGAAAAAAAGAAAGAAGAAATGGGAAAAATAGAGTTAGGGTAAAAAGCTAAAATGCAAAATATGGCCGATGGAAAAAATACGTTAAAGTTAAAAAAGTCGTAAAAGTTAAAAAAAAAAAAAAAGGCAAAATGGGTCTAAAATCATCATAAAGCTTAAAAACCGTTGAAGGAGAAAAGCTTAAAAAACCAAAATGTCTTAAAATCAAAATGCCTTAAAGCTTAATAAAGAAAAATATGTTAAAATGCTTAAAAGCTTAATAAAGCAAAATGTGTTAAAATGCTTAAAAGCTTAATAAAGCTATGTGAACAAAATGTTGTTATGGTGAAGTGTTTGATATTCAACACAAATTATATAGTCAAATATTGGTAAAAAAATTTTCATTTTAAATTTCCTATTTGTAATTGAAAAAACAACCATTTGTTTTATAGAATTAAGTTTTATTGATAATTAAAATTTTCCACTTATTTTATATAAATTTTTTAAATATAAATATATTAATAACAAATATTAATCCTAAAATTTTAATTGGATTGAGAAAAAAGGCACTTATTGACAAAAAAAAGAGAAGAAAGGGGAAAAATAGAGTTAGTATAAAAAGCCAAAATGCAAAATATGACCAATAGAAAAAAATACGTTAAAGTTAAAAAAGTCGTTAAATTTAAAAAAAAAGCAAAATAGGTTTAAAAGTGTCATAAAGCTTAAAAACCGTTGAAGGAGAAAAACTTAAAAAATCAAAATGCCTTAAAATACTTAGAAGCTTAATAAAGCAAAGTGATTTAAAATGCTTAAAAGCTTAATAAAGCAAAATGTGTTAAAATGTTTAAAACCTTAATAAAGCTTAATAAAGCTTAAAAGATGTTCAAGGAAAAAAAGCTTAAAAAGCAATAGGTTAAGTCATTGTAAATAGGAGAGATTTTCATTAATTTTATCATTGTAGAGAAAGTGCTTTGTAGCGTCTCAGGGTTTGGATTGTAGTCGTGTTTATTGAATGTTTATCTTTTTGATTGACTGTATTTTGTTTTAGTGTGGCCGTACATCTGAATTTTTTTTTTTTTCCTTTTTTGTTTAACATTTGTCTCTGAATTTGTCTTGTTTCCTATAGTGATGAAGTTTGGCTCAATTCTTTCTATGTTAATTTTTGTCAGTATTTTTCTTGTTGAATGTTCTTAGCTCTGGGGATTTTGTTGGTTCAATTTGTGCATTTTTTCAAGGCAGCAGGGGAAAATGCATTTCTCATTTGTCAATGGCGAATTAGGCATTGACCATTCTAGCCTTCCTAGTAGTGATATTACACGGAGATGAAAAGTGTCGAGGAACGGGATGGTTATGTGGCATCAACGGTATATTCTAGAAGAATCTGTACAGGGACATGGATTGTAATTAAATTCAACTTTTCAGTGATGGTTTTGTTTCAGCGTGGTCATACATTTGAATTGGTCTTTTTCTTTCCATGTTAATTTGGTAGGGTTGGAAAGGCAGATGAAACTTGAGAACAGTTTCCTACGATGGGTGATTTAAGTTGTCTTAACACTTAAAAGTCTATATTAGGCATTTTCTTTACCTTCTTATTTGGGCATTTTTGTGTGTAATCTAAGGGTTTGGATAATTTTGTGTATTGCAATTTTGTGCTTGCAGAAATTGTAGTTTGAAAATTGGGTGTATTTGTTGATATGATTTTGGGTTAAATCTGATAAGGGATTTTTAAAATGATTATAAATTATTTTGTTTAGGGTTTGTAGAATCCTAGGCATGTACTTTGATTTGGCTAATGTATCTTTCTAGCTTCATGTTTTTTTATTTTATTGCTTCTTGAACCTTAGACTTGTACATTGTACCTGAATTGATTTAGTACTATAGATATTGGAGTATATATTAGAAAGAATTGTGAATCTCTTTGAGGAACAATAAAAATCCAGCCATTGGCCCCATATGAAATCTTGTTCATTTCCCTAAATTATCTCTGAAGTTTTTTGTTGTTGCATTTGATGTGGTATAATTTAATTTTGTTGCATTTCACTAGATTGTTGTTCTTTTCCCTTAATTATCTCTATGAAATTATTTTAGGAGAGAGCTCTATGAAATAGCCACTCAGTCATAGTTCATGGTTTCAAGGTTAGTGTGTTCCTTAAGGTCATTTGCATTGTAATTCTCTATTATTATTTCTTTGTTTGATCCTGAAGACGGGATACATTATTTTTTAAAAGGCAAAAATTAAAATCTATGCAGATTCTAGTCTGTGTTGAATGAGGATTGTGGTCTCAAGATAGTTAATACATCTATTAACTACTCCACGAAAACATAATGACTGCTCAATATGTTTTCATGCATTTGTTTTATCACAAATTGGATTCATTCATTATTTTTTCAGAGGATACTTAATGAATTTTATTTGTTGTCAGGAATTTGATTCTACGTGCTGGAAATGGAGTAAAGGAGTGAAATTTTGAAGTTTTTAGTTAACATTTGTGGTTTGTCTTATGATTACTTAACATTTGTAAATACATAAAGGTTTGCTAATTGATCCTAGTATTTTATCTATCTATTTATTTTGGTGTTTCATGTTTATCAGGGATTCAGATTGTAAGAGAAGACATTTTGTAGTATTAGGTTAAATAATTAGTTTCTGATTATTTGTTGGGAGGTTTGACATGGTAGCTACACAAGAGGTAACAACAAGAATTTTTATAAGTTTAATGTACAACCCCAGATTTGTCGTGCAAAAGAATTATAACAATAATGAATCATGAGGGGTCTGAAGAATGTGCATTGTAATATTGGATCTAGAGAATTTGTGACTTGCTTAACAGGATGCCTTTTAATATTGATGGTCGGTAAGATTTGTGGTTTGATTCTTACATTTTTTGATAAGGTGATAATTTATTTTGTAAATAGATAATGATAAAGATTCATTTCATGCTTTGTAGATCCATAAATCTATCTGACTAATTAGTCTGAGTATTCCTCTCTACCTACTTATTGTAGCATTTCAATCCATAGATTGTTAAAGAAAATATGGTCTCCAATAGTTATAGATATCTATAGTTTTCATAGAGTAGCTTTGAACTATTTGTTTGGATAAATATGCTCACTTCTCTTGCACCACATGACTCCAAATTTGTCCATGCAGAAAAACTATTCTCTACAAAATAATTATGACTTGCATTTTTATTAGAAGTCGTTATCTATTCCATAGTTCCAAACAATTTGGAGTTTTTCTTTATGTTCGAGATTCTTGTATGAAAGCTCATCAAGATTTTATTTGATGCTACATCATCTTCTTTTTGAAGGATGCTAGAAAGTGCAAAAGAAAATATCTAATTATCTTTGGGTGAGTTAGTGAAAGCTAATTTGTTATATATCATTGAACGAGGTAAAATAGTAGTATGCGAAAAGGAATAGTGTGATATGAAAAGGGGAAATATGAGATCTACTTCTAAATCGAAATTCCCAAAGGAGATATCCAAATTGATCAACCAAAAGGTCAATACACAAAAGAATTAATCTATGGAGAATATGAATGAGGGAGAAAACCTTATATTTCACTATGAAGAGTATATGCTTGAAAAGTGAAATAAATGAAAGGAAAATACTAATCTCAAAATAGGGAAGATCTGGAAAATGCTAATTTCTGATGTCTGTGTATAGTTTCAGGCAATTCTGCAACTTGTTTCAGACTGGGAATGCCGAGATGGATAAAACCCAAAAAACTTTTGTCTTTCTGGTAGCAAGTAGTCTTTGACCTTGATAAAAGGTCAAAGGCTACTTTGGAATTCTGAAGGTCATCTTTGACTTTATTTGTGGACATTGGAAGTTCACCAAAAAGGGTATCTAGATCCAAGCTCGAATTCATTGTCCTGCACCTGTACCTGCAAGAAAAAGAGGGGTTTTGTTGTTTGGATGGGGGGTTTGCCTTGGTGAAACCCCAATTTAGGAATTAACCTTGAAATTGAATTGAAATTGTAATGTGCATAAACAAAGTAAATGGAACTATTCACCTTGCTTATGTTGAAGTCCTTGTAGAGGATTCAAATCCTTGAATCCACAAGTAGGGATGCTCCAAATGAATGTAGAAGTATGTAGGATGTCTCAAATCAATTGCATTTGATCATCAACACCAATCTTGAGTGGATCTTTTCATGTGAGGAGGCTTGGATGAATATGGAAGGATGGATCATCAAGGGGGCTCCAAAGAGATTGAATCCTTCAATAGCTAACAATGGATCTCCTTGATGAATGCTTGAATGCTTGAATTCTAGGCTTGAGGATGAATGAACGCTTTCTTTATTTCCTCTCCTTCTTTATTTCTTTATAATTTCTAGATTGTGGATGCCCACCAAACTTAATTTTGAGATCTTGCTCTTGATCATGGATGCTTGATGGAAAAAAGAGATGGATGAAATGAGAGAGAAAGGCTTCCTTTTATAGTGATCTAGGGCACAAACCTCTAGAGAAGGCCGACATTGGGGAATTAAATTCCAATTAACCTTAACCCCTAGAAATGGACCCAAATTAAATGCAATTAAGGATTTAGCATTTTGAAACCTGAAATGGCTGACCCGAAAGTGGGAAAAGAAATATTTTTGACACTCGACATCCCGTGATTCCCAGAAATCTAAAAATTGGACCTAGGGTCAAGGAAGAGGTAGACACTACCCTAGGTTAGGGTCAAGGTCATCCCTAACCTAGGTCAGGGTCTAGGTCATCCTTGACCCTACCAGGTCATCTTTGACCCACATAGTCAGAAACTCCAGATTCTTAGAGAAAATTATCTGAAAAAGGCTAGAACTAAGGAGGAGAGAAGCAGAACAGGGGAGAACAACCAGGTACATGAAAAGAACTGATCAAGGCACTTGACATGACCCTGGACAACTCACTCAGAGGGATAAATTCTATTAACATGGAAGTGCTTCCATTTTAAGATGATACATTAAGCCCCCACTTTAGCAATAGTATGGAATCGATGCAAACTCTTGGTAAAGTAGATCACTAAGCTTCCTTTTATAGTGATCTAGGGCACAAACCTCTAGAGAAGGCTGATATTGAGGATATAAATCCCAATTAACCTTAACCCCTAGAAATGGACCCAAATTAAATGCAGTTAAGGATTTACCATTCTGAAACCCGAAATGGCTGACCCAAAAGCCAGAAAAGAAATTTTTCTGAAACCTGACATCCCGTAATTCCTGGAAATCTAAAAAGTGGACCTGGGGTCAAGGACAAGGTAGAAACTACCCTAGGTTAGGTTTGAGGTCATCCCTAACCTAGGTCGAGGTCTAGGTCATCCCTGCACCTACTAGGTCATCTTTGACCCACACAGTCAGAAACTCTAGATTCTCAGAGAAAACTATCTGGAAAAGGCTAGAAATAAGGAAGAGGGAAGCATAATAGGGGGGATAGCCAGATACATGCAAAGACCTGATCAAGGTTCTTGAAATGACCCTAGACCACTCACTTGGAGGGCTAAACGCTCTTAACATGGAAGTGCTTCCATTTTAAGATGATACATTAAGCCCCCACTTTAGCAAGAGTATGGACTTGATGCAAACTCTTGGTAAAGTAGATCATAATGAAAAGATAATCTTATCATAATCAAAGGGACAAAGAGATCTCAAGCCCCCAGGGAATCGAGTCTTCATCAACTCCAAGATCACAATAAGAGAGACATCGCTAGAGAGAGAGAGAGAGAGAGAGAGTGATTATCTTGCCCAATGAGAACTTATGTCTCATTGTGAACCACACAAGAAAATGGCGCAACTAGAAAGATGAAATTGAACCACCTAGTGAATGTGGCTACCCACTAGTCAACTCATCAAGGATTCACCCTTAGGAATATTTTATCCCATAAGAATAAAACCAAAAGCAAAAGAGATCCAGTATTAAGGACACCTCCGACCTTAAGGGATAAAAAATATATATACTTGAAATTGGCAGGATCAAGAGATCCTGAAATATAAATCCATGCTTTAAGGATTAGTCACTAATCCAAAAAGGGAGAAAATGTATATTGAAAAAATAACATGTGTATCAAAAAGTGTGTGTGTGCAATAGGTGAGCAGAGCATATGCCCCCATGTTAAAGTCATTGCTAACACTTTAACAGGAGAAATGGATTTAACAGAAACATAAACAACTCCATTGATTACATTTCTACTATGAGATACCCCCAGAAAAAGACAACTCAAGTGAAATACCATAAAAACATATAGAGAACATAGAAGGGATCTACCTACCGTGGGGACAGTATGATCATAAGATTATATATATATATATATATATATATATATATATATATATATATATATATATGATATTATTGCAAATGAATTGACATCATTCCCCAAAGAAAGTAGAACTACAATCACAAAGGAGGAAAGATCACATAAGATATACGAAGAATAATATTTTTAGACCATGACATGGAGACCAAAAAGAATTTGTGCTACCACGTCTCAAATCTAAGAAAAATACACAAGGAAACATTTAAGAATAATAGCATAGTTACAACATAACATGAAACAACATATAGAAGAATAGAGATACATATCTAGAGAAATTGTTCAACAAGTTCAATTCCTTTATTACCTTGCACCAAATGAGTAACAAGGGTCATATAAAAGAATCTAACAATATTTAGAAAACACATCACGGGAGAAGCACAATACAACAGGCAAAAACACAACAAAGATACCATAAAGGACAAGCCAATCAAATGTGCCGCCTACTCTCCCCATCTTGTTGTATATCATTTAGGGAAGGTGGGTAACTTGCAAGAGGGACTATATCCAACATAGTAGGAATGATAGCTAGTTCCAAACAAGGATCCTCTTGAGAATCACAATGTTTGACACTAGGTGTAAGAGTTAATTAATGGAGAATCACGTCAGGTTCACCAAAATGAATGGGGTAAAATAGTAGTATGTGAAAAGGAATAGTGTGATATGAAAAGGAGAAATATGAGATCTACTTCCAAATCCAAATTCCCAAAGGAGAGATCCAAATTGATCAACCAAAAGGTCAATACACAAAAGAATCAATCTATGGAGAATATGAATGAAGGAGAAAACCTTATATTTTACTATGAAGAGTATATTCTTGAAATCTAAAATAAACAAAAGGAAAATACTAACCTCAAAATAGGGCAGATCTGGAAAATGCAGATTTTTTATGTCTGTGTATAGTTTTGGGTAATTTTGTAACTTGTTTCAGACTGGAAATGCTGAGACGGAGAAAACCCAAAATTTTTGTCTTTCTAGCAGTAGGTAGTCTTTGACCCCGACAAAAGGTCAAAGGCTACTTTGGAATTCTGAAGGTCATCCTTGACTTTGTTCGCGGATCTCAAAAGTTCACCGAAAAGGGTATCCATATCTGAGCTCTGATTCACTATCCTGCACCTATACCTGCAAGAAAAATAGGGTTTTTGTTGTCTGAATGGGGGGTTTGCCTTGGTCAAACCTCAATTTAGGAATTAACCTTGAAATTGAATTGAAATTGTAATGTGCATAAACAAAGTAAATGGAACTATTCACCTTGCTTATGTTGAAGTCCTTGTAGAGGATTCAAATCCTTGAATCCACAAGTAGGGATGCTCCAAATGAATGTAGAAGTATGTAGGATGTCTCATATCAATTGCATTTGATCTTCAACACCAATCTTGAGTGGATCCTTTCATATGAGGAGGCTTGGATGAATATGGAAGGATGGATCATCAAGGGGGCTCCAAAGAGATTGAATCCTTCAATAGCTAACAATGGATCTCGTTGATGAATTCTTGAATGCTAGGCTTGAGGATGAATGAATGCTTGCTTTCTTTCCTTCTCCTTCTTTCTTTCTTTATAATTGCTAGATTGTGGATGCCCACCAAACTTGATTTTGAGATCTTGCTCTTGATCATGGATGCTTGATGGCAAAAAGAGATGAAGGAAATGAGAGAGGAAGGCTTCCTTTTATAGTGATCTAGGGCACAAACCTCTAGAGAAGGCTGACATTGGGGAATTAAATCCCAATTAAATTTAACCCCTAGAAATGGACCCAAATTAAATGCAATTAAGGATTTACCATTCTAAAACCCGAAATGGCTGACCCAGAAGCCGAAAAAGAAATATTTCTAAAACCTGACATCTCGTAATTCTTGGAAATCTAAAAATTGGACCTAGGGTCAAGGATGAGGTAGAAACCAACCTAGGTCAGGGTTGAGGTCATCCCTGACCTAGGTCATGGTCTAGGTCATCTTTGACCCACACAGTCAGAAACTCCAGATGCTCAAAGAAAACTATCTGAAAAAGGCTGGAAATAAGGAGAGAAGCATAACAGGGGGGAACAAATAGATACATGCAAAGACCCAATCAAGGCACTTGACATGACCCTAGACCACTCACTCGGAGGGCTAAATTATCTTAACATGGAAGTGCTTCCATTTTAAGACGATACAATCATCAGGATCTTGGAAAGGTTAATGTATTCTTTTTACTACTTTTACTTATTAATATAGTTGGTTAATCTTATTAGTTTTTTTTAATGTATCAAAGCTTTGAATGTCTTTTAATTATCATGTTTGGTAATCATCATGTTTGGTTAAATAAAAAAATTTATAAAATAGTTTTAAATAGTCAGATTTGTTTCAAAATGGTATTTTTTTAGAATTTATTTTTGTTAAGTTTATGAAAAAAACTATAATGAGGCACTTGGCTAATAATAGAATTAACAAGTTGAGTCTCACCTTCAAGTATTTTCAATCTCATGGCCTCTATACCATTCTTAATTACATGTTTTTTTAGATTTTTTGTACTTAACTACATTTTAAATATAAGAATTATTGAAGAGGGGAAGGTGATGAAACTTGAAGAGTGACTCTTATCCATTTAAAATATTTAAATCCTTGTAGTTGAGGGTAATTAAACTTTATGAAGTGATTGAATAATAATCAAGTTTTTAAGTGGCAAAAATTATCATGTTTACAAAACAAATTTCAAAACATCCTAGAATCCATTAAGTAGTGTATCATAGTTCTTGGTGTATCAATGAATTGAAATGTAAAAGAGCACTATAGTGAGATGGGGGAAGAATTGTTGAGAGTATTGCGTTGCATATTATATCACATCATATATATAATGATGCATTTTTTACATGTAGGAAAGTGTTTGAAGTTAGTAGATTTAGGTTGATGAATACAAGATGGTATGTAATGTGTGTTAATATTTTTGGTTCCAAATAAGGTGTGTTGTGGCCCACTTCCCATTCCTTTCCACTATGGGAATGTTTAGTGCTGACCTAATTAAAAGTTATGTATGGTTAGTTTTCTGGCCTACAATGGGAAATTTTGTAAATACAGGAAGGGTATAAATTAAGGATAATCCATTTAGGAATGTGTGTGGCATTTATGTATGTGTGTGCAAATATTGTGCAAGTATGTGCATGTACAATGAGGATGTACGAAAGGAGATTTGTCTCTCTATTTGTATGATATAGTTAGTTACTAGAACCAATGAGTCAAAGGTATCTATAGATATTTTAGTTGCATTGCAATTGTATATTAGTGATGCATCTATTCTCATTGATTATTCTATAAACCTTTTGGCAGTAAATGGCCTTAATCGGTGTTCATATATTTGAGAACTATTCTTCATTTTTTTTCCTCAATAGAGTTTTCCACATGAATCTGGTGTTTTATGTGTTTGATGGTTTTTGTGCTTTTAATGTTTTCATCTTGCAATAAATGAAGAATTAAAGTAAGTCCTTTGAAATTGATTGCAAAGGTTTAAAAGGTTATAAGTTTTGTGGACAATTGATTCACCCCCTCCAAGTTTTTTTTTTGCACATTTAACAATTGGTATCAGAGCTTTAGTTTTGTGACAAAAATATTAACTACTTAAGGAGATCTCAATGGCGCACAAATTGACAATCCTTCCATTCAATAGATTTGACAATTCTTATTGGAAAGTGTATATGCAAGGATACTTGGTATCTATATGCAATGATACTTGGTCTCTCTCAGTTAGAAGACATGGAAGGTTGTGGACAAATCTAGTGAGCCTCAGGTGAACCACTTGACTAACTTGTACTATAGGTAAGGTAAGGTAAGGTAAGGTTAGGTTAGGTATTTTTCCATGAGGATAGTCAAGCATATCTATTGTAGGGTTTCTCTCCTCTCACATTGGTCAAGAGAAGTCAGGTGGGGGGGTGCATTATGCATTATGTATGTGATATGAGTCATTAGTTCACATATCATGGCTATTATAATGTGATGATGCATGATGGTGTGGTTCTCAACCCTCCACCGCTTACCTTTCTACTCCTACCTCTACCCCTACCTCATAACTATATTTGGGTGATCCCCCCCCCTTCCACCCCCCATAGATTAAATTATGGCTAGGGAAGTCTAGTTCTATTTGTTAGGAATAAGGTTTCTCAACCTTGGATAATTCCTATTCTTATTATTTGTTTTGTAAAATGTATTTCTTGCAAATAATATAATTAAGTGTGAGTGTACATGTCTAGTTGGCATGTTGATGTGTCACTCCACTTGATGCATCAACATCTTGAATTATGTGTAAGGAGATAATGGCTGAAACGGTTATGATAGATTCCTATGACACGTAAGAAGTATGTCTGGAAGATTCAATGATAGGTGAAGACATGTGGCAACTGATAAAATTGAGTACTATACACTCTTCCCCAATTGTGGTGAAATTTTTTTTCGAGTTCCTATTTTCTTAGAGAATGGTAAAACCCTAATACGGCTATCTTTGGAAGTTGCCCTAAAATAGGAAGTGCATGATATAAGTGTTTTTTAGGGTTGCAAAGATAGGAGAAGTTTGTGTATTGTTGAAACATTTTATGCTGACGTGATTTGTCTTGAAGAGTTGAAAAAAATATTATAAAAGAACTTGCATTGCAAGTGTATTGTAAACTGTAATAGTTTTGATTAATACACTGTGCAGGTTTTGGAGTGCTGGGGTTTTACCGAAAGGTTTCCCTAGGGTAACTCATTGTGTCATTCTCTATTTTTTGTATGCATGGTATATGGCTGCAATATCATTGTTAAAGTTGTTAACGAATCTGAAATTGTAAGGATTTAAAAGAATTTGCACAATACTTTCCTTTAGAGATTAGTGTAGGAAGTTGTTTCCGCACCTGAGTTTCCTTAGAGGTGGTATTAGAGCCTAATCAAATTTTGATCCTAGTTGTTGGGTAGGGTTTTTTGAGCTAATCTCAAGTTGAGTGGGATTTTTTTGCAGAGCATTCTGAATCTTATTTGTAGATTGAGATGGCAAGTTCCTCATACAATAGAATGGAGGTGGAGAAATTTAATGGCACTAATTTCAGGTTGTGGAAACTCAAGATGGAAGACATGCTTGAAGACCATGATCTATGGGAGGCTACTTCACTTGATGTGAAACCTACAATGATATCTCAAGTGGATCAGGAGATCAAGGATCAGAAGGCTAAGGGTCTCATCAGAATCTATCTAGAAAATGCCATTCTTCTAAATGTTCTTGATGAGACTACTGCAAATTCTTTGTGGAAATGGCTTGGGACTATGTATCAGGCAAAATCTCTAGTGAATAAGTTGTTCTTGAGAAAGAAGTTGTATTCTTTAAGAATGGAGGAAGGTGGATTTGTAACTGATCATCTCAACACATTCAATTTATTGATTGCATAGTTGGCATCATCCAGTGCCAAGATCGAGGAGGAGGATCATTGTATGACCCTTCTTTGTTCCTTGCCAGATTCGTGGGACCATCTTGTGATGGCTCTTAGAAGTACTATAGTCACATTTCTTATGGATGATGTGGTGTCTTCACTGCTATCTAAGGAGATGCAAAGAAAGACTTTAGATTCATCTAAGGAAGCCCTTGCTATTCATGGGAGATCCAATGACAAAGGAAAGTAAAATGACAAGAAGTCAAAGAAGGGCAGATCCAAATCCCATGGGAGTTCTAAGACTCCTAGAAAGTCCAAGGTGAAATGTTGGAGCTGTGATAAATCTGGGCACTTCCGGAGGGACTGCAAAGAACAGAAGAAGAAGAAGAAAGGCTTAGAATCAACTTCCAAAAAATCTCAAGAAGATGGAGATGCTTTTATTGTAGCTTTGGTAGCCCATGCATATGATGATGTGTGGTTGGTAGACTTAGGTGCTTCTTTTCACATGACCTCTCATTGAAACTGGTTCTCAAAATATGACGAGTTCAATGGTGGAAAGGTGTACTTGGGTGATGATTCTCACCTAAAGATAGTTGGACGTGGAAGGGTCACTATCAAATTTCTTGATGGATGAGTAAAGGGAATCAATAGAGTTATGCACATTCTAGGTTTGGCATGAAACCTATTATCTATAAGTATGCTAAATGATGTAGGTGTGCAGGTTATTTTTTTGAAAGAAGGATGCAAGATGATGAGAGGATCGATAGTGCTTGTGAGGAGTACTAGGAAAGGTACCTTATTTTAGCTAGATGCATGTATTCCTCTACATAATAGTTCTTTATCCTCACCATCTGAATGAGTAGTGAAGAAGTCTATGGTTATTGGTTTTGATGGTAGTGCAAACACTTTGGAAGGTAAGCTTCCTCCAGAAAAGACAATGTTGTGGCATATGAGATTTGGCCACATTGGTGAAAAGGGTCTCAGAATCCTAAAAAAGAAAAACCTTGTTGAGGGGTTAAATGATTGCAATCTCAAGTTTGACTTCTGTGAACACTGTGTCTATGGTAAAAAAAATCATGTTTAGTTTTACTCTAGTTCTCACAAATCTTCTGATGTTTTGGATCTTATTCATTCTGATATATTTTGTCTTGTAAAAGTTCCTTCAATCTCCAAGTCTATATTTTTTGTATCTTTCATAGATGATTATAGTAGAAGGACTTCAATTTATTTCCTTAAAAGTACAAAAAAAGTCTTTAGTCAGTTCAAAGAATTTAAAGCTCTTGTAGAGAATCAGACAAGTAAGAAGATTAAGTGTGTGAGAACTAACAATGGTGGTGAGTTTTGCTCAGCAGAGTTTGAACAGTTCTATAAAGAAAAAGGTATCGAGAGACATAAGACAACTCCTTATACCCCATAGAAAAATGGAGCTGCAGAGAGAATGAATAGGACATTGATGGAGAAGGCTAGGGGTATGCTTAGTGGAGCTAGTTTAGAATAAAGGTTTTGGGCCGAAGCTGTGGCCAATGCTTGCTATCTGGTTAACAGATCTCCTACATTAGCTCTTGTTGGTAAGACACCCATGGAGGTGTGGTCTGGTAAGAAGCCTTCAATTAGACATCTTCATGTTTTTGGTTGTGAAGCTTATGCACATGTTCCAAAGGAGAAAAGATCTAAGTTGGAAAACAAAGCTGTCAAATGTATTTTCATCAGATACAGTGTTGGTGTGAAAGGCTACATGCTTTGGGATCCTATCACTAGTAAGGTGTTGTATAGTAGAAATGTTATTTTCAGAGAGCTAACATCTTCTCCTATTTTGCTACAACCAGATGAAAAAGAAAAGAAATATGTTGTTCAGTTGCCTCCTACCCCTAAGAAGACTGAATAGAGAGATGATGTTGGGCCTAATGATGAGGAGAGCTCTAGCAGCTTTGATAGTTCAAAAGAAGAGGAAGAACAACCTCAACCTCAGCCCTTGAGGAGATCCATGAGAGAAAGAAAGAAACCAGAAAGGTTTGGTTATTCTATGTTAGATTCTAGTTGTGGTTTTTCTTTGATTACTAACAATGATGAGCCTAGATCTGTGAAAGAGGCTTTGGGCATGGAAGATGTGGGTTCTTGGATTGAGGCTATGGATGATGAAATGGCTTCATTGGAGAAAAACAAAACTTGGGACCTTGTACATTTGCCTAAAGGGAGAAAATATGTTGGCTGTAAATGGGTGTTCAAGAAGAAATTTTGTGCAGATGGTAGTGTTGAAAGGCACAAAGCTAGATTGGTTGCAAAGGGGTATTCACAGGAAGATGGAATAGATTATGGTGAAATATTCTCTCCTATTGCAAAGTTGACATCCATTAGATTTCTATTATCTCTTGCTGCATCATATGATTTAGAGATAGAACAGATGGATGTGAAGACAAATTTCCTTCATGGTGATTTGGAGGAAGAGATTTATATGTCACAGCATGAGCACGACATTGTTAAAGGTAAAGAATCCTTAGTTTTCAGATTAAAGAAATCTCTATATGGTTTGAAGTAATCTCCTAGGATGTGGTACATTAAGTTTGATGCCTTTATGTTGTCAATTGGATTTGTAAGATCGAAATCAGATCAATTTTTTTATTTCAGAGTTGAAAATGATAGCCTTCTTATTGTTGCATTATATGTTGATGATATGTTGCTATTTGGGAAGGGTAAGGGTATGCTTTCTGATTTTAAATCTCAGTTGTCAGTACATTTTAGATGAAAGATCTTGGGGCAGCAAGGTACATCTTGGGTATGGAAATTAGTAGAGACAGGTCTAATAGAAAATTTTGGTTGAGTCAGAGTAAGTATGTGAAGTCTGTGTTGGATAGGTTCAGCACGGTAGATTGTAGACCACTATGTGTTCCTGTTTCTATGGGAAAAAATTTATCTATAGATGATTGCCCAAAATCTCCTAGTGAGGTGGAGGACATGAGTAGATTACCTTATGCTAGTGTAGTTGGTAGTATTATGTATGCTATGGTATGTACTAGAATAAAAATTGCCCAAGCAGTGGGAGTCCTGAGTCAGTTTATGGCTAACCCTAGATAGGTACATTGGGATGCAGTTAAGCGAGTATTCATATATTTGAGGGGTACAACAGATTACTCCATATGTTACCATGGTAACTCTTCTAGATATCTACATTCAGTTTGTATTCATGGGTTTGTGGATTCAGATTGGGTAGGTGATATTGATAGCAGGAGATTCACCAGTGCTTATGTGGTCACTATGTTTGGTGGTGCTATCAGTTAGATGAGTAAGTGACAACCTGTGGTTGCTTTGTCCACTACAGAAGCTGAGTACATGGCTGCTACTCATGCTTGTAAGGAAGCCATTTGGCCTAGGAGATTGTGTTCTGATGTTGGTATTGATGTAGAATGGATTACTATTTGGTGTGACAGTCAGAGCGCTATTTGCCTTACGAAGAATCCAACTTTTCATGCCAAAATGAAGCACATTGATGTGCAATTTCACTTTGTGAGAGATATGGTGGAAGATGGAAAGGTAAATTTGGAGAAGGTAAATACTGTGAAGAATGTTGCAGATGCATTAATGAAACTAGTAGGCACTGAGAAGTTCAGATGGTGTTCGGAGTCTATGGGCCTTTTGGCCTATAGTGGTTAGTTCCTATTATGTTCCTGTTGCTCTTACAAGGTGTTTGACAAGTGGGAGAATGTTAGGAATAAGGTGTCTCAACCTTGGATAATTCCTATTCTTATTATTTGTTTTGTAAAATGTATTTCTTGCAAATAATGTAATTAAGTGTGAGTGTACATGTCTAGTTGGCATGTTGATGTGTCACTCCACTTGATGTGTTGGCATCTTGAATTGTGTGTAAGGAAATCATGGCTGAAATAGTTATGATAGATTCCTATGACATGTAAGAGCTATGTTTGGAAGATTCAATGATAGGTGAAGACATGTGGCAACTAATAAAATTGAGTACTGTACACTCTTCCCCAATTGTGGGGAAAAATTTTTTTGGGTTCCTATTTTCTCGGAGAATGGTAAACCCTAATACAACTATCTTTGGAAGTTTCCCTAAAAAAGGAAGCGCATGATATAAGTGTTTTTTAGGGTTGCAAAAATAGGAGAACTTTTTGTATTGTTGGAATGTTTTATGCTGCTACGATTTGTCTTCAAGAGTTGAAAAAAATATTTTGAAAGAACTTGCATTGCAAGTGTATTGTAAACTATAATAGTTATGATTAATACACTGTGCAGGTTTTGCAGTGCTAGGGTTTTTACCGAAAGGTTTCTCTAGTGTAAATCATTATCTCATTCTCTATTTTCTATATGCATGGTATGTGGCTGCAATATCATTGTTAAAGTTGTTAATGAATCTGAAATTGTAAGGATTTAAAAGAATTTGCACAATAATTTCCTTTAGAGATTAGTGGAGGAAGTTGTTTCCGCACCTAAGTTTCCTTACAAGTGGTATCAGAGCCTGATCAAATTTTGATCCTAGTTGTTGGGTAGGGTTTTTTGAGCTAATCTCAAGTTGAGTGGGAGTTTTTTGCAGAGCATTCTGAATCTTATTTGCAAATTGAGATGGCAAGTTCCTCATACAATAGAATGGAGGTGGAGAAATTTAATGGCACTAATTTCAAGTTGTGGAAACTCAAGGTGGAAGACATGCTTGAAGACCACAATCTATGGGAGGTTACTTCACTTGATGTGAAACCTACAATTATATCTCAAGCAAATTGGGAGATCAAGGATCAAAAGGCTAAGGGTCTCATCAGACTCTGTCTAGCAAATGCCATTCTTCTTAATGTTCTTGATGAGACTACTGCAAATTCTTTGTGGAAATGGCTTGGGTCTATGTATCAACCCAAATCTCTGGTGAATAAGTTGTTCTTGAGAAAGAAGTTGTATTCTTTAAGAATGGAGGAAGGTGGATCCATAACTGATCATCTCAACGCATTCAATTTATTGATTGCATAGTTGGCATCATCCAGTGCCAAGATCAAGGAGGAGGATCATTGTATGACCCTTCTTTGTTCCTTGCCAGATTCACGGGACCATCTTGTGATGGGTCTCAAAAGTACTATGGTCACATTTCTTATGGATGATGTTGTGTCTTCACTCCTATCTGAGGAGATGCGAAGAAAGACTTTAGATTCGTTTAAGGAAGCCCTTGCTATTCATGGGAGATCCAATGAAAAAGGAAAGCGAAATGACAAGAAGTCAAACAAGGGTAGATCCAAATCCCATGGGAGTTCTAAGACTCCTGGAAAGTCCGAGGCAAAATGTTGGAACTATGATAAATCTAGGCACTTCCAGAGGGACTACAAAGAATAGAAGAAGAAGAAGAAAGGTTCAGATTCAACTTCCAAAAAATCTCAAGAAGATGGAGATGCTTTTATTACACCTTTGGCAACCCATGCATCTGATGATGTTTTGTTGGTAGACTTAGGTGCTTCTTTTCACATGACCTCTCATTGAAACTGGTTCTCAAAATATGACGAGTTCAATGGTGGAAAGGTGTACTTGGGTGATGATTCTCACCTAAAGATAGTTGGACGCAGAAGAGTCACTATCAGATTTCTTGATGGATGAGTAAAGGGAATCAATAGAGTTATGCAGATTCCAGGTTTGGCATGAAACCTATTATCTATAAGTATGCTAAATGATGTAGGTGTGCAGGCTATTTTTTCGAAAGAAGGATGCGAGATGATGAGAGAATCGATAGTGCTTGCGAGGGGTACTAGGAGAGGTACCTTATTTCAGCTAGATGCATGTATTCCTCTACATAATAGTTCTTTATCCTCACCATCTGAATGAGTAGTGAAGAAGTCTATGGTTATTGGTTTTAATGGTAGTGCAAACACTTTGAAAGGTAAGCTTCCTGCAGAAAAGATAATGTTGTGGCATATGAGATTTGGCCACATTTGTGAAAAGCGTCTCAGAACCATAAAAAATAAAAACCTCATTGAGGGGTTAAATGATTGCAATCTTGAGTTTGACTTCTACGAACACTGTGTCTATGGTAAAAAAAATCATGTTTAGTTTTACTCTAGTTCTCACAAATCTTCTGATGTTTTGGATCTTATTCATTCTGATGTATTTGGTCATGTAAAAGTTCCTTCAAACTCAAAGTCTATATTTTTTGTATCTTTTATAGATGATTATAGTAGAAGGACTTGGATTTATTTCCTGAAAAGTAAAACACAAGTCTTTAGTCAATTCAAAGAATTTAAAGCTCTTGTAGAGAATCAGAAAAGTAAGAAGATTAAGTGTGTGAGAACTAACAATGGTGGTGAGTTTTTCTCATTAGAGTTTGAATAGTTTTGTAAAGAAAAAAGTATCGAGAGACATAAGACAACTCCTTATACCCCATAGAAAAATGGAGTTGCAAAGAGAATGAATAGGACATTGATGGAGAAGGCTAGGAGTATGCTTAGTGGAGATGGTTTAGAGCAAAGGTTTTGGGCCAAAGCTGTGGCCACTGCTTGCTATCTGGTTAACAGATCTCCTACATCAGCTCTTGTTGGTAAGACACCCATGGAGGTGTGGTCTGGTAAGAAGCCTTCAATTAGACATCTTCATGTTTTTGGTTGTGAAGCTTATGCACATGTTCCAAAGGAGAAAAGATCTAAGTTGGAAAACAAAGCTATCAAATGTATTTTCATCAGATATAGTGTTGGTGTGAAAGGCTACAAGCTTTGGGATCCTGTGACTAGTAAGGTGTTGTATAGTAGAAATGTTATTTTTAGAGAGCTAACATCTTCTCCTATTTTGCTACAACCAGATGAAAAAGAAAAGGAAAAATATGTTGTTCAGTTGCCTCCTACCCCTAAGAAGACTGAACAGAGAACCATGTTGGGCCTAATGATGAGGAGAGCTCTAGCAGCTTTGATAGTTCAAAAGAAGAGGAAGAACAACCTCAACCTCAGCCCTTGAGGAGATCCACGAGAGAAAGAAAACAACCAGAAAGGTTTGGTTATTCTATGTTAGATTCAAATTGTGCTTTTCCTTTGATTACTAACACTGATGAGCCTAGATCTGTGAAAGAGGCTTTGGGAATGGAAGATGCAGGTTCTTGGATTGAGTCTATGGATGATGAGATGGGTTCATTTGAGAAAAACAAAAATTGGGACCTTGTACCTTTGCCTAAAGGGAGAAAATCTGTTGACTGTAAATGGGTGTTCAAGAAGAAATTTTGTGCAGATAGCAGTGTTGAAAGGTACAAAGCTAGATTGGTTGCAAAGAGGTATTCATAGGTAGAGGGAATAGATTATGGTGAAATATTCAATCTTGTTGAAAAGTTGACATCCATTAGATTTCTATTATCTCTTGCTGCGTCATATGATTTAGAGATAGAACAGATGGATGTGAAGACAACTTTCCTTCATGGTGATTTGGAGGAAGAGATTTATATGTCACAGCCTGAGCACGACATTGTTAAACGTAAAGAATCCTTAGTTTTCAGATTAAAGAAATCTCTATATGGTTTGAAGCAATCTCCTAGGATGTGGTACCTTAAGTTTGATGCCTTTGTGTTGTCAATTAGATTTGTAAGATTGAAATTGGATCATTGTGTTTATTTCAGAGTTGAAAATGATAGCCTTCTTATTGTTGCATTATATGTTGATGATATGTTGCTGTTTCAGAAGGGTAAGGGTATGATTTCTGATTTTAAATCTCAATTGTCAGTACATTTTGAGATGAAAGATCTTGGGGTAGAAAGGTACATCTTGGGTATGGAAATTAGTAGAGACAGGTCTAACAGAAAACTTTGGTTGAGTCAGAGTAAGTATGTGAAGTCTATGTTGCATAGGTTCAGCACGATAGATTGTAGATCACTATGTGTTCCTATTTCTGTGGGAACAAAGTTATTTGTAGATGATTGTCCAAAATCTGATAGTGAGGTGGAGGACATGAGTAGAGTACCTTATGCTAGTGCAGTTGGCTAACCCTGGATGGGTACATTGGGATCCAGTTAAGTGAGTATTCAGATATTTGAGGGGTACATCAGATTACTCGATATGTTACCATGGTAACTCTTCTAGATCTTCGCATTCAATTTGTATTCATGGGTTTTTGGATTTAGATTGGGCATGTCATATTGACAGTAGGAGATCCACCAGTGCTTATGTGTTCACTACATTTGGTGGTGCTATCATTTGGATAGTAAGAGGCAACCTGTGGTTGCTCTGTCCACTATAGAAGCTGAGTACATGGCTACTACTCATGCTTGTAAGGAAGCCATTTGGATTAGGAGATTGTGTTCTGATGTTGGTATTGATGTAGAATAGATTACTATTTGGTGTGACAGTCAGAGCACTATTTTCCTTGTGAAGAATCCAACTTTTCATGCCAAAATGAAGCACATTGATGTGCAATTTCACTTTGTGAGATATATGGTGGAAGATGGAAAGGTAAATTTGGAGAAGGTAGATAATGTGAAGAATATTGCAGATGCATTAATGAAACCAGTGGGATTTGAGAAGTTCAGATGGTGTTCGGAGTCTATGGGCCTTTTGGCCTATAGTGGTTAGTTCCTATTATGTTCCTGTTGCTCTTACAAGGTGTTTGACAAGTGGGAGAATGTTAGGAATAAGGTGTCTCAACCTTGGATAATTCCTATTCTTATTATTTGTTTTGTAAAATGTATTTCTTGCAAATAATGTAATTAAGTGTGAGTGTACATGTCTAGTTGGCATGTTGATGTGTCACTCCACTTGATGTGACAGCATCTTGAATTGTGTGTAAGGAGATCATGGCTGAAATAGTTATGATAGATTCCTATGACATGTAAGAGATATGTCTAGAAGATTCAATGACAGGTGAAGACATGTGGCAACTAATAAAATTGAGTACTATAAACTCTTCTCCAATTGTGGGGAAATTTTTTTTTGGGTTCCTATTTTCTCAGAGAATGGTAAAACCCTAATACAGCTATCTTTGGAAGTTTCCCTAAAAAAGGAAGCACATGATATAAGTGTTTTTTAGGGTTGCAAAGATAGGAGAAGTTTGTGTATTGTTGGAATGTTTTATGCTGCTATGATTTGTCTTCAAGAGTTGAAAAAAATCTTCTGAAAGAACTTGCATTGCAAGTGTATTGTAAACTTTAATAGTTTTGATTAATACACTGTGCAGGTTTTGGAGTGCTGGGGTTTTTACCAAAAGGTTTCCCCAGGGTAAATCATTATTTCATTCTCTATTTTCTATATGCATGGTATATGGCTGCAATATCATTGTTAAAGTTATTAACAAATCTGAAATTGTAAGGATTTAAAAGAATTTGCACAATACTTTCCTTTAGAGATTAGTGTAGGAAACTATTTCCACACTTGAGTTTCCTTACACTATCCCTAGACACATAGCTATAGGATTCTCAGGAGGAGGTAGAGGTAGAGAACCCCCACCCCCCCGACCCCCACCCTACATACTATAGTAGTTATAGTAGGGATATAGTTAAATGATCAAGATCAACTATCTAGTCTAAATTTGACCTATTCACCCAACACTATAGTTATAATTCCCTAGTTGTTCCCTCCCACCCTAAATAGTAGGGAATTATAGAAATAAAAAATATAGGGCAATAGATCAAGGGGAGAGGAAGGAACCCTACTATGGAAAAGAAAAATGTGATCAAAATTTGATTGCACTGTAATAGGAAAAGGCCTTTAGGGCTTGTGTGAACTGTTCTCTCAAAGTTCTAGGACTATATAGGTGGGTGGGAAACTATAGTTGGGTGGATATGGGTGGTTTTTTTTAGGACCATTCAAAGTAGTGGTTTGGGCCCTATCTCCACTAGTAGATTGAGTGGATTAGGACCATTATTGGTAGGATTATTAGGTGAATAGTTACCCTACCGACACCATTAACATCTACCTCCCACCCTAGGTTTGATTAAGGAATAAAGAATAGACTTGTCACATAAAAATAATCTTCATTTATGTTATGTGTAGAATTGATTTGATGGGTTTAATAGTTTTATGATTTCTCTTGACCGATTAGAACACACATTCATATAGGAAGCCACATTATCTCCTTCTAGTTCAAGCATTATCTCTCCTACTAGTTGGATGTATTATTTGAGTCTCAATCATGTCAGAGGCAACATTTGTGCTTCCAATTTGACTATATTCTTTCCTTGTCCAAACATAGGCTCCCTTCTTAAACTCCAATTATATATCCTTGTCCCATTATTTACAAGTCCATTCTACCCATTTGAGTGAGCATTGGAAGGCCCTACCTTTCCATGGTGTCTCTCCCATGTTGTTATCGATTGAGTAGTTAGTTCGAGTAGTCAAAGTTTGTGATGGTGTGAAATGGGTTAGTGAAGAGTTATGATGGCCTCTAGTTGGAGTTAGTGATGGCCCCCATTCCTCTAGTTAGAGTTAGTGATGGTCCCCCATAGAAAATTGGTATTCTATGCCCTTAATATAATTCCCACGTGCACCAGATTGCCTATTTCCTCCCACAACTAAAGCCAAGGTGGGTGGGATAAAAAGGTGCATAGATGGATAGCCAACTATATATGGAACTTTAATATGTAACTCTTGGAGCTTCCTTAGAATAGTGAGGGCCACTTTCCCTATTATATCCTCCCACCCATCCTTGGGTTTCTTGCCCACCAAACCTGGCTTTCCATAGTTGGGCCCTCGCCCAATAACAACATGGGAGAGGAAAGAAGAGAGGAACCACCATAGTCTATTTATTGGTAGAGAGATTGATGAGTCTAATTATTACCTCAAGTTTGTTATAATCTTCATATTTTGATAACACTCTTTATGCTCTGATAGACATTTATGACTTATACCTATGTGAACTTATGCTAAGTACAACTAAAGCCATAAAATCTATGGGTAGCTTGAATGACATATTTTGCTTACTATTATAAATATAATGTAGTACTTCATATAGTTATTTCAAGTTGTGTTCTAACATTTGAATAGGAGTTGAAAATGTTGACTTGCATATGTATACCAAATGTTACTAACCTTTCAGGTAAACAAGAAGCAATATGAAGAGCGGTGCAACCACATTAAAGAAGAAGCTTTATAAGACTAGTCATGGCAGAAGAATCTAGCATGGTTCCAAAGGATATGCCACACCTAGAAATCAGTTGTTGTTTTAGAGAATATAGGAAATAAGTCTTGCTATATTTCCTCAAAAGTTGTTATTCCATTATCTACAATAATTGTAATATGTCATGGTTGTTTTACTGCCTCCTTATTTGGAGAGGTTTATTCTGACTTTTATGTTATGTTTTCAATAAGTATCAATCCTCTTTATAAAGGGATTGGATCAAATTAGTTAGGTAATGAGAAAATATAGAATGATGTATTCAATATAGTAGAAGTTTATCTTTTCTGTTCTTCATGAGTTGTTCAACTATTATGTAACCAATTAAGAAGAATTTAATGGAAGAGTGATTTTGGATTATTTCCTATGTTAGTAGTTAGCAGAAGCCAACTAAGGGGGCCCACTCTAGAGGTGGATTAGATTAAGTTCAAGTAGATTTGCTTACTGTACTTTTCCCATTTTCAAGTAGAGTCACTATTTTACTCTTGTAGCATTGTCACTGTGGTTGTTCCTGTAGCACTTGTAGAGATGGGCATAGTGAATGTTTTGAGTTTTTAGACAGGTTTAGATTTATTTCATAAGATTTCTATAGTAATTCCATTCAGTAGTCAAGTGTGTTTACTTTCTTGTAGCAATAGCATAGATTCCTTTCATGCATTTTATCTTCCTATAGCATAGATGTTATGACTCATAGAGGAACCTAGTGCACAAACTATGGTGTCCCATTTCAAGTCTACATCCCTGGGTTGACAATATAAATGCATTTCATGATGGGTAAAGTAATTGTTAATAACAGTATATCAATTGTAGGAGAGATAATGGCATGATTATTATTACCTATTCTGAGACTGTACATTTTTGGTGCTGCTACTAGGGATGGTGTCAAACTAGGAACCTTAATGAGTCATTTATTTTTTAGATTAGTTTCCTATTTCTAGTAAATGCAGAGTATTTGTGAGCATGTTTCACAAGCCATAAAATTACTTTCATGCATCAAAGAAGGTGAGATGTTCATGGAAGATTTCTTCCAAAAGAACCTGTTAAACTAAAAGAATAATTTGAGGAACTCGAGTTACAATTTCTCGATGCAAGTCCTAAGTTTACTACATCATCTTCAAAAGAAGAAGACACTAGTGAAATATTTGACCTCCATCTTTTTGTAGAAATATTAGCTAGTTTCCATAATAATCCTACTCCAGGACCACTTGCTGTTCAAAATCCTCCAGTCAACAATACTTTCCAACCATAGTTTCAATATCCAACACCTCTAGTAATGGCAGCTTCTACATTTCCATTTCCTATTCCAAGTCTTATTAACAATCCTAACCTCAAGAATATACATGCTTCAGCACTTCCAAAGTTCTATGGCCTTATTAAAGAGGATCTTGACACCTTTTTGTTTAAGTTTGACATACTGTGTCAAAGTTTTGACTATAATACTAACAGTCATAAGCTTAAACTATTTCTTACAACACTATAAGAGTCATCTCTCAGATGGCTCATGGGCTTAGGAGAAAATGCAATAGCTAATTGGGATGGAATGAGATATTTGTTTCTAAGAAAGTATAAGGAATACTACAAGGGAAGTGATTCAAAAGGAGATGACATCTTTTGTATGTCACAAAGGGAAGATGAGACACTAGAGGACTACATATCATGCTTCTTATTTAACTTACAAAAGAACCCTTGACATGCATTGTAGGAGGATTTACAAAAGATGATTTTCCTAAGAGGAGTGAATGAAAATTGTCTTGAAGCCTTGGACCTCACGGCTGGAGGAGATATATCACAATCTTCCTGGGATGACCTTTAGAATATTTGTCTAAACTATTCCTAGAGCAGCAGTCAAGAAAGGGAGGGGATTTCACTCAACACTAGCCAAAGGAAGTGGCTCTAGTATTTCAAAGATGGAGATTTCAAACCTGTTGTCAAACTTCAAGCAAGACATCATTAATGATGTCACTACACACCTAGACATGATGACTACCAAGAAGAAGCATGCAGACATGAAGGTGCAACTAGTTGAATATTGTCCCCATTGCCACAAATAAAAGAAGGATTGTTAGTGCAAATTGGTCACAAATTTGGAGAACCAACATCTTCCAACTGAGTACCTAAATATAGAAGGAGAGGATGAGAAAGTATTCTTTGTTTCTCAATGTTGGCCATAGGCCACAAGACGAGGTATGCCTCAAGACCCACTACAAATTTCAAATCCTTATAATAATTAGTGGCAAAATTGGAATGTCCAAAATCCTCCATAGTATAATCAACCTAGTCAAAATAATGCTTGGCCAAATAATCAATAGAATCAATGGTATCCTCTACAACAACCCTAATGGCCATAATTTCCAAATCAATGGCAACAACCACAAGGGAATTGGTATCCCACTAACTAGTGGAGAGGACCTTAGCAATGGCCTAACCAAAATCCTAGATATCCACCTCTACCACCTCCAACAAATATACCTGCAATAATGTCACCACCTCCAAACATAGGTCCTCAAAAGAAAACATAATTACCTTCTCAAACTCAACTGAATCCTAATAGTCAACAAACACAGCAGCAAATGTATGCTACTGATGCTTAGTAGTACCTTGCCTATACACTCAACATAGCTGATATACACCTAAGATCGGGTACTACCTTGCCTGCACCTAAACCACCCCTTATCACTAAAGTGCCAGACCTTCCTACATCACTAGTACTGATTCCAAAGAGTGCTTTGCCAAATACTATTGCCCCAGAGAATGTTTCCAATTTAGATAATGTTCATACATTAGTTAAACCACATTTTCCTTAGAGGATCAGCATGGACAAGTCCATACCAAAAGAAGACCAGCCATTTGATATCATTGACCAGCTAAAGAACATGCATGTCTAGATTCCCCTGTTTCAAGCAATTAAGGATGTCCCAATTTATGGAAAAGCAATAAAAGAAGCCTATCTTAAAAATCATGGAAGAAAGAAAAATAATCCTACAACAATTCATGTTATAGGACAATTGGCTGATATCATGTTAGGAAAACTGGTAATTCCAAAATTCAGATCCAGGGAGTCCGGTTGTGAACATTATCATTAATGGTCAGTTTGTCAAAAATGCATTAATAGATTTAGGTGCTGCCATTAATGTAATGACCAAGGATACTATGAATAAACTGAGCATTGAAGGGTTGAGAGCTACTCTAACAATATTTCAATTAGCAGATAGCTCTATTGTTACCCCTGATGGAATGATAGAAGACATAATAGTTGCCTTAGATTCTTGGGAGTACCCTACTGATTTCATGATTCTATCACCAAAGGTCAATCTTGCCGGTTACCATGTTATCCTAGGACACCCATGGTTGGCAATAGCTAATGCAAACATAAGTTGTAGATCAGGGAACATGACAATTCAGATGGGCAAGCCACCAAGCAACTAGCATTGTAGCCTCCAGCTCAACTACAGCTAGATTTAAGTACACTTATATGGCCAGATTTAGGAGATGGGGAAGAAGAACTAAATTCTATGGTTCAGCTCATGATGTTACATAGGAAATCTTTTCTGAAACTCTAAGAGGAAGATGAAGTCATTCAGAGCATTCTTAATAATGAATGTGTTGTAGCAAAAGATATATCTGGGAGTTTTTTGTTAGATTTAAGTACATATGAAGACAATTTTGAGAACTGTGTATTACCTTTAGAACCCAACATTATCCAACAATTGCTACCTAGTGAAGTAAACACAAGTCCTATCCCTGAAGTGTCCATGCTTGACCTTACAACTACTGTTGAGCTTTCTAAGGGTCATAATATCCGTTTGAATAACAAGCTACCTCCACAATAGATGGAGCAACTAATCAAATTGCTACAAACAAATGAGAAAGCCTTTGCATGGGACTATGGGGACATGAAGGGATTAAGCCCTACACTATGTACTCATAGGATATATATCAATGAAGGAAGCTTACCACTTCATCAACCCCAAAGAAGGATTAATCCAGCATTAAGAAAAATAGTCAAAACTAAATTGCAAAAGTTACTAGATGTTGGCTTTATATATCCTATATCTGATAGTAAATGGGTGTCACCTCTGGTTATAGTGCCCAAAAAGGGGGGTGAATGGATAATCTATGTGGATTACAGGGAGTTAAATAAAGCTACCAAGAAAGATCACTTCCCATTACCATTTATTGACCAAGTACTTGATACTTTGGCTGGTAAGAAGTATTTTTCCTTTCTTGATGGATATAGTGGATACAATCAGATAACTATTACTCCAAAGGACTAGGAGAAGACTACATTCACATGTCCATGGGGGATATATGCAATTCATTTCTACCTTTTGGGTTATGCAATGCTCTAGCAACATTCCAAAGGGTTTTAATTAGTATTTTTTCTGACATATCACATGATTGTATGGAGATATATATGGATGACTTTAAAGAATTTTGAGTGACATTTGAAGAGGCTTTGAAGAATCTTGAAAAGGTACTAATCCAATGTAAGGAGAATAATCTATCCCTTAATAGTGAGAAATACTTTATGATGTAGGAAGGAGTGGTACTTGGGTAATTCATTTCAGCATTAGGAATTCAAGTGGACCCAGCTAAAGTTGAGGTAATACTCATGTTACCTAACCCTACTAAGAAAAAAGATGTAAGATCTTTCTTAGGACATGTTGGATACTATAGATGCTTTATTCAAAAATTCATTCAAATTGCTAGTCCTCTGTACACACTGCTTACAAAAGAAGCTGAATTTTTATGGACACAAGCATGTGATGAGTCCTTCCTGCAGCTAAAGAAACTCCTAACAACTGCACTAGTCCTCAAAGGAGTGGATTGGTCTACTTCATTCCACATCCATATAGATACATTATATTATGCCATAGGTGTTGTGCTAGGACAAAAGCATACTAACCTTGAGAATGCAATTTACTATATCAGTAAAAGTCTCCATGGCCCTGAATTAAACTACATAGTTACTGAAAAAGGAACTCCTAGCTGTGGTTTATGAATTGAACAAATTCTGACACTATGTAACAGGCTATCCCATTTTTGTTCACATTGATCACTTAGCAATAAAATATATGATGAACAAACCTGCTATAACAGGAAGATTGGAAAGATGGCTTTTACTATTGTGGGAATTTGATATAACAATTGTTGATAAGCTAGGGAAGGAAAATGTAGTTGCTGACTACTTGTCTAGACTACAAAATATTGATGAAGACACCACTCAGGTTGAAGATACATTTCTATATGAACACTTGTTCCACATAGTAATCAAAAAACCATGGTATGTAGACATAGCCAATTATCTTGTAGCAAATAAGATGCCCCACATTTTTCTTAGAAGGACAGGAAAAAGCTGGCAGAGAAAAGCTTTCAATTTTCATGGATAGACAACAATCTATTTTACACTAGACTAGATCAAATTATGAGGTGTGTGAGATAAGATGAAACATATGATATACTCCACACTTGTCACAATGAACCATGTGGAGGTCACTTTGCAGCAAAGCAAAGAACCCTAAAAGTCTTAACAACATGATATTATTGGCCTACATTACACAAAGATGCATCCAGTTATACAAAAAAATGTAATAAGTGCCAAAGGATGGGTCATCCAACAAGATCAGATGAGATGCCACTTAATCCACAAGTAGTGATGACACCCTTTGATAAATGGGGTATGGACTTCATAGGACCAATTGATCCTCCATCAAATGGAAAATCTTACATCCTAGTATGCATGGATTATCTCACAAAGTGGGTGGAAGTGAAAGCAATTCAGAATGCCAGAGATAAAAAAGTAGCCAAATTATTGTATGAGGAAATTTTTACCCGTTATGAAGTTCCCAGAGAATTACTCACAGACCAAGGAGCACAGTTCACTTCAAATCTGATCAGTGAGCTAATGAAAGAGTATAGTATAAGGCATCAAAAGTCAAGTCCTTACCATATGCAAGAAAATGGATAGGCATAGGTGACCAATAGAGAAATAAAGGCCATATTAACAAAGATAGTATAGTTGCATCACAAGGATTGGAGTAGTTGGTTAACCGAAGTAGTCTAGGCGTATCCTACCACATGGAAGACCACAACAGGGTTCACACCATTTTAATTAGTCTATGGAAAAGTAGTAATGTTGCCAGTAGAATTTGAACAAAAAACATTGTGTGCAACTCTAGAGTTAAACATCAATCTTCCTGTAGCACAATCAAAATGCCTACTGCATCTCAATTCCTTAGATGAAATATGCAAATCAGCATTGGAGAGAATAGAGCTAATCCAGAACCAATGGAAGAGATGGCATGATTCACATATAAAAAATAAGCAATTTTAAGTAGGTGATTGGGCTCTATTGTATGATTCTTGATTCAAGGATATCCTAGGAAAGATACAGACCAGATGGCTAGGACCATATGAAATTCAATATGTCTTTGATAATGGAGCAGTCCAATTGACCACACTTGATCTAGTATAATTTAAGCTACTTGTCAATGGACACTGCTTGCGCCTATATCACAAGCCTCAAACCAAGGAATAATTCTTGCAATATTTTGACACGCAAAGTTTAACAAGACCTCAGGAAATAGATCTTGTAGCAGAAGGTGAAAGCCTTCCTCATGCAGCCTCAACATGACATGCCTTCATAAAAACTTATAATAAAACTTTATTTAATGAGGTATACTTCTTCATTCATTTTTCTCTTTTCTTCTCACCAACTCAACTCATTCCTATTTCTACCACCCACTCAAACACCACGTCACCCCATAATTTCTATTTCCAATGCTTTCAATAAAATACCATGTCAGCAATCTTATGTGACCATTGTAATTGATACTCTCATCAACTTGCATTCATGTGTATGGTAACTAATCGCTAGGTACAAATTTCTAACTCCTTACTCACTTTTAGCTTAGAGGTTTTAATAATTATATATAGTATTGTATTACATTAAGCCATTTTTCCAATCTCGTGCTAAACTTATCAAGTGAGGACACTTGATAAAATTCCGTAGGGGGTAGGGGAAGTGTACTAAAGTCCAAGTGTCATTCCTAAACCACCCTAGTCACATCCTTTTCACATCAATGTTGTACTTAGGCTACATTCTATTAATTCTTTTAATCCTACACATATTTTCCATACTTTCAAAATTTTGATTTTCTGAGCTTGACATGACTTGAAAGGACCATAATTAAATTATGAGATAACTCCCATTTAAGACTCTGATGTCCTATGAAATCAATGCCATTATTATTTTTCATATCAAGCATAACAGAGGTAATGTAAGAAGAAAAAGAAATCGGTATTTTCAAGAATAACAATTGGGATTTCAAGAAGAAGACATTTATAGAGTGTAAGAAGACCAAAGATAAGCAATGAATTGGACAGCAGCAAAAATTAAAGACATGGCATTATTAAGATGGGTGGACAATTACAGAGACATGAAATAGTCATCCATGGTATTTTACTAGTGGATGTTGAAGCAGTTCATAGATTCAATGCATGTGGCTGGCTTGGGTATTTTCTTCAGTTGACGGAATTCAATGAGGAGGCTGCAAAAAAATTTATAGGCACTTTTGAAGAGGGACAAACAACTATGTGGGGTTGACAGTTGTCACTAATGAGGAAAGTATTGTAGAAGTCACCAGATTACCAGTCATTGGAGAACACTATCCTAATGAGCATGACACCAGGTCATTTCAAGCTTAATTCTTTTGACCAAGTGATCCTCCACTTGAAATCACTAAGCAAGGATGCAAGAGGTTGTCCCTTCCACCACCATTTCCAGAATTGGCTACCCACATTATCAGGTATTTAACTTGTGAAGGAAGATTTTCAAACTTGCATGCCCACCATTTCAAATTTCTTAGTTGTTTAAGGCATAATCTTCAGGTCAATGTTCCCAATTTTCTCCATAATATGTTAAGTATTAGTGCCGAGGAAACACAAAAGATTAATGCAAATTCCATAAGCCACCATTCCCTAATAAAGATTTTGGCTTAAAAATCCCTTAGGGACGTCTCTCCCATGTCCTGGGTGGAATTTGTTTAGTTTAAAACCTTGCAGCCCCAAGTTAACCCTATTTCTCAACCTCTAGTGAATGAAGTAGAGCCTTCCGGGCCTAGTGAAGAAATAGATGAAAAAGGGAAAGAAATAGAATTGTCCCTAGAAAACAAGTCTATTGAGCCCACTCCAAAGAGTGATATACCTACTTCTTCCATAAGAAAAGGTAAACAAAAAGTTGAAAAATAAATCCCTAACCTAGAAGGTGAAATTCAAAACCCTGCAGTTCCAATAAATAAGAGAAAAAGGTCAAGCCCTGTAGCGTCTGTTCCTGCAACATCTACTTCTCAAGCACAAAATACAAAAAGATCCCGCCAAACTAAAACTATAGTAGTTGAAGAGGAAAATGTGCGTAGAAGCCCTCACATATGAGGACAAGTGTCTCCACCTTCCCTTCAAAACCCAAATGTTCCAGCACCACAACATGCTCTAGAACCCTCAGTTGAATATATTCTTGATGACTCCCCCACGTAGGTAGAACCCTAAAATATGGAGGAATCTCCAAATGTGCAAGAACCTAGCAGTAGCATACCACAGGATGATCAGGGAATGCCTAAACTGAGCCTTGATGTACCACAAGAGAGAATACCTATGAATGTTCAACATACTCCTCCATAAATCCTTGCATATTCCAATGTCTCCATCATAGCTTATAGATCAATGTGGTTCACTGAGTACTTCCAGCAAGCTTCCAAAGAAAAGAAAATGAAAGCTCCTCTGCAAGAATTTTCTTCACCAACAATTTGTTGGTAATTTGTCTAAGTTAGATATCTAGATGTTGTCATTTTGGAAACATATGATCTACTTGAAGACTGCACATGATAGAGAGAAAGTTTGACAAAGCGCAGAGAAAAATTGTCTTAAGTGTGTGCAGTATTTTTCTAATGTAACCTGAGATAGTTTTGATTGGTGATGTTGATTGAAGTAAGTTCAATGCTTGTGCGCTTGAACATAGATACTATGATGCATATTGAAGACTCACCTAAGAGCGCAAGTCTGTATGACATGTACGGAAGAAGTTATTGAAGTATTACCAAAGTCAGTGTTAAAGCTGACGGGACAGAGAAGAAGACAAAATTGGTAAAGAGTTAAGGGATTATTTTGTTTATCAAAATAATGTCTTAATAATATAAAGGGACGACATCCTAGATGTTAACCCTTGGGTAAATATGTATTTTGTGTAAAGCTTTATGTTTTGTAAAGATGACTATAAGAGTTATTAGTCCTAATAACTTGTATAAATGTAAGGCATATGGAATGCAAAGAAGAAGTAGTTGTTGTAATGATATAGATGATATAGTGAACATATATGCGAAAGGTATTGATGTGAAGTTGTGAAAGACAAGAAAGCAACATAAGGTTATGTACCTTGCCCTATTTTTTAATCAGTAATCATTGTACATTACTTGTTTGGGTAGTGGGCTCATCTAATTGTAATCATTCCATTTTGTACTACCAACTCTTAGCAGGTTTAAGGCTTCTAACAAGGCCTATAGTCACTCAATTAGGAATGAGACAATATATATGTAACAGGTTGCTAACAGGGTCAACATCCTTAACATGATACTTTTGATTAGTGCATCTTTGTGGGTACCATCCCCATCGGGGTTTTCCCTTGGCTAGGGTTTCCTCGAGAACAAATAATGTGTTATGAGTTATTTTTCTTTACTGTTATGCATGATCTTTAGTTTACTATGTTATGCATGTATAAAGATAATTTGTTATATCCATAATTGGGTGAAAGTAAAAGTTTTCAGAATACTGATTCACCCCCCCTATAAGTATTCCCTATTTCTAACAATTGGTAAGATCTCTATGGGTATGGATCAGCTACAAAAGAATCTTGAAGAAGCTCTTGAATAGATTGATATACTCACTGAAGAAAGAGTACTCTAAAAGGAAAATATGATGATGCAAAGAACCTCATTGAGAAGCTGAAAAAGAAACTGGAAGAACTAAAATCAGAAAAGGAATCTACAATTCAAATTGAAGATTGTGATGATAATATTGAAAAAGAAAATGAGATCCTTAGACATGAATTAAAGATAGCGAATTTGAAGTTGAGTTTGAAAGACATAAATAGAAAGAATGAAGCAAATTTGAAATTTGAAATCTGAAATCTGAAATTTGAAATTTGAAATCTGAACTTGAGAAAACCAAATTGCAGTATGTTGAACTTGAAAAGTACAATACTATTGTGAAAAGTGAATTGACTCAATCTAAGCAACAACTTGAGAAGCTATATTGTATTGGTGAGAAGATTGATGAAAAAATGTCTTATCAAAATACATTCTATGATAAAACTAGTCTTGGATTTAACTCATCTAAGGTAAGTGAAGAAAGCAAGGAACCAGATCTGAAAGTTTCTGAAAACATAGAAGAAAATAAATCTAATGAAGCTAACAAATCTAAAGATACACCTAAAGAAGAAGAACCACCTAAGCAAGAAGCATCACCTAAAGGTATGGAGAGAGAATTCAAAGGTAGATGTTTTACATGTAATACTTTTGGCCATATGAAGAAAGATTTTATAGGTAAGCAGTTTAAACCTCTTAATGGTTATTGTTATAATTCTCATGGTTTTGGACATAGATCTATTGAATGTAGGAAACCTAAATTTAATGAGAATAATAATAGTAGTAGAATGTTTAGAGATACTAACCATGCAGATAAGAAACCTATTGAAGATATGAATAAAAGAAATGGAGTAATATGTTATAGATGCAACAAGGTTGGACACATTGCCAGGAATTGTAGATCACAAATCAACTAGAATAGACCGAGATATCGAAACAATGGAGTAGTTTGTCAGATATGCAACAAATTTGGTCATACAACAAGGTTTTGTAGAATGAACAACATGAGAAACCCTAATCCTAGAAGTCATGCAAGGAGAAATGAGAATGCAAGCAATAGTCAAGGAGGTTGCTATAATAATTCAGAAGAAGTGAAGTTTATTAAAGCCATAGATCAAGGAGACACATTTAGCACTGAAGGTAATAAAAAAGGTGAAGTATATAATGGTAAGAGTGAATCTCTTCCTAACCCATCTCAAAGTACTTAATTCATCAAAAATGCAATAGAATAGGAACTTAGGATAATGTAGAAGCTAGTATAGGATGAATTGAGTCTTGCATAGTTAATGCAAGATATAATATGATGTAATGATGCTATGATTAAGAGTTCTTGAGCTAATATGATATTATGTGAGATCACAAGAAGTTTTAAGTTTTGCAGGTAAGCAGGAACAACTTTTTGGAAAGAAGCAGCAAAAGAATTGATTGCGATGTCAGAATCTTGTGAGATTGAAAGGTTAAAAGATTGTGATTAGTATTGTTTGATCATTAAAGAGAATACAAGTGTTAAGGAGATCAAAGAAGCAGTGATTGAGAGAATTTTTCAAGGATTTTGTGAAGGAAATTCGTGTTGGATCTACGCAAATCCCTAAATCGTGAAATTAAGGTATTTCACTAAGAAAATCTATTATTCAATTAGAGAATTTTCAGAAGTTGTGGATGTTTCATTGGTTCACAATATAAGAGATAAAATCAGACCTAAGGTTAAAAGGGAACTAGTAGAACCTTTGGAAGAAGACCTTAAGTTAGCATTGTCATCTGTACTAGATAGAGTCTTACATTTAGAGAGTGTTAGAAGCTATTTGGGATGTAAAATTGAAACCCTTAGTGATAATGCTTTTACTAAAGAGTATGAGAAGCTTTACAATTAGGATATGTCATTGAAAGTAGGGTTTGAACATTTGAAGGATAATGAAATCGTAAAGTATTCACTATAGTATGAATTTGATGATGAAGAATGCACTAAGATAATTCTGAGCAAAATACATAATGGAAAGTTTTGGTTAGATGATAGAGTGATAGACATCATAGCTAACCTAATTCATGAAGTAACTAGTTTATCTAAATCTGGATTCATACCGTTTAATGAAAATAATGTGAAGAAAATGGTATTGGACAACACTAAATCATCTTACAATGGAAGAGGTATAGTGATTAGCAAGATACAACAAGATGATGTTAGGTATTTATGCAAGATCCTAGTAGCTAAATTTTGTGCTAATTCAAGAGAAGATGACATGGTAGCTGGAATGATTCATGTAGCCTATTTGATGTGTGTTGATACAGTGCAAGTAGATATGTGTGAGATTTTGAGAATTCAATTATTTGAGAATCTTGATAAGATTAAGAAGACTAAGAATTCACAGTTTAGGTTCTCAACATTGATTACATATATATTTTTCCATTTGATAAGAATATTTCCATTTACAATTGGAGATGACTAGAATGACAATAGAACCACCATGGACAAAATTAAGAAGGTATATCTAAGATACCCAGTAGACAAGGTCAATGATAGTACAATTTTAGTGATCAAAACATTTCAGAACTTGATGAAGAACAGATCAAGGATCCCTTAATCAATTGTTGAAAAGTATAAAAATGAGATATGCTTTATGGTTTACATTGAATTTACCTACATTGAAGAAGTTGAACCTAGATTAGATCTCATAGACCCTCTTGGCTATGAAATTTTTGAAGTTGAAGCAGAAGAATATGTAATTGATTGCTTAAGAGCAAGTTGGATATACATAGTAATAGATTTGGAACTTATGAGGAGAACTTCAACTCCACAAAATCTATTCAGGAAGAAAAATAGTCAAAGAAGAGAGTATAAAGTACAATTAAGAAAATTCTAAAGGACACAGGTATGACAAAACAAGAATTTTTGATTGCTAAGCAGACATCAACTACTATTAGAGACATCAGACAAAAGGAAGTTGTGTCTGTTCCACCCCTATCAGCAGTTGAGACTGGAAATTTGCAGCATGTGGTGAAAGTAGACAAAGAAGAACAAGAGATAAGGAAGTCTACAAGATCATCCTCAACTCCACCATGTAAAAGAGTGAAAGAATTAGCTACTAGACTAGGTAAGAGGCAAAAAACTATAGTTGCCCCAGTACAGAGGAAAATAGAAGAGATAAAATATGATGAGGACATTCAAGTGAAAAAGAAGACATGGAAACCAAGGATTGAGAAGGTAAATGAATAGATCATTCATGATGGAGACTTTTCTAAAATGAAAAAGTATTATGATCTTTATAACTATTTAGAGAGACTAAACTTGGAGAATGCAGTTGTTAGACATATAATCCTAGAAGATAAGAAGTTTGTGATGAACTACAACTGATTTGAAACCAAATTGAAGAAACTATGATAAAAGATCATTGAGGAATTTTTTATTAGATATGGAATATGATTAAATCAGTATTATGTTGTCATTGATGTCAACATGTTTGACATTACTTATCTTGTAAGTTACTACACTGAAGCATCTGAATAGAGGTGAAATAGATGAAGAATAGAAATATCTACATGAGGAAGATGTATATGATAGATGAGGATAAGGAATATATTGAGTAACTTGTTGATGAGTCTATGACCTTATGATATTGACTTTATTATGTTGCATTCATCTATGATGAAGAATAGAGCTGAAAGACACAAAGTAGTGTTGTCGGTAAATAAAGCATTTCAGTATACATTGACGGAGTGTAGTGTATACCAAGCACAGTGTTAACCGAGCTTGTGTTCATCAACACATTTCTTTGTTAACTGAGCAGAACAAAAGGAAATTAAATGATCAGTTTAGTCGATAAGATTGATGAGTTGGAAAGTGTATGATTTCGAGGTAATAGATAAAGTTTGTTATGAAGATCAACGGCTAGCATAATTTGAGAAATATATAATGGATTGAATTGAAATGTGTTATTAACACATCAGTCAAGGAAGCTTGAAGAGGAAAAATCAATGATGATGATTAAGCAAAAAAATTTGATGGAGGAGAAGAAAATGCTTTACATGTCTATATAAGAGACTGGAGATTTCATAATGAGTGCAGAACATAAGAGACTATAGAACTATCACATGAAAAAGCTTCATGCATTCTGATCATACTGGTTGGTGAGAATCGAGCTGTAGAACAATTACCGAGCTATAGAGAGAAATTACCGATGGACAATAAGTTTATACATTGTTGAATCTGAAGTGTTACATTGATCAGAAGGATTTATATGAGCAAAATATTGATCTGTAATCTACAATTGAAGTTGTATTAAGGTAGATAATCTACTGTTACATATTTAACCATTGTACACAGTCAAATCTCTTAACTGAGTAGACTAAGAAAGTCTTATGATGTCTCAATCATAGAATGAACATTGTTATCCTGTCAACCCCAGAGTGACTGTTGGTTGGATGATAACTTTTAGTCTAAAATCCTCTAACAAGGTCACACCTAACAATGTGTTTGAAACCTTTAATAGGGTTGGGTCCTTACCGACCTCACTTCAGAAGAGTGAATATTTTGGGTTGCCGGTCCTAGGTGGTTTTTCCCTTCACAGGGTTTCCATGTTAAATCTCTTGTGTTATGTGTTGATTGTGATATTTGTTTGTTATCATACTTTGCATATTACATGTTAGATTTGATCGGTAACTGTTATAAGTTATGGATTGGTAATCGGTAAATACATAGTACATAGAGAAAGTTTTATGTTTACTAAGTAACATAAGTTGAAGTATTTGTTTTGAATTATACATCTTGATGTGGGACAGTGACTAGCTAATTCACCCCCCTCTTAGTTATTCTAACAATTGGTATCAGAGTTGTGATTGCTTAGAATAGAGTTTTAAGGACTTCAACACAAAGGTCTAAAGATTTATAAGAGGGAAGTGCCAAGGTTGAACAAAGAGAACTTCACAGTATGGTAGAGTTGGAGGAAGTTGCACATATCTAGAATTGGGAATTCTACACTAGATCTGATGGAGAATGGTTATATACAATCACCCACTAGTCCCTTAACTCTAGATCAACTAAAGGAAAAACATGAACATAATATCACTATGATGAAACTTCTACTACTTGTACCGATGCCAAATTTGAAGACATCAAGGATTGTGATATTGCTAAAAAGATGTGGGACAAGCTAAATCTAATATACAGTGGAGATTTGAATGTTATGAGAGCTCGAGCTGAAAGCTTGAGAGGAAGATTCAATGATATGAAGATGAAGGAAGGTAAGAACATTGTGTAATACACTAACAAATTGAAAGAGGTAGTATAGACTATTAGAGCATCTGATGGAGTTATTAATGATGAGACAATGATCAACAAGATTCTCAGAACTTTGCTCCTAGTTTATGCAATTAGGATCTCTATAATACATGAAACAAGGGCTACATCCAATCTTACCCTTGACACACTGATTGGTAAACTTGTAACCTTTGAATTGAATAATTTTGACAACAATATTGTTCCTTCTATTGAATTAGCTTTCATGACTTCTTTGAAGATTAGTAAATCTAGCAAAAAAACTAAGAATGATGATAGCGATAGAAATATCGATGATGAGCTTGATGAGCTTGAAGCTCTTATGGCTAGAAGATTACCCAAAGGAAAGGGAAGATATAGAGGTAAGTTACCTTTGGCATGCTTTAATTGTAAAGAGGTTGGCCACATTGCTGCCAGATGTCCACTTAAGAAGAATGATGATAGACCCAAAGACCAATCGGAAGGAAACTATGGAAGAAGAGTCAACAGAGGATACCGACACAACAATAGAGATAACCGAGATAGTTACGACAAAAGAAAAAAGGTATGTTACATAGTTGAAGATATTGAATCTGAATCTGATTTTGATGATGACATAGAAGTTTTATTTGTTGCTATGAAAGATGACTCAGAGGAAGAAGAGAGATATGAAGAGACATCACTGATCTCTAGAATAAATAGAAATGAAACATGGATCATAGACAATGGCTGTACACATCATATGACCGGTGATGTAGAGAAATTTGATCAACTAGATGAATACAATGGAGGATTTGTGAGAATGGGCAATGATGCACCTTGTATGGTAAGAGGTAAAGGTTCACTGATGATCACTAATAGATTAAAATGTGAAAATGCATACTAGGTTGATGGACTAAACTATAATCTGTTAAGTGTGGCACAGCTAAACAATTCAGGCCACCGACTTGCTTTTGAGAGTAGAAACGTGAAAATTCATGATGGTGAAGGAAGACTTGTCAAAATTGGTACACAATCCAGAGGTAACCTATTTTATCTTGATATTGGTCAATCTTCTTGTTTGTTGATGAAGGATGAAGATGCATGGTTGTGGCAAAAAAGGTTATGTCATGTAAATTTTGACAACATGATCAAGATTAGAAAAAAGAGAAGAGTTAGAGGTTTACCTAACCTATCAAAACCTGATCATGTCATGTGCCATGAATGTCAGAAAGGTAAGATGACCAAGTCTAGTTTCAAAAGCAAAGACTACTCAACAAAGAAGATACTTGAGTTGGTTCATACCGACCTATGTGGTCCTATGAGAACTCAGAGTTGTTCTGGTGATAGATACTTTATTCTTTTTGTTAATGATTATATTAGTTTGATGACCGTTATGTTATTGAAAGAGAAATCCGAAGCTTTTAAAATGTTCATATGGTGGTATAAAGCTAAGGTAGAAAAAGAGACTAGAAAAGAAATTAAATGCTTAAGGTCTGATAGAGGAGGTGAATTTATCTCTGATGAGTTTACTAATTTTTGTAATGAGCATGGTATTAAGAGATAGGTCTCTGCACCGAGGACACCTCAACAAAATGGCATTTCTGAAAGAAGAAACAGGTCAATAATTGATTGTGCTAGAACATTGATGATACAAAAGAATGTTTCTTAGAGATATTGGAGGGAAGCTATTAGTATAGCTGTATATGTTCTTAACCAAGGACAACTAAAGAAGGACACTAATCAGACACCTTATGAGTTATGGTTTGGACACAAACCTACTGTAAGTTATTTTAGGATTTTTGGAAGTAAATGCTTTTTCTGAAAGATGAGAGAAATGGAAAATTTGATTCAAAAGGAGATGAAGGGATATTCTTAGGATACTCTACTAAAAGTAAAGCATACAAATGTCTGAATAAGGCTACAAATAAGATAATTGAAAGTACTAATGTTTGTGTTGATGAGTTTGATGACAAGAACATAGAAGATAGAAAAAAGGAACTAGAAGACTATGATGGATTCACCTATATTGAACAACTTGATTATCTACCGAAGTCACAATCTGTTATAACCAGTCAACAAGAAACCAATATAGAATAGCAGGAAGAGAAAACTAATGAACAAGATGAAGCTATCGAGCAAGCAAATGAACCTAAACAAGATGAACAAGAAAGAAGAGACTAAGTGTTGGCTAGATTTGTCAGAAGACATCATCTTGAGACATAAATTATTGGAGACAGACAAGCTGAAATGCAAACTAGGAGCAAAACAAGACAAGATACATGTCTAGTTTGTGAATTTGAACCAAGAAATGCAAAATTTGCATTAGAAAATGATGAATGGGTTAATGAAATGAAAGAGGAAATAGAGAAAATAGAGAAGAAAAAAACATGGAGCTTAGTACCCTGACCAAAGGACAAGAATGTTATTGATACTAAATGGATATTCAGGAATAAGCTGAATGAAAATGGTGAAGTAACAAGAAAAAAAGCTAGATTAGTATGCAAAGGTTATGCACAAGAAGAAGGCATTGACTATGGTGAAACATTTGCACCTATTGCTAGGTTGGAAGGAGTTAGAATGTTACTTGAATATGCTACACACAAGAAATTCAAAGTCTATCAAATGGATGTGAAGTCAGCATTTCTAAATGGTATACTTGAAGAGGAAGCCTACATAGAACAACCAGAAGGGTTTATTGATCCAGACAACAGAGATATGGTATGTAGATTACACAAAGATTCATATGGTTTGAAGCAAGCACCAAGAGCCTAGTATGAAAGACTACATAGTTATTTGTTAAGTATTGGATTTGTAAGAACAAGTGAAAACAACAATTTGTATATGAAAAGAGATACCGATGATACTATTCTTATTGTTGAGATATTTTTGGATGATATTATTTTTGGAGGACAAGATCATACATGCAATGAATTTTCTCATGAAATGCAAAAGGAATTTGAAATGTCTATGTTCAGAGAGATTAAATTCTTTCTAGGACTATAAGTGATTCAGCAGAGTGATGGTATATTCATCACACAATCTAAATACATAAAGGAAGTATTGAAATCATTTGGCATGGAAGATGCTAAACTTGTGGGAACACTGATGGCTACTAGATGTAAATTGATAAAGGAGGATGAAAATATAGAGGTAAATTAGACACTTTACTGATCCATGATTGGTAAGCTCATGTATGTAGTTCATAGTAGACCAGATATAGCACATGCTGTGGGAATTGTTGCTAGATTCTTTGCTAACCCTAGAGAATCACACATGATTGCTACAAAATGAATCCTAAGATACCTGAAAAAGACATAAGATTATGGCATTTGGTATCCTAAGGAAGGAAAGTTTGAATTGAAGGTATACACCGATGCTGATTGGGCTGGAAATGTAGATGATAGAAAAAGTACCACTGGAGGAGCATTCTTCTATGGTGAAAGACTTGTAGCCTAGATGAGTAAAAAGAAGGCTTATATTTCTTAGTCTACAGCTAAAGCTGAATACATTGTTGCTACTACTAATTGTTCAAACATCGCATACATCAAGCAAGTGTTGGCATGAATGAATGAGGTAATCAATGACCCGATGATTATATACTGTGACAACACTAGTGCCATTAATATTTTGAAGAATCCAATGATGCACTCTAAGAAAAAATGCATATCTATTAAGTATCATTACTTAAGAGAGAAAGTGCAGGAGAAGCAAGTGAAGTTAGAATTTGTTACATCTAAAGAACAACTTGCAGATATTTTTACAAAGCCTCTACCGAAGGACACATTTGAATACTTGAGGACTAGACTTGGGGTCCATCCCCGGTCTATTGGTCACTAAGGTGATCTAGATGTTGCATCAACTTACTTTTATTAGAAGATCACACATGTTGATGTAGCATAGTTCACACTTTGAATCATGTTCAAGGTTGTGATTAATTTTGGCAAACTGAAATAGATTAGGATATCAGTATATTGATATACAGAGACTGTAATGGACAAGAGTGAGCTACTTAGCTACTATAGAGCTGATTGTTTATTTATTTCTTTGGCATTGTTTTCAAAGGGAGAGATAAAGAATATGAATGGAGAAATCAACTACACTAATGAGAACTATCTAAGGGAGAGCATTGAAGATCAGTTACTGAGAACAGAAGCATTACAAATGTTGAGTAATGCAATGATTAAACATATTAAGTCTATTAAAATTACAAAATTTGTTCACAGAGTTGTAGGATACATGTTTGGTATGTGTATGGTACATCTCATATTACTTGAGTTTCTATCAATGCCAAAGGGATAGATTGATGAACTACAACTAATTTGAAACCAAATTGAAGAAACTATGATTAAAGATCATTAATGAATTTCTAATTAGATATGGAATATTATTAAATCAGTATTATGTTGTCATTGATGTCAACTTGTTTGAAAATACTTATCTTGTAAGTTACTACACTGAAGCATCTGAACAAAGGTGAAATAGATGAAGAATAGAAATATCTACATGAGGAAGATGTATATGACAGATGAGGATAAGGAATATATTGAGTAGCTTGTTGATGAGTCTATAACCTTATGATATTGACTTTATTATGTTTCATTCATCTATGATGAAGAATAGAGCTGAAAGACACAAAGCAGTGTTGTCGGTAAATAAAGCATTTCAGTATACACCGACGGAGTGTAGTGTATACCGAGCATAGTGTTAACTAAGCCTGTGTTTACCGATGCATTTCTTTGTTAATCAAGTAGAAAAAAATGAAATTAAATGATCAGTTTAGTTGATAAGATTGATGAGCTAGAAAGTGTATGATTCTGAGGTAATAGATAAAGTTTGTTATGAAGATCGATGGCTAGCATAATTTGAGAAAGATCTAATGGATTGAATTGAAATGTGTTATTGACACATCAGTCGAGGAAGCTTGAAGAGGCAAAATCAATGATGATGATTAAGTGAAAAAATTTGATGGAGGAGAAGAAAACACTTTACATGTCTATATAAGAGACTGGAGATTTCATAATGAGTCTAGAACATAAGAAACTACAAAACTATCACATGAATAAGCTTCATGCATTCTGATCATATTGGTTAGTGAGAACTGAGTTGTAGAACAATTACTAAGCTACAAAGAGCAATTATCGATGGATAGTAAGTTTATACATTGTTGAATCTGAAGTGTTACATTGATCAGAAGGATTTATATGAGCAAAATATTGATTTTTAATCTACAATTGAAGTTGTATTAAGGAAGATCATCTACTATTACATATTTAACCATTGTACATAGTCAAATCTCTTAACCAAGTAGACTAAGAAAGTCTTATGATGTCTCATTCATAGAATGAACATTGTTATCCTATCAACCCCAAAGTGACTGTTGGTTGGATGATAACTTCTAGTCTAAAATCCTCTAACAAGGTCACACCTAACAGTGTATTTGAAACCTTTAATAGGGTTGGGTCTTTACCGACCTCACTTCAGAAGAGTGAATATTTTGGGTTGCCGGTCCCAAGTGGTTTTTCCCTTCATAGGGTTTCCATGTTAAATCTCTTGTGTTATGTATTGATTGTGATATTTGTTTTTTTATCATACTTTGCATATTACATGTTAGATTTGATTGGTAACTGTTATAAGTTATGGACTACTAATCAGTAAATACATAGTACAAATAGAAAGTTTTATGTTTACTGAGTAACAGAAGTTGAAGTATTTGTTTTGAATTATACATCTTGATGTGGGACAGTGACTAACTGATTCACCCCCCTCTCAGTTATTCTAACAATTTGATACAATCCAGGGTAAGATACCTGATGATTTATTTGAGAAGCTAGTTAATAGGAAAAAGAGAGCAACTGAAGAAGATAATAAAATTAGAGAAAATTTTGTGAGAAAACTATGCGATATCAGAAATGAAAATCATTTTAAAGAAATAATGAAGCAACTTAGTACCCATCTAAGAATAAAAAGAAGAACCATTCAGATACTGGGAAGTAATTATGAAGAGATTAACAATGAAACTAAGCAAGCAATAGTAAATATAATGACAACAAGTGTAGCAGTAGAATAGGCTAAGGAAGTTGAGCATCAGAAGAGTCCCTCTCCACCATCAATGAATCAATGCATGTGGAAGGAACTAAGATTACATTGGACAGTGATGATAATTCTTTTGGTAACCTAGAGAATATTGTTGACAATTCAGCTCTGGAAGAACAAGACATACCAATTGAAGAAGGAAAGGAAGAAACAAGGAAAGAAGAAGAAAAGAAAATAGAAAACCAAGCTAGAATATAGATTCAAGGATAGAAATAAGCACCTAGAGAAGAGGAAATCAGTCCTACACCTAAGATTGTAGCAAAGAAACCACAGGTTGAATTGATCTTTGAAAGCTTTGGGAAAGAAGTTGATGATGTTGATCAAATGGAGTTGACCACATCCCTAAACAAGATAATTTGTAAAAACAAGAAAGTAAAAAGCCTTGAAGGATCATTGGTAGAAATAATAGAGAAGTTACAAAATGTTGTGACTAACTAGATAGCAGAGGTAGATCCACTGGAAAGAGCTAAAGAAGTTATGAAAGCATTTGATAATGAGTTTACTAATCTATCAGATATAGCTATAGTGAAGGCTCAAGTAGCCTATGAGGCCAAAATATTTCATGATATAAGTCAAAATATCAGAAATGTTATTAACAATATGGATATTTGTATAAAATATATTAGAAGGAATTTGGATAGAGGTAAAACTTTGTACATTCAGTGTACAAAATCTGAAAATCATGTTTCAGAAGTAGTTGAGAAGATTAAGGATAAAGAAGCAGAAATTCAGTTAGAGGTAAATCTTTTAGCCAGCCCTAATGTGAAAATTTTTTGATGTTGAGAGAAGAATTGACAGAATGTATGATGAAATAAGGATTCTTAATGATGAAAGAGATAAGAAATTGAGAATATTCTCTCTTCTTAGAGAGCACATTTCAGTAAAGATTGGCATAGTTTAAGGACAATTGGAAGAATGTCTTTCATCCAAGACATCTTATGAGAAGTTCAACTTTGCAAACCTTCATGCATGTGAGATCACATCTTATGATCTATGTTAGAAATAGGGAATACTAAGAGTGGGGGTGAATCAGTATTCTACAAACTTTATCTTTTTCCCAATTATGGATATAATAGATTATCTTTTTACATGCATAACATAAGAAGCTAAACAATATGCATAGCAATAGAAATAAAGAACTCATAACACATGATATGTTCTAGAGGAAACCCTGGTGGAGATGGTACCCACAAAGATCCACTAATCAAAAGTATCCTTTTAAGGATGTTGACCTTGTTAGGAGTCTATTACAAGCATATAGTGTATCAGTCCTCATTAAGGGACTATAGGCCTTTTTAGAAGCCTCAACCCTGTTAGGAGTTGTCAATAAAAAATTTGATTACCAGATGAGCCCACTACCCAAACTAGTAATGTACAATGTATACTTATTAAAAAAATGGATTAAGGTATATAACATTATGCTGCTTGCATCAATATCTTTTCACTACTCTTACATTCACATCATATCATTACAATATTACCACATATCTCTCCTTCTTCTTTTCTTCTTACAATTACATATTACATATATACAAGTTATTAAAGATAATAAATTTACATGGATGGCTTCCATATATATTTATCTAAGAGTTAACATCTAGGATGTCATCCCTTTATATTGTTAAGTTATTATTTTGATAAAAAAAATAATCCCTTAACTCTTTACCAATTCTGCCTTCAAGTTATGTCCTGTCAGCTTAACACTGTCTTCGGTAAAACTATCATAACTAATTCTGTACATGCCATACTAACTTGCACTTTGAGATGGGTCATCATTAGTCATCATAGAGTCTATGTTCAAGTGTGAAAGCATTGAACTTACTCTAGTCAATGTCGCAAACAAAAACTGTGTCCTGGTGCACTGGTGAAAACACTGTCTTACACTTAGACAAATTTGTAATGCGCTCTGCTATACTTGCTCTCAGACCTATGAGATCTTCATGTGGATCATATTTTTCCATAATGACAACATATATGTACTCACTTTAGCCAAATTGCCAAAAATATCCCCCTTTGTCATTGGTGGCAACATATGAGAAAATTGGCTAAGTGTACAAGTCAAAATCTCAAAATTGTATCAAAATTGTGGCCATAGTATAGAATATATATACTATCCTTATAACTTCTCAAAATATAAACTCTAATACAATGCTCCCCCTAAGAGTATCAATCCTTATCAAATATATCAATTTTCTACTCTAATATCTCTCCCCATTTGACAACAATGACAAAATAAGGTAGGGAGGATTACAAAATTGTATCCAAAAAAGATTATACCTTCATTTTCTTATTGCAAAGCCGGTAGGCTTGCAACACAATTTGAAAAATCAGCTTTCATAGCTTCTATCTCCTTTTCCCATGAATTCTTGATGGAATCTGCCACATTGAGTGATGTGCTCAGTCCATAAGCTACTATTTGACAAGCTTGGAGGTTGTCAAATTTGAATTTCTGAAAGGATGTCTTAGCTGTAAGACACTCTTCTAACTTCTCTTCAATGATACTCAACTTCATAGAGATGTGTTCTCTCAAAAGAGTGAGTCTCCTCATTTTTCTATTCCTCTCATCTTGCAATATTCTTATTTCATCATAAAGCTTCCAAACTTTCTTTTCAGTATCACATACCTTCACATTAGGTCTAGAATGAAGGTTACAATCATTCTGAATCTTAGCTTCCTTCAACTTGATCTTCTCTTCCTCTTTTTCTGTCAAAATCTTTGGTTTTGTACACTGTATGTACAATGATTTTCCTATCTCCAAATATTTTCTCAAGTTCTTGATACAAATATCAAGACTGCTAATATCATTTCTGATATTCTGACTAATGTTCAAAAGCATTTCATCTTCATAAGCTTCTTGAGCTCTCACTTTTGCAATATTAGACAAGTTAGTGAATTCATTGTCAAAAGTGCTCATTACCTTCTTAGGTTTCTCCAAAGGGTCTACCTCTATGATTTGTGCAGTTACAATGCTTTGTAACTTCTCAATAAGGTCCTTCAGACTCCCTTCAAGATTCTTCACTTTCCTGTTCTTGCCAATGATTTTATTCAAAGAAGTGATCAGTTCCAGTTGATCATCATCATCAACTTCCTTTCCTAAATCTTCAAACAAAGATCCAATTTCTTTCTTCTTTCCAATCTCAGGAGTAAGACTAATGTCTTCTGTGGTAGGAATGGGTGCTTGAATCTCAGTCTCCTTAGGTTCTTCACTAATAGATTGAGTCTGCTTTGCTTCTTCAGTTCTATCTGGTTCATCAAGAGCCGAATTGTCAAAAATGTTTTCTAAGTTCTTAAATACATTGTCATCAGTATCCAAGGTAACCTTAGTACCTTCTATATTCATAGTTTCATCTTCAATGTTAATAGATGAAGGAGAAGGAATATCCTCTTGTTCATCTTCAACTGCTTGCTCTGCTGCAACCAATGGCTCTCCAACATTTTCTGCCATGACCTTGATTATTGCCCGCTCTGTATCTAAATTAACTTCTTCATATCTACCTCCCATAATCAAAATGGTTCTCCTTTTGGTTCCCAAATGGGTGCTTAAGGCCTTCAATATCTGCTCCAAGTGTTCATCATCTCTCACATAACAAAGCTTCTTCACAAGATTCTTTCTGATATTAGTGTCTTCTTCAATTGCTCTCTGCTTTCTATTTAGCAGTTTGGTATACAACTCATTAGGTATTTGACCTTGAATAGAATCAAATTTCTTATCTACCAAAATCATATGCTTCACAATAGCATTCTCCAAATTAAGTCTATCTAAATAATCATAAAGACTATAGTAATTATTCATTCTGGTAAAGTCTCCATTTTCAATAATCTACTCATTAAGCTTTTCAACTTTAGGTTTCCAAGCTTTCTTCTTAACCAAAGTAGTGTCATCAGATTTGTTGATCTCATCTGACTTCTTCTTATCTATGCTTTTAGATTCTTTCAGATCTAGTTCCTTGCTTTCATCATTTGTTCTGAATATATTAAATCCAAGTCCAGTCTTATCATAGGATGGTTTTCCATAAGATACTTCTTCATCGATCTTCTCACTATTTGAATATAGCCTTTCAAGTTGTTGTTTGGATTGAGTCAATTCACCTTTCACAATCTTATTCTATTTCTCAAGTTTTGCATGCTACAAATTTACTTTCTCAAATTCAGATGTTACTTTGCCAAGTTTAGATTTTAATTCTTCATTCTCAACCTTCAACCTTTCATTCTCAAATCTCAGATTTGCTTCATTTTTGTCATTTCCATCTTTCAAACTAAGCTTCAGATTTGCTATCTTCAGTTCATGCTTAAGGATCACATTTTCTTTTTCTAAATTGTCATCACAATCTTCAATAAGAATTTCAAATTCCTTTTCAGATTTCAGATCTTCTATCTTGTTTTTCAGTTTCTCAATAAGATTCTTTGCATCATCATATTTCCTTTTTAGAGTGTTTCTTTCATTAGTAAGCATATCAATCTATTCAAGAGCTTCTTCAAGTTTTTTCTATAGTTGATCCATATCCATAGAGATCTTACTCAAGCTGCTAGGCTTTCCTTGAATGATTCTTCTCTGAGTAACTAAGCTCTGATACCAATTGTTAGAAATAGGGAATACTAAGAGGGGGGGGGTGAATCAATATTCTACAAACTTTATCTTTTGCCAAATTATGGATATAATAGATTATCTTTATACATGCATAACATAAGAAGCTAAACAATATGCATAGCAATAGAAATAAAGAACTCATAACACATGATATGTTCTCGAGGAAACCCTAGCCAAGGGAAAACCCCGATGGGGATGGTACCCACAAAGATCCACTAATCAAAAGTATCCTATTAAGGATGTTGACCCTATTAGGAGTTTGTTACAAGCATATAGTGTATCAGTCCTAATTAAGGGACTATAGGCCTTGTTAGAAGCCTCAACCCTGTTAGGAGTTGTCAATAAAAAATCTGATTACCAGATGAGCCCACTGCCCAAACAAGTAATGTACAATGTATACTTATTACAAAAATGGATTAAGGTATATAACCTTATGCTTCTTGCATCAATATCTTTTTTCTTCTCTTACATTCACATCATATCATTACAATATTACCACATATCTCTCCTTCTTTTCTTCTTACAATTACATATTACATATATACAAGTTATTAAAGATAATAAATTTACATGGTCAGCTTCCATATATCTTTATCCAAGAGTTAACATCTAGGATGTCATCCTTTTATATTGTTAAGTCATTATTTTGATAAAAAAAATAATCCCTTAACTCTTTACCAATTCTGCCTTCAAGTTATGTCCTGTCGACTTAACACTATCTTCGGTAAAACTGTCATAACTAATTCCGTACATGCCATACTAACTTGCACTCTAAGATGGGTCATCATTAGTCATCATAGAGTCTATGTTCAAGTGTGCAAACACTGAACTTACTCTAATCAATGTCGCAAACAAAAATTGTGTCCTAGTGCATTGGTGAAAACACTATCTTACACTTAGACAAATTTGCAATGCGCTATGCTATACTTGCTCTCAGACCTATGTGATCTTCATGTGGATCATATGTTTCCATAATGACAACATCTATGTACTCACTTTAGCCAAATTTCCAACAATCTATGTGCACTCCTTAGTGTTTCAGACACTGTAAAGAAGGCATGGGAGAAGGAGTTAGAGAACATTAAATTGAACTTTGTAGATTGTGTTGCAAGCCTACCGGCTCTGCAATTTTGAATCAAGGTAACCATTTTTGGAATCATAGTTTTTGGCACCCTTTTTTGTCATTGTTGTCAAAGGGGGAGTGATATGATAGTAGAAAATTGTTATATATGATAAGGAAGTATATTCCTAGGGGGAACATAGATAAGATATAAGGAGTCATAAGGATTTTGAAGATATAGTTTTTTTATGGCCACAATTTTGAGTTTTGAAGTTTTGAGACTTAGCCAATTTTCTCATATGTTGCCACCAATGACAAAGGGGGAGATTTTTGAAAATTTGGCTGAGTTATATATCTAGATGTTTTCATTTTGGAAATATATGATCTACTTGAAGACCACACATGACAGAGAGCAAGTTTGACAGAGTGCAGAGAAAAATTGTCTGTGTGTAGTATTTTCCTAGTATAACCCGAGACAATTTTGATTGGTGACGTTGATTGAAGTTCAGTGCTTGTGCACTTGAACATAGATACTATGATGCATATTGAAGACTCACTTGAGAGCACAAGTCTATATGACATGTACGGAAGAAGTTATTGCAGTATTACCAAAGATAGTGTTAAAGTCAATAGGATAGAGAAGAAGACATAATTGGTAAAGAGTTAAGAGATTATTTTGTTTATCAAAATAATTTATTAATAATATAAAGGGATGACATCCTAGATGTTAACCCTTGGGTAAATATGTATTTTTTGTAAAGCTTTATGTTTTGTAAAGCCAACTGTAAGAGTTATTGGTCCTAATAACTTGTATAAATTTAAGGCATATGGAATGTGAAGAAGAAGTAGTAATTGTAATGATATAGATGATATAGCAAACATATATGTGAAAGGTATTGATGTGAAGTTGTGAAAGACAAGAAAGAAGTATAAGGTTATGTACCTTGCCCTATTTTGTAATCAGTAATCATTGTACATTACTTGTTTGGGCAGTGGGCTCATCTTTTAATCATTCCATTTTGTACTACCAACTCTTAGCAAGCTTGAGGCTTCTAACAAGGCCTATAGTCCCTTAATCAGGATTGAGACATTATATATATGTACCAGGCTCCTAATAGGGTCAACATCCTTAACATGATACTTTTGATTATTGGATCTTTGTGGGTACCACCCACACCGAGGTTTTCCCTTGGTCAGGGTTTCCTCGAGACCAAATAATGTGTTATGAGTTCTTTTTCTTTACTATTATGCATAATATTTAGTTTACTATGCTATGCATGTATAAAGATAATATTTTATATCCATAATTAGGCAAAAGTAAAAGTTTGTAGAATATTGATTCACCCCCCCTCTTAGTATTCCCTATTTCTAACACAATTCAGTCTGTACTCTTTAATCTATAAAATCATTTTGTTTTTCAAAAAACATGGTGGAATAAGGAAAGAAATCAAATGTAGAGGGAGATATTTGATAAGGATGAGGAAATTGAAGCCCTTAAGGAGCAGCTCAAGAAACAAAAATAACAAATGGACAAGGCCCTAAAACTAGCTGACCAGGTCATAGCTTGTAGACCACCACCTAGGGTATATGCAATTTGTTTAAAAGAACAATTTCTTTTGTTTCAAGTTATGATGACAGTGAAGTGTATTGATTGTGAGTTCAAGGCAGCCCAAAATTTTTATGGAATATATCAAACTCTTCCCCCATGGCAACAAAATTTATTGTGTGAGCTATATTTGCATAATTTTGACATCCCACAAGAAACAAAGTGGAATCCTCTTCTCTTTATAGGGGATATTCACTTAAGGGATTTGATGTCATGGATGTATAATGAAGAAAACTATGATAGGCAGCTAAACATCTACAGGGTCCTAGAGAAATTTGAATCTCTACCATTAAGGGCTGAGTCACATCAGCCTGATGTTCTTTTGAGGGATTGGCTCAATTTGACTTATGGAAGAAAAAAAGTGAGAAATCAAGGAGAAATTATTTGCACTCAAAGATAGGGTTTATAGAGAGTACCAAGGACTGCCATACTTCTCATTTTAGAGAGGTCTTGCTAGGGTAAGGAGCCAATGGAAAAAATTGCCTGAGGCCTTCAAGAAATAGAGCCACATAGGCTAGTTAACTTTGAGGTGGCAACCAATAGAGAAACTAGATATATGCAATTGGGGCAACAGGTCAAAATAGAATTATGGATGTCTTTGTCCTTCCAACCACCTACACTCCTATGGCCCCTATATGACATCAATACTACTAGGTTGGATCACTTGTAGGAGGAACACTGAGGAGATTACCTGGAAAGAACAAGGGGATTTTACTACACCTTCAAGAGGGGAAAGAAAGGGAAGACCACTATTGATGACTTCAGGTCTATAGCTAGGAAATGCAATGCTTGAGGACAAGCATAATGCTCAGTAGGGGGTAGATGATGAGTCCAATTATTGCCTCAATTTTTTTATAATCTTCATATTTTGATAACACTCTTTATGCTATGATAGACATTTCCAAAACATTTATGACTTATACCTATGTGAACTTATGCTAAGTACAACTAAAGCCATAAAATCTATGGGTAGCTTGAATAAAATGTTTTTCTGACTATTATAAATATAATGTAGTACTTCATATAGTTATTTCAAGATGTGTTCTAACATTTGAATAGGAGTTGAAAATTTTGACTTGCATATGTATACCGAATGTTACTAACCTTTCAGGTAAACAAGAAGCAATATGAAGAGTGGTGTAACCACATTAAAGAAGGAGTGTTAGAAGACCAGTCATGGAGAAAGAATCTAGCATGGTTCCAAAGGATATGCCATGCCTCGAAAGGAGCTATTGTTTCAGAGAATATAGGAAATAAGTCTTGCTATATTTCCTCAGAAGTTATTATTCTGTTATCTGCAGTAATTATAATATGTCATGGTTGTTTTACCACCTCCTTATTTTGTGAGGTTTACTTAGACTTTTCTATTATGTTTTCAATAAGTATCAATCCTCTTTATAAAGGGATTAGAAAGACTTAGTTAGGTAATGAGAAAATATAGAATGATGTATTCAATATAGTAGAAGTTTCTCTTTTCTTTTCTTCATGAGTTGTTCAACAATTATGTAACCAATTAAGAAGAATTTAATGGAAGAGTGATTTTGGATTATTTCATGTGTTAATAGTTAGCAAAATCCAACCAAGGGGGCCCACTTGGGAGGTGGATTAGATTAAGTTAAGTAGATTTTCTTCCTATATTTTTCTTGTTTTCAAGTAGAGTCACTATTTTACTCTTGCAATATTGTCACTATGGTTGTTCCCACAACACTTGTAGAGATGGGCATAGTGAATGTTTTGAGTTGTTAGACATGTTTAGATTCATTTCATAAGCTTTTTGTAGTAATTCCATTCAGTAGTCAAGTATGTTTACTTTCCTATAGAAATAGCATATATTCTTTTCATGCATTTTCTCTTCCTGTAGCATAGGTGTTATGACTCATAGAGGAACCTAGTGCACAAACTGCACTGTTCCATTTCAAGTCTACATCCTTGGGTTGACAATCTAAATGCATTTCATGATGGGAAAATCAATCCTTAATATGAGTATATCAATCCTAAGAGAGACAATGGCATGATTATTATTACCTATTGTGAGACTGTTCAGAGATTGTATCCTACGTTTGGGAGAAAAAGAGTGACTAAGAAGACTTTGAGGCCCATACAGGTACTAAGGAGATTAGGAATAATGATAACATCCTCCTTTGTTTTCCTACACCATGACCACCTTTTAAACAACTGAGTGAGAGGGCCTCTTGAGTATAAATATGGATAGCAAAGGAAGAGGAGGGCTTGTATCCCAAAAAATAGAATAGGTAAATACCTTGACCAATCACTCTAGTTGAGAACCCAACTTGTATTTTATTTATTGTGTTGTATTATGGTGATTCTTGTTCTTTCCTTACTAACTAGAGGTTGATCTCACCTAGTTCTTAACATCTAGGGTGGGTTTTTTTGGGGTTCTAAGTTTGACAGCCTAGACCACCCAACTCATGAGATTTGTTATCTACCCAATTCCAGATTCCACTTGGCCACAACAATCTCTCTAACTAACTCTAGCCCACATTCATTCTAACTTCCCTTTCTCTCTTTCATCAATCATGAATCACTAAAATCCTCTCTCTTGAGCTGAGGAGGAGAGACACCCCTTACCAATGAAGTCTAGGATGGGAAGGAGATAGTGGTAGGGTGATCAATAATAGAAGAAGAAGATAGGGGCTATAGCTCCCCCACCTGGAACTATACTTCTGGGAGCCCAATATTGACTAGCCTATAGATAGTAGGGGCCTCTCACCTGGCCCCTGCTATTCTAAGGGTAATATTTTTATGAATAGGGAATAGTATAGTTCAGAGTTTTCATTTTAGTTATGATGATTCTAAAATGATTCAGGAGGCCCCCTAGTGCAGAGGTTTATAGTTGCTCACCTAGATAATATTTTAGGTTATGGGCCCTCCTTAGGGTTTTCCAATGCCATTGTAGAGCCTAGCCTAATTTTGATAGCATGGAAATTTTCATGCTTAAAAGGGAAAGGGCCTCATTATCATGCTTTTATGACCTATGATAAGAAACAAGATCAATTAGATTTAAATATTTGGCAGTGTTGCATGCTATTGGGGAACCATAAATGGGACTTTGAACTAGTGTTGGTAGAGACCTTCTTATCACATATACGGGTGGTGCTACTTTCATTTGATCAATTGGGTATGAAATAGGCCCAACCATCAAAGGTGTTGGTTTCTTTATGATCAATCATGTTGCATATCCAATTGTAGTTTCCAACTAGTAGAGGATAGGCTCATATTAATTGAAGTTGGCATAATGTAAACAAAAATTAACATGGATGGATTCTTGTATACAGAACACAGAAATGTATACTTGGGGCATAAGGAAATATACTGAGTATATGGGATAGTCATCCTACTATTTAAACAATATTGATTTATAGAGCTTGATCCAAAGAAAGTTGATTAAGGGATAGTTATGGTGGCTAGGGTAGGAAATAAAGGCAATTTGATAGTCAGATGACCAAGTTTAATCTCTTTCCCAGTCTCTACTATAGTTGTTCCAAAGGTACCACCCTACTAAGTATCCTTTCTTGTCCAACTTACCCTTTCTTGGTTTTAGATCCTTCGGTTGATTTTCTCCTACAATTCTATGGGATGACTTTTCTTCGTACGGTCACAAATTCATAATCACTAAATGTTAGTCACGGGTAAACAAAGTAAACTAAGTTGATAAAACTAAATACGATGTTGATAATGTCATATGATTGAAGCACACAAAGGTTTCCCTCTATTCTATTGTTTCCCTACTATTCAAGTGGATGAGAGTTATTTTTCACCGACCATTGTTTATCAATCATCAAACCTATATCCTATTTGGTTTCAAATCAAATCTGGCTACCATATCCCCCAAACTTTATAAATATTGGGTAGAATGTCTGAGCCCATTGCCCATTGGTTTATGCAATTTTCTCTTTTTCTTTCACAATATTGCCAATAGAATCTAATTTTTGGACACGGTAAATTGGAATTTTTTTCCTACAATTTCCAAAGCTTGTCTTAATCGACAACCTATATTCACCAATGGTTAAATATAGAGATATATTTAGAGGATGCCACAAATTCGACTGACATTTTGTGGACATGTATCTCAAACCATTATAATTTTCACCAACTCTATTAATCATAGAAAATTATTGGATGACCCATAATCACTTTTGAAATTATATAAGATGTATTATAATAACGTGGGCTTCACCAAATATTTGTATACCATATAAACTTACCACCAAATTTTTGAAAAAGGATTTGTATAAATATATTCATAGATCATTGTTATTGTACATAATTTAATTTGGTGAATCGATTGGTTCTAGCATCTCAATTTTGATTGATAGAGAAGTTTTAGACTACTGAGTGCATTGGTGACTACAATTGAGGCAAAGGTAAGAGATTAATTTTTGAAGTGTGATGTGTTATAATATTACTCTAAATTCACCTCAAGTTTCACCTCTATTTGTCTACAATTTTGAGTTCATTTTTATTTAGTGGGGACAAAACACAAAACCTTATTATCTTACTTTGGTGGTGGAAATTTTTTTGGCCAAAATTAGGAAGCTACTTCATCATAAGTAGATTTACAAGATTTACAAGATTCACAATCTAGAAGAGATTGAGAATGCTAGAGATGGGGATGGTGCATGGAAGGGGAAAATAAAATACAATTAAAAAAAGGATAGAGAATCAAAAAAAGATTGGAAGTGGAATATGTTGAGGAATTTTCAAATAGAATGGGTATTAATGATTTGTATACCTAGGACCTGCTATTTCAAAAATGGTTTTTGAATCGAGTTTTGACTATAGTTAATTAAATTTATTTAGGTGCAAATTTATTAATATATTAGTTTTGCATATAATTTATTCATATAATATAGCTCATTACAAAATTACAATCAAACTAATCTTAATTAAATGATAAATCTATATTTCTTATAAGCTAGTGTGCAAGGCCCATGTTAAGGCATGATACATGTCTTCATTCTAGAGACTTCCTAGAGATTTTTTTTTCTTGCAAAAAATTGGGCCCAAAATAAAACTTTAGTCATTGATCTACAATCAATCATACGGTCTCGATTAATCCATGTGTGATGAGTGGATAGCAGTTACAAAATGTCATAGTCATTGTTAGTGGTCACTGGATAGACATTTATTTTTTATAAGTTACCATACAAGGCCCATGTTAAGGCTTGATACATGTCTTCATTTTAGAGACTTCATGGAGATTTGTGTTTTCTTCAAGAGATTGGGCCCAAAATAAAAATCCAATCGTTGATCTACGATCAATCATAAGTTCTTGATTAATCCATTTATGATACATGTTTACATGGTCATGGTTATCAATACCATCGTGGAGTAATGAATGACAACTTGGCTACCAAAAAAGGTGATATTAATGCAACTAGACATTGCATTAATTATATGTTTAGACTTTCATGGGTTTCCATTTGGCATTGGCCCCACATGACGAGACACACAACTCTTGAAATTCGCTAGTACTATTAATTTTTTTCCCTTGTAAAGCCAATTATTCACTAGTAGAATTATTTTTTCCCCTTGTAAAGCCAATCATTTCCCTCACATGTTACAAAGTTTTTCCTCCAAAACTAAATCATTCACCTCATAAAATATACATTTTGGCCTTGCATAAAAGTATATTTGCCACAATTTTATAGATTTTTATTACAATATGAAACAAATCGCCAATACAAATTAAATATTTTTTATACTTTGAAATTTATTTTTTCCTTGGATATGCATTTTTTTTTCCTGAAATAATGTTTGATTCACAAAAAATTTACACTTTTATAGGGTGGGGGGCACTTAAAGTTATCCCTGCTATCGAAACTATAATTTATCATCCAATTGCCCTACTATTTTAAGGGGTAGTCAACCCTACTGTTTGGTTGGTGATAGTTGGCATGTTACATATAGAATATGCCCTACTATTTAGGGGACTGACTTATAATGGTTCTAAAGGCATATTATATATGTAACATGATCCCCTATCAATTCTATGACTATGGCCCTAAAATGAAACAAGTTAGTTATTTGATTGGAAAGATAAAAGGAATGGAAGGAAAGAGGTGAGGGTCATTACCCTTCTAGGGGGTGTGGGTATACGTCTGATTACGGATTAGAAATTAGAACTATAGGAGATGGGGGGCTATCAATTCTATGGCCATCCCAATCCATCCAACCATAGTTTATTACGCTTAGGTCACTCTCATCCCCCATATATATAAAGCGTTGGACGCATAGTTGTAACTTGTTTCCTTCCATCAATTCAACTAGCTATTATTTGCTTTCTCATCTAATTCAAGAATCATCTCATCCAAAATAAATGTACCTTACTAGAGAAGTAAATATTTTATCTTGTTCTATTAGAACTTCCTATCTATATTTCTCCTCGCATAGCCTCTTTTTGAATAAAATTGGTGGGGCTAAACCCTCGCTCTTGATTTAGGATTGATCCTAATTTCTATTCTAAGATGGTTGAGGTTCTATTCCTACTTTTGATGCTGAGGTGAGAAATTCATAGGGTCCTAGCTATATGTTGTTAGGCCATTTTCCTGTCATAGAAAATAATTCAATGAAAATGGTTTAGCCTTGCAAAATTTTGTGAAATTTCCTTGTCCTGCCTACAAGCTTTGTTTTACCAGCAAAGAAAATCTATCATGTTTCATGGCTTGCACCCTTGTTCAAGGATTTTTTTATGGTGTCACCATGCTCTAGTTTAGATCGCATGTGCTAACATGAAAAATCTTGAAAGTTATAGCAGTTTTAAGTTCTGAGAAGTAAGTCTATCTCCATATCCTAGGGTTTCATTAAATTTCCTAAGTCCAAAAACCCTAGCCCTTTCTATTTCTCACTTACCTTTTCTAGCCACTTAAGTCCCCATTCTGCACATGTTTTATTTCCTTAGTGGGCTATTATATCTCTTATTCAATGACTCTATGACTAAGAATTCACCAGATCTCCATGTTCTTAGATAGTTAGTCATTTTATCTAGTGAATGGAAAAATATAGTAGTCACGTATTCTCCCAATCTTGGTGGCTATGTTCTAAACATTTAGTGATTAGGAAAATGGTTATGTTTCCCTACAGTCGTGTGTTCTCCAAATGATCTAGTTAAGTATGTAAACATTCTAAGATTCATTGAGGACCCTAGATGGTGAACAATATCAATGGCTAGTGCTTGATCTCATGATGTCACAAGGGTTAAGTGAAAGATCTAGTGACTTGGCAAATAAAGGATTTCATGTGTTCTTGGAATATAATCAGGGTTAAGAGAAATATTTTGAGATCTAGTGATTACTTCAATCATGTGATCTCATGATCTAGGTTGAGTTACGATAAGGTTTTGAGCAGAAAATGAGAACCATTGATGCAAATTTGATCGACGATCAGTGCTAGTTCTCCATATTAAACCCAGAGTAAGGAAAAGACTCAATGATCATGTGATTGCCTTTGTTCACATGATCTCTAGACATGACCTAGGCTAAGATAAACTTCTACCAATTAGGCAAAGTCTTTGGTCACATGTTTACCAAATAGAAGATGAGTTAAACGTAAGGACATGGAGATTAGATCTAGGCCATAGATGATTGTACATCGGGCAGTGGTCACATGTTCGCTAGATCAAACCATGGGACAAGGAAAGATTTTGAGATTATGAAAATGCCTCATTCACATGATCTCCTGACCAAATGAGGGTTAATGTTTTCTTTTGGTCACTTGGAGAATGCCTTTAGTCATGTGTTTTTGAATGACTAAGAGTTAAGGGGAGGCCTGGATGTGGCTAAAAGATAAAGAGATAGCAAGTCCAAGATAGATCTGTGGTGGTCATGATGCCGCAAAGGAAAGATGCCAAGATATTAATCAATATAGTCATCTGATCTTCCAACAGATAAAGACGTAGGTCTAGGTGGGTATGATGCCAAGCGTTTCTTAGGTGCTTGTTTCTGATTAGATTTTGAGACAGGTGATGTGGTCAGGTAAATTTTATAAGGTTTAAATGACTCTGGTCATTTAACGAGAGCCACCTAATTTGTGGGGAAAGATTGAGATAAATGGCCATGTTTTAAATATATCTGATTGACCGTTGCTACCACTATTTGAATTGTTTAAGGGTTTTTCTCTAGGTAAAGGACTAGTTATTTAATTCTTGGGTGGCTGATCTCCTTGATTTAATCTTGTACACTATCATAGTATGGTCCAGAAGTGATGCTTGTCTACAGAGGATGTCCATGTCATGAAATGGGTAAATCAGTCATGCCAATTATGCTACAGGTAAAGAAAACTGAGAGTTAAATGATATAATTTCTAGTCTCTAGTGTACCAGTCAAGATTTTGGCCATAAATGAAGATCAAATTTGGACCTGATTGCTCCAAATTTCCTAGCATGTCTCATCTACATTAATTTTCCTTTTCTCCAGATTGATGAAAGTGGTTGAAAACCCTAGTTCTTTCCTAGCTATCTGAAGCTTGTTGCATCCTTTCTTGAGGATTCCAAGATAGCTAGTGACTATATATAGTAGTCTTATGTATTTTTCAATTCATGGTGAAATTGATAACTGAATAGAGAGAGATTGGATTTAGGGTTTGTCTTCTAGCATTCTACCATTTTCAGTGTATTGATACTAAAATTTTAATGAGAATACACTTGAATTCCAATTTAAGATTTGTGTATGTCTTATTGTTTTGATCTTGATTTCTTATATGTTAATGTTACAAGGTAAGTTAATGTATGGTTTACAAAGTAAATTTTGAAATTGTCTTTGAGTTCCTTCCAAAGTTGGGATTAAATCCTTAAAGAGAGTTTCAGAGAATTCATGGTTGAATGAGAATTTGATGTCCAAGTGTGAGAGTGAGAGGAGTAATAGGCAAAGCACTTATTCTAGATTTGAGTGTGTTTGAATTAAATTTTCTATTGAGGTATATTGTATTTGACTATTTTCCTTAGGATAAGACACTGGTCTGTTCTCAAGAAGCAGTTCTTCATCAACAATCAACATATAAATGAGAAAATCTTTAAATCAATGTGTCAAGGACATTAATGTTTAGTATTTTCTGACTCCTTTAAGAAGTGAATCAAAGGTATACCTACCTAAGAATTGCAGCTCAAAGTGTAGGAGGATCATTCTCTTGATCCTTGTTAATTGGCCCTTTTTCTTGTCAATTTTGGAGTGGTGATAGAGTCAGTGACATTAGGTTGTCAATCAAATTAAAAATCTACAAGTAGAAAGAAAAGGAACCGACAAAATGGTGACTCTTCTTGGGAAGGAATAAATGATAGAAACTTTAAGATGCTATTTCCTTGCTTGGCTAGATCATCCACGAGACTTAGACCAAAGTATAGAGTCAAATAGAAAAGTTTAAATCTTCTCACATAGTTGTGAGTGGTGACTCTGAGTTCTCTTTTTTATCAATGCATTCCTTGATAAACAATGTGTAAATCCTAGTGAAGTTTTGTGTTGATTAGAAGCAGATACAATAACAAGTGCAATATTTTCTTCTTCAAGGAGGTGGTGAATCTACAAAGAAAAGAACCTAATGGAGTTACAAGGAGAGCTCTAGATCTATCCTTCTTCCTAGTCAACAAGCTAAGTTTTAGCTGCAGTACTTCTAGGTATTTTGATTTTCATGTGCTTACTTTTTATGAAAATCAAGTATAAGAAATGTATCCCTATCAAGTGTTCAACACTAGTGTAAAGGGATGACTATTAGTGGGTCTTTCCTCATGGGGGAATAAAGACCTTTTTGTTTTGATGGCATTGAAAGTTCCCCTAATGAGTTTTCTATTGAGGATTGGTAGGGCTTTCCAAGATTCATGGTTGATGGATTAGTTTCGGCAAGCCAAAATATAGATGATCTCATGGGTCTTTTGGTGAAATGGATGTTTAGCATGAAGATTTTGCTATGAGGTTTCTTGTGAAGTCTCTATCACATAGTGCAAGGGATCGGTTCTTATCCCTTCCTTCATGTTCAATCCCTTCTTGGGATGTATTAAGAGCAACATTTATAGAACATTTTGATGAAAGAGTTGGTGTGGATCAGTGTGAAGAAAAAAGTGAAAATTAGTACCAAGACATTAGTGTCTTTTCTAATCCCATCATGAGTGATTCTGATTATGAAAATCTACTCATCAATATTTCTACTCTCAAGAAGAAAATTGCAAATAACAATGTTGTGATCTAGCAGTTAGAGGAGGACAAGATATTGTGAGCACTGGCAGTTCTTTGTGTTGATCATGAAGAGGCCAGTAATTCTGATGTTGATTCTCATTATGCAGATAGTGTTGACTATGAAGCTAAATTTGAGGTCAATGCATATGAAGATGTTGAAGATGAATCTGAGGTTGATAATATTTCCAATATGTTTGCATATTTTTCTTCTTATCAGCATGAGGAGGCATCCTTTTTGTCCCAATTTGAGGATGTTTTGTGTGAAGGGAAAGAAACTAAATATGATGCAGATGATGATTCCTGCACTAATTTCTTTGCACAAGATTATTTAAGGCCAGAGATGTCTATCCTTGTTTCAGACAGGGATGATGTTTGCAACACTAGGGGTGAGGCTAGTGAAGATGATAATAGAGTCCAAAGTCCATTGATCAGTGAAAAGATTTCAGCACTTTTGGCTGATGAATTTCAAAGGTGTGCACCTGGTATGGACTTTGATTTGCAGCCCCCCTTTGATATATCCTTTGACATTGATAATGAGGTGGGTGTTCAAAGTGATGAAGATGATCCATGTTTACCAGAGTTCCCCTCATGTTGTGACTTTGCAATAGAAGAGGTTGAAGACCATGATAGTGTGTTGTCCTATTATGAAGATTGCAAAGATGAAAAAGTCTCTAGTTCAATTTCTTTTCCTTCTTTTGATGAATATGATAGTGAAGGTGATAGTGTTGAGGACTTAGTCTTCAATGATTGGGACAATAAATTATTTGATAAAAATATGGGTATAGATCAATTATTCCACTGTCACAATACTTGTGAAAGAGACATTCTCTTGGTTCATGATCTAGTCAATGAAGACATCGAGGAGGAACCAAGTTTCTCAGTGGCTGAAGCAATGCATGAAGGTGAATCTAAGGATCCAAGTCCTTCTCAACCAAGTAATTTTGTAGTAATGCATGATGATCACTATGTTTTATATATTCTAATGCATAACTAGATGATTTTTTTATTTCTAGTCATCACGAAGAAGTAAATGATGTCCCATACTTCTTGGAGTATGAAGATATTGATGGTTGTGACTAGAAATATATTGGTAGTGATAATTGTCATTTCATTTTTGAGCCCATAGATATTCACATATGTTGGCAAGAAGATGATCATGACACTTTTAGGTGGCAGGTTACATATGTGGATGAAAATTAGACCTTTGATTTAGGAGGGTCTTGATTTTCCTTTGGTGGCTTGGGGCCACCAAGTGAAGTTTTTAATCTTGTAAATTTTTGTAAATAATTTTCCTTTCTGTTGTGTGTTTCCCTTCTTATTTTCCTAGTTTGGTTACCAGTTTTGAGAGGGTTCCCTGTTAGTTTTTTTGTCCAATGGGTGGTCTAATTCTCCCAAAAATTTTGAATCCTTGGCATGCCTACAAGAGGCATACATCCCCAGATAGGGCCATTGTTTGGCCATTTTCTTATCATAGCAAAGAATCCAATGAAAATTGTCTAGCCCTACAAAATTTTGTGAAATTTCCTTGTCCTACCTACAAGCTTGTTTTTAATAGCAAAGAAAATCTATCATGTTTCATGGCTTGTGCCCTTGGCCAGGGATTTTTTATGGTGTCACCATACTCTAGTTCAGATCACATGTGCTAAAATGAAAAATCCTGAAAGTTATAGTAGTTTTAAGGTCTGAGAAATAAGTCTATCTCCATATCCTAGGGTTTCATAAAATTGTCTAAGTCCAAAAACCTTAGCCCTTTCTATTTCTCTCTTAACTTTTCTAGCCACTTAAGTCCCCATTCTACAAATGTTTTATTTCCTTGGTGGGTTGTTATGTCTCTTATTCAGTGACTCTACAACTAAGTGTTCACCAAATCTACAAGTTCTTGGGCAGTTAGTCATTTTATCTAGCGAATGGGTGAATACAGTGGTCACGTATTCTCCCAATCTTGGTAGCTCTGTTCTAAACATTCAATGACCAGGAAAATGGTTATGTTTCCTTATATTCTCATGTTCTCCAAATGATTCGGTCAAGTATGTAAACATTATGAGATTCAATAAGGACCGTGGATGGTGAACAAGATCAATGGTTGATGCTTGATCTCATGATGTAACAAGGGTTAAGTGAAAGATCTAGAAACTTGGAGAATAAAGACTTTCACATGTTCTCTAAATATAACCAGGGTTAAGAGAAATGTTCTGAGATCTAGCGAGTACTTCAATTGCATGATCTTGTGATCTAGGTTGACTTAAGACAAGGTTTTGAGTGGAAAATGATAACTGTTGATACAGATTTGATCGGCGGCCAGTGCTAGTTCTCTAGATTAAACCCAGAGAAAGGAAAATACTTAGAGATCACATGAATGGTTTTGTTCACATGATCTCTAGACATGACCCAGGTTAAGATAAACTTCTAGCAATCAGGTGAAGTCTTTGGTCATGTGATTTCTAGATAGAAGATGAGTTAAAGGTAAGGACTTGGAGATTAGATCTGTGTCATAGATGATTATAGATCTAGCAGTAGTCATGTGTTTGCTAGATCAAACCATGGGTCAAGGAAAGATTGTGAGATTACATGAATGCTTCAATTGCGTGATCTCCTGACTAGATTGGCATTAAGATTTTCTTTTGATGACTTGGAGAATGCCTTCAGTCATTTGTTTGTTGAATGACTAAGAGTTAAGGGGAGGTTTAGCTATGGCTAAAAGATAAAGATATTGCAATTCCAACATAGATAAATGGTCATCATGATGCCTCAAAGGAAAGATGTTTGGATGTTAATCAATACGGAAATGCGACAACAGTCTGATCTTCCAAGAGATAAAGACTGAGGTCTAGGTGGGTCTGATGCCATGTATTGCAGAGGTGATCATTTTTTATTGGATGTCAAGATAGGTGATGTGGTTGGGTAAATTTTAAAAGGTTTAAATGACTGTTGTCATTTAATGAGAGCCACCCGATGTGCTAGGAAAGGTTGAGATCAACAGTCGTGTTTTAAACATGAATAGGGGTGAAAACGTGAATCTATCTTTATACCACTATTCATAATATTGTTGTTATATCTATGTGAGGGGTATATAGGATCTAACCTTAATCCAAATTCCCAAAAGAGAGATCCAAATTGATTAATCATAAAGAAGTGATCAATGCACAAATAAATCAAGCAATGGAGAATATGAAGAAAGGAAGAAATCCTATAATCCACTATGGAAATTATGTGCTTCAAGTCAAAAGAGATGGAAGATAAATAATAACCTCAAAATAGGGAAAATATGGAAAAGACTAATTTTTTATGTCTGTGCATAGTTTTGGGAAATTATGCAACCCACTCTGGATTGGAAATGTCGAGACAAAGAAAACCCAAAATTTTTTTGTCTTTTTGGAAGCAGGTCAAATTTGACCTAGATAGAAGGGCATAATCTTACCTCAGGGCACAATATTACCTTGGGGTACAATCTTACCCCTCACTAAAGATCATCCCTAACCTGAAACAACTCTGACATAAATTTTGTTCACGGATGTTGGAAGTTCAGCAAAAAGGGTATCCAGTTATGAACTCCAATTCATTGTCTTGTACCTGTACCTGCAAGAAAAATGGTTTTGTTTGTTGGGGGGGAGGGGTTTGCCTTGGTCAAACCCCAATTAGGAATTAACCTTGAAATTGAATTGAAATTACAATATACAAACAAAGTAAATGGAACTATTTACGCTGCTTATGTTGAAGTTCTTGTGGAAGGATTTGAATCCTTAAATCCACAAGTATGGATGCTCCAAATGTATGTAGGATGTCTCAAATAAATGAAATTATATCTTCAACACAAATCTTGAATGGATCTTAGAATAGGAAGAAGCTTGGATGAATGTAGATGGATAATTCTTCAACAAGAGGGCTCCAAAGAGATTGAATCCTTCAATGGCTAACAATGGATTTCCTTGATGAATACTTGAATGCTTGAATTCTTGAGGATGAATTCTTTCTTTCTTTCTTTCTTTCATTCTCCTTCTTTCTTTCTTGCTAATTTCTTGATCTCTTGAGAGCTAGATGTCTTGATCATGAAAAGTGGATTTCAATTGCTTGATTGTGGATGTGAAAATGAGAGAGGAAGGCCTCCTTTTATAGTGATCTAGGGCACAAACTTCTAGAGAAGGAAGATATTGGAGAATTAAATCTCAATTAACCTTAACCACTAGAAATGGACCTAGATTAAATACAATTAAGGATCTACCATTCTGAAACCCAAAATAGCCAACCCGAAAGAGGGAAAATAAAAATTTCTAAAGCTCAATATCCTGAAACCTCTGGAACTTAAAAATTGGACCCAGGGTCAAGGATGAGATTGACTCTTCCCTAGGTTAGAAGCAAGGTCAAATCTACCCTAGGTTAGGGTTGAGGTCAACCTTGACCTAGGAGGTTTACTTTGACCCTGAGGTCTCAAATCTCAAGTTCTCAGGTCTAGGTGCTAGAGAAAGGCTGTAAATAGGTGGAGAGAGAAGCAGAATAGGGGGAAATAATTAGATCCATGCAAAGAACTATTCAAGGTTCTTGACATGACCCCAAACCACTTACTCAAAGGGCTAAATGCTCTCAACATGGAAGTGCTTCCATTTTAAGATGATACATTAAGCCCCCACTTTAGCAAGAGTATGGACTTGATGCAAACTCTTGGTAAAGGAGATCATAATGAAAAGGTAATCTTATTGAAATCAAAGGGAAAAGGAAACCTCAAGCCCCTAAGGAGTAAAGTCTTTGTCAACTCCAAGATTACAATAAGAGAGACATCTCTAAAGAGAGAGAGAAAGAGAGAAAGAGTGTGATTATCTCACCCAATGAGAACCTATGTCCCATTGTGAACCACACAAGGAAAAAAAGAAACTGGAAAGATGATATTGAACCACCTAGTGAATGTGGCTAATCAATAGTCAACCCATCAAGGATTCACCCTTAGGAATATTCTATTCCACAAGAGAAAATAAAAAAAAAAAACAAAAGAAATCCAATCTTAAGGACACCTCGGACCTTAAGGGATCAAAATTTTTGAAATTGGAGGGATCAAGAGATCCCAAAATATAAGTCCATGGTTTAAGGATTAGTTACTAATCCATAAAGGGAGAAAAATGTATCTTGAAAAGTAATATATGTATATCGAAAAGTGTGTGTGTGCAATAGGTGAGAAGAGCATATGCCCCCACATTAAAGTCATTGCTAACACTTTAACAGGAGCAATGGCTTTAACAAAAACATAAACAACTCCAATGATTATGTTTCCACTACAAGATGCCCCCAAATGAAGAGAAATCAAGGGAAATACCACAAAAACATATAACAAAGAACACAAAAGGGATCTACCTACTATGGAGCCAGTATGATCATAAGATAATATATATATATGATATTATTGCAAATGAATTGACATCATTCCCCATAGAAAGTAGAACTACAATCACAATGGAGGAAAGATCACATAATAGATACAAAGGAGAATCTTTTTGGACCACAACCTGGAGACAAAAAGGATTCGGTGCTAGCAAGTTGCAGATCCAAGCAAACTATACAAGGATACATGTACGAACAATAGCATAGGTACAACATAACATGAAACAACATATGGAAGAATAGAGATACATATAGAGGAATTGTATAAGAGGTTCGATTCCTTTATCACCTTGTATTAACAAAGTAACAAGGGTTGTATAAAAGAATCTAACAACATTTAGCAAAAATGTCATGGGATAAGCACAATACTATAGGCAAACACATAACAAAGCTACCATAAAGGACAAGCCGATCAAGCATGTCGCCTGCTCTCCCCGTCTCATTCTATATCATTTAGGGAAGGTGGGTAACTCTCAAGAGGGACTATATCCAATATAGTAGGAATGATATCTAGTTCCAAACAAGGATCCTCTTGAGAATCATAATGTTCGATACTAGGTGTAAGTTTCAATTGTGATGAAAGCATATTAGGTAAATCAATGTCAATGTCAATAGTTTCATATTCATCATTAACATTGTCAAGAGTATCTTCTTCATCTAGATTAATCAAAATAGGATCTAAGATATGAATAATATCATCATAATCTTGCATTTTAACATCATTATTAGTAGTAACTTCTTCTAACACATCATGCATAGGCTAGTCAAAGGAAGGTAAAGAACTTTGAAGAATAGAGTTACGAGCCTTAGCTTGAGCATGATGCTTTTTACAATGTTCATTATAAGATAGATTACATTTTTATTTACTTGAAATATGTTGAGTAATAGGAGGAACAATTACTAGATCCTTCATAGGTTCTATAGGAGGATTAGTAGGTTTTTCAGTTGACTGACAAGCAACACTAGGAGATTGATTAACAGAACTAGAAGCCATAGTTAAAGGAGGTATGGAAGGTGTAGGCAAAAGACCATGATTAAGATCCATAGGAGGCAAGCTTAATTTGATAATCTTATGATGCTTAAAGGCTTGATATGAGAAAAAAATATTATCAGGTCGAGAAGGACATGAATTAGGTAATGAAGGCCAAAAGAAGTCAAGTGTAGCACAATCCTGGGCCTAGAAGGTTGATATAAACTATGATTAACCATCTTCACTTCTTCATCATGAAAAAATTTAAGACATTTATGGATAGGTGAAGAAACAACATGCATGGTATTTAACCATGGAAAACCAAGCTTAACTTGAAACTGATCAGAAGTAGGAACAACAACAAAGGTAGTGTTCACAATTTTACCACAAAGTTCAACCAGCAAGTTAATGGAACCAAATGATGGATAAAGAAAACCATTACAAGTTTGAATCCACACATCAGATGTATCATAAGAATCATTTTGAAATTTTTTCATAAATTTTTTTTCCTTAGTAATAACATTAACTAGAGATGTAGGATCAACAAGGAAACCATGGGTAGGTATCTGAGAAATCCTAGCATAAATGTAAATGAGACTATCGGGAGCCTTAATAGTCTTAGAATAATCAAAGGTAATCAAAAGTTCCCAAGGTATTTTATTCTTAGGATGAGTTTTTAATTTAAGTTGTGGTTTTGGTTGAGGTTGAGATTGAACTTGAGACTAAAGATGAGGTTGAGGTTGAGGTGGAGATACAGATTGAACATCATGCTCCACTTGATTAACAATGTGATTAAGATCATCCATCTTTGAATCATAAACAATATCCATAGAAGATGGCTGAGAAATGGTATTAGTATCATGTGTAGGTAAAGGATTCATATAGATTTGAAGGTTTTGATTAGGAGGAGAGACAAATTTGTTCCCACTACCATCAAGGTTATCAATAGATAAGGAATTAGAATCACTCAAATCTTGAACCTTATGTTTTAAAGAATAACATTTCTCAGTATCATGACCATTCTAACGATGATATTGACAAAACACTTTAGGATCAAAAGATTTGGATGCTATTGTAGTAGGTAAAAGAGGTCAAATAGGAGGTAAAGTAATCATATTAGTAGTTAACAACCTATTCATAATAGAATGTAAAGTTTCAGAAAGAGGAGTAAATGTATGATTTAATCGAAAAGCAGTGGATGCAGAAGTGGCATTGTGAGATACAATAACAACTTGATTAGCAACTGCATTCACTTGTTTATTTATCTTGACATAGTTGTTGATTTTTTGAAGTTTGTTTGGATTAGGAGTAGCATCACTCTTATCAATAGGAACATGAGCCATTGGAGTGTCTCTCAAATTGACTCACTTGTAATTGATAATGATAAAGCACTGCACAAATTTGTTGAAAAGAGGTAAATTCAATAAGCAAAATCTTATCTCTAATATCATTTTACAAATTTGAAATAAACATACATTGAATATCAATATCAAGAACATGATAAGAAATATGAGCATGTAAATGCTTAAATCTACCAATAAATTCAGTCAATTTTTCCTTAGCCTTTTGTTTATAATGCCTTAAATCAGTCAAAGACACTTGCAGACCAATTTTATTCTGAAATTGTTGGATAAAAGCATTGGCAAGTTGTGGAAATGAATCAGTTTCACCTAGATAGCGGGGCACAATATTACCCCAAGGCACAATCTTACCCCTCATAGAAGGTCATTCTTGACTTAAAATAGCTCTGAAAAAAATTCTATTCACGGATCTTGGAAGTTCACCAGAAAGGGTATCTAGATCTAAACTTCAATTCATTGTCATGTACCTGTACTTGCAAGAAAAATGGTTATGTTTGTTGGGGGGAGGGGTTTTCCTTGGTCAAACCCCAATTTAGGAATTAACCTTGAAATTAAATTTAAATTGCAATATATAAACAAAGTAAATGGAACTATTCACCTTGCTTATGTTGAAGTTCTTGTGGAAGGATTTGAATCCTTGAATCCACAAGTATGGATGCTCCAAATGTATGTTAAAATGTATGGAGGATGTCTCAAATCAATGGCATTAGATCTTCAACACCAATCTTGAATGGATCTTGGAATAGGAAGAAGCGTGGATGAATGTAGATGGAGAATTCTTCAATAAGAGGGCTCCAAGGAGATTGAATCCTTCAATGGCTAACAATGGACCTCCTTGATGAATACTTGAATGCTTGAATGCTTGAATGCTTGAGGATGAATGAATGCTTTATTTCTTTCCTTCTCCTTCTTGCTTGCTTGCTAATTGCTTGATCTCTTGAGAGCTAGATGTCTTGATCATGAAAAGTGGATTTCAATTACCTGATTGTGGATGTGAAAATGAGAGAGGAAGGCCTCCTTTTATAGTGATCTAGGGCACAAACTTCTAGAGAAGGCTAAAATTGGATAATTAAATCCCAATTAACCTTAAACCCTAGAAATGGACCTAGATTAAATGAAATTAAGGATCTACCATTTTGAAACCTGAAATAGCTGACCTAGAAGTGAGAAAATAAAACTTTTCAAAGCTCGATATCATGAACCCTCTGAAACTTAAAAAATGGACCCAGGGCCAAGGGTGAGGTCAATTCTACCCTAGGTTAGAGTCGAGGTTGACTCTGCCCTAGGTCAGGTTCGAGGTTGACCTTGACCTAGGAGGTCGACTTTGACCCTGAGGTCTCAGATCTCAGGTTCTCAAGTCTAGGTGCCAGAGAAAGGCTGGAAATAGGTGGAGAGAGAAGAAGAACAAGGGGAAATAGTCAAATCCATGAAAAGACATATTTTTTGGGTGTCATTTTTATAGGAGACAATGATTGGGAATTTACATGAATAAATACCCCTCTTGGAAGAATGATTTGAATCAATCTCAAGGTTCCTTCTGGGTTGGGTCTCAACCTCTTGGATAGCCCAATTGAAGACAAATGTGAATCTATTAACAAGGAGGCCTTTTCTAGTTCATATCCCAAGGAAGGCTGCCAAAAAAACTTTAGAATACCACAATGTCTCTTTTTTTGGGATTTTTAGATTTTGAAAGGAAAGCAATACTAATCTAATTAATCTACTATGACTGATTTGCAAAAGAGAGTAAGAAGTAGGGTGACAAGAATTTGAAAGAAATTACTGAAAGGAAACTAATGGACATAAACCAATATCACACCACTTTGCGAATTGAAAGATCGAGAAGATGGGAAAACCCACAAAATAGAGATTAGAATAAATCACAATCTTCAGCTAAGTAGATGCAATCATTAATGGAAATGAACGCAGACGTATGATAAGCCAAAACTCATCGAATCATGAAACCACCATACATGTACACACATGTGAGACAAGTTTATCTTTAAGCACCAATAGAACAATCTTCTCGATAATTCGTCGCAACAAAGCAATATAACACTAGCAAACACCGAACTAAGAATCATAGATTTGAATCACCACACAATCAATTGGCTCTTTGAAATAAATGAATGAGAAATTCACGCATTCAAAAATCCTACAAAGATAGCATAAATATCACACTATGACTGAAGCACTAATTTTATGTATTACATTAATGATAAATCTGACCCTCATTACATTGTGTTATTACAATTTATAGAGTTGTGCTCTTATTTTTGCAGCTAGGATTTCAGCTGCATGAAACTTGAAAATAAATCTAAACTACATATTACATTAATGAAACTATCTCTAAAACTTAGTTAAAGTACCCTAACATGGAATTAAATCCAGTGTATTACAAAACTTGAGTAGATCATGCACAAAAATGACCCAAAACATAGTCGGAACTCATGCAAGCTCCTGATGAACTTCATGATCCTACCCTTAATCCTTGGCTATAGCTTCTCCATGTGGATCTAACTAAAAGAGACCCCAAAATCATGTAGGAATGATCCCATAAGAGAGGTCTAGTTGACTAGAAAATCAAGTCTGAAATAACTGGAGTTAAATAGTGGGCATGCCAAAAAACACACAAATCTCGACAGTTGGTCTAAAAAAACTAGGCTCCAAAACTGACTAGGTGTTGAGTCCTCTTATCCCAAATTTTGGACTTCACACTTTTAGAGGCTGAAATTTCTCTAGGGATGAAATGCCAAAATACCAGATCTTCAAAAATGGCTAAGTACAAAAATTGCCTTTTCTCTGCACAAAATTTGACTAAATCTGGATTGGTTGTTCACTGACTAGGGAGTACTTCTAGATGCACTTTACAGAACCTGTCCACAATCTCTAGCACTTCTTTAATGTTGGTCATCTTGACCCCTTCAAGTATTTCTTATTGTCTAGCTTGGAAGGTGACCAACTCTCTTGCACACCCCTGTATCTCCTCTTCTCAAGAGAACATTTTTCGAATCTCTTCCTTTTGATAGAAAATATTTTGGAGGTACTCCTTTGTCTTAACTCCTCTGAATATACCTAGATACTAATTGGTGATGGCATTCATAGAATGCATTTTTTTTTCATCATCTTCATCATATAAATCTAAGTCCAATCCCTCAAAGAACTTATGTAACTCTTCTGCAAGAAGTAGATTGTTGTCCCTCCTTCTGTCCATCCTTTTAAGTACCTTTTCAAAAATAGCCAGAGCTCCTATTATCTCCTGGATCCATTCCTCAAAATTATCCAACTCTAACCCTTCATATATCTTAACCAAAACTTGGAAGTGCTACTTCCTTATTACCACAAGGTCATCCAGTTCCTTTTGCCACTTCATAATGTTCTCCTCTAAACTGTCCTCTTCACTCATGATATCCACTAAGGATGTGATTCCTTGAAGAATGCCCCATAAAGGCCTCAAAATCTTCTTGAGAGCCACCTTAACAAACTCCTCAAAATTGACTTTCCAATCTACACAAGCTTATACAAAAGAATGTGGAATATCTATATTTACTTCACCCTTCTTTTCCAAAATAGCATGTAATGAGGCCTCAGGGTTATTGGGGTCAATGGGACCTATTGTATTGAGAATGAACTTTATCATGGCCTTGTTCTACTCCATCAAGGATTTTATCTTTTCTTCATCTTTATCCATGAAACCAAGAGCATGCCTTAAACTGAGGGTAGCTATATTTTTACTCCCCTCTCTGGTTGGTTCTCCCAAATCTACCTCCTTGAACACATAGTCATCAGGAGTGAATTCAGTTGTATTGATTCTCATTGTAGGGACAGCCACTTGAGCCTTCCATCTACCCACTTGATCTTGTGTGACATATGACAATGTCCTTGCTAGGGTGCTAGATGCAATTTGATGGAATCCTAGTATTTCCATATCTATCTCATCATCTGTGTATACCTTGGTCCTTGGATGGATTTCCTTTGTAAACCAAGTGGGCTTTGAGAAGGCATTCAAGGGTTCATATGGAGCTGCAAGAGTTGAGGTAGTCATTGGATGTTCTATCTCCATTTCCTCATGACTTTTCTATCCTTCTCCTTGTTAGGAATAAGGTGTCTCAACCTTGGATAATTCCTAATCTTATTATTTGTTTTGTAAAATGTATTTCTTGCAAATAATGTTGATGTGTTGGCATCTTGAATTGTGTGTAAGGAGATCATGGCTAAAATGGTTATGATGAATTCCTATGACACATAAGAGCTATGTGAGGAAGATTCAATGATAGGTGAAGACATGTGGCAACTGATAAATTTGAGTACTGTACACTCTTCCTATTTTCTCAGAGAATGGTAAAAACCTAATATGGTTATCTTTGGGAGTAGCCCTAAAAAGTGAAGCACATGATATAATATTTTTTAGGGTTGTGAAGAGAAATGATGCAAGTGTATTGTTGGAACATTTTATGCTGCCGTGATTTTTCTTCAAGGGTTTAGAAATCTTCTGAAAGAATTTGCATTGCAAGTGTATTGTAAGCTGTAATAGTTTTGATCAATACATTGTGCAGGTTTTGGAGTGCTGGGGTTTTTATCGAAAGGTTTACCCAGGGTATATCATTGTGTCATTCTCTATTTTTCTATATGTATGGTATGTGGTTGCAATATCTTTGTTAAAGTAGTTAACGAATCTGAAATTGTAAGGATTTAAAAGAATTTTACACAATACTCTCCTATAGAGATTAGCGTAGGAAGCTGTTTCCGCACCTGCATTTCCTTACACTCCTTATATCTCTTGTTCTCCCATCACATTTAGCTCTCCCTCCTCATGCATTTGTTCTTCTTTCTCATCCTTTGGATCTTCTATATCAGTGGATCTTCTTTATCAACTGGCTCCTCTGATCTTGCATGTTATTCTTCCATCTCCTCACCAGCTACCTCTATTTGTTTCTAAGGCTCTTGAGGACCTTGAGCTACTGCTTCATCCTAAACAAGTGGTGGAGTAGGGGCAATGAAGGGATTAGGTGTAGGCATTGGTGGAGGTGATGGAATTTTCATGTGAATATGAGAAGGTGGGCTTTGTGGAGGAAACATAGTGGTTTGAATAGGAGGTGAAAGTAGAGTGGTAGGTGGTGTTTGATGTGAAGGTGGGAGTGGAGTTTGATGCATAGGTGGAGGTGGAGGTGGAACTAGGTGTGAAGCTAGAAATTGTGTAGGCACATCCTCCTCAGAAGTGATACCTATAGAAGAGTCCCTTCCTAACTCTGTGGTTTCCTTTCTCACTTCACCTGTCTCTTCCTCAACTTGCTCTTGGGATTTTTGTTGGACTTCCTCTTCCACATTATCAAGAGGATAGGTAAAATGTGTAGGAACTTGTTGTCTAGACTCTTGGAAATCATGCAATCCTTCAAAATTGGAGATGTCAAATTCATCATCACCTAAAGCATCTAGATTTATTAGTTCTTCTTGAGGTGCCCCTCCAGCCTATTCTTGATCATCTTCTAACATTATCCTTCTTTTTAGGACTCTCATAGAGTGAGTTCTCCTACTGAGAGGTAACTAATCTAGATCATCCTCATCCTCCTCTAAGAGGGTATCTATCTGAGTAGAATTTGAATCCTTCTTTCTCTTGTAAACATTCCCTTTGATCACTCCAGCTGGCATGGGTCCCATTATCTTAAACTTAGGTTCCTTCTTCTATACATTCAGAGGATCAGGGCCACTAGAAGAAGGAACATCAGGAGCTACTATACTCCCAGTAATTCTAGTTTTAGTTTTCTTTGACTGAGTAGTAGAGCCATATGCGGTAGGGAACTCATGTCGGTACACTATTTCCAACTTTTGAGGTGGAACCGCTTTGAATTGTAGCTTCAACACCTTTTCTCCTCTCTTCTTTTTCACTTTAGAGGGTTGAGTAGGTTGTTGCTTCACTAGTACGGGGTCCATAGGAAATGGATGGGCAAACCATTACTTGGTTACCTTGATAAGATGTATGGCCTTGAAATTGATATCATCATTTTCATCTCTTTCGACCTCTGCATTAAGAATGGCCCTATTGAATACCTGATCCAAGTTGTAGATTTTATCCAAGACATATTCAAAATTATCTACCTTCACCTTTGGAGATATCTTTAGTAATAGAGTGGTCTGTGTCAGCTCCAAACTCATCTGGTAGTAGTCATGGATACTGACCTCATAATTATCTACATAGTTCATCCAATGGTCCTTAATGTGTGGCTCATGTACATAATGCCTCCCCATTATGTGAATGTATGTACCTATTGGATCAAAATGAGTCCTCATGAGGTTATAAATTTGTAGAGGGAGTTCATCCCACTTGAAGGACAAATACTTGTAGATCTTCATATATGGTACACAGTGGGGCCCTATTAAAATTGGTAAATCCCAATAGTGTTTCTTCTTGTGTTTGATGTGCTCATGGGCATCGAACAAATGTCTGACTATCTCCAATAGGATCACTCTATCTGATGGATATCATGGCATTTTATTAGGAGCCAATGTGCATCCTGCTACCTAGATGTATGTAAAGGTTCTGAACTAAATATAAAATTCCCCGAGGGCCTTGACCTTAGTAGCAACCTTAGTTGACATTCTATTAGCATAGTCTCCCTCTATGGAGTGTATGATAGAAAAGACAAAAGCACCATTGACAATATGGAAATTAGGGCTATTGTGGATGTAGAACTCCTTCCTAACCAGTTGTGGGTACATCGTGAATGGCGATGTATGTAGCTCTCTCATAAACCCAACCTTTGTTAGCCCTGGGTACACTGCTCTAGGAGATAATAGATACACAACATAAGATGTCATGTAGAAATGTGGGTCAATTTTTACTCTGACCAGCTGCTCATCTAAATTGTCACTAAGGATAGTCACCCAATCAAACCTTGCATGCCACTCCTTTATCTTTTCTATGAGCATGATCATCTATGGTTCCAACTGACTAGACTTAGGCAACCAATACACCTGACTGATGATGGTGATGGCTTCTTGGATATCTTCCCTCATGTACCCTCTTCGCATGTCTATCTGGTCTAACTTGTTCTTGGGTAGAGACTATATAAGGTATTTATTGTTTACTATATCATGAGCTTGTGAAACATCTTCAATATTATCTGGCCTTAAATCCAGGACCACTTCACCTATGTTGTTCTTTACCATTCCTTCATTAGGTACATAGTGACTCACCAAAGTGTTTATCAAATCTAAAGACAAAATTGATACTAAATGCACTGCTGCATTCACCAAAGAAAAATGTACTTGCGAAGTGAAGTCCTCAAATCTCCCTTTTGGTCGGGTGCATTTGGCCAAGTAGTTGTTCCAACTGACTTGGCTAATGTTGGTATCTATGATCTTAGCATGTAGATTACTAACTTTGGAAGGTGGATGATGTCCCTTGAATTGGTACTTCATTGCTGGTGACATGATCTTTTTTTCCATTTCTGCAAAGAGGAAGGAAATGAATCAGTAAACATGAAATACCAAAAGAGAGGAACATATAAAACAAAGTGCTTCAAAGAAATTGAGCTTTAAGGATCTCTGAAAACCATTTTTGGCCTTTCAAACCTTTGGAGGTACATGACCCCCAAAAAGATGAAAGGGCCAAAATATCGAAAGAGAGCATGGTGAAGTTGTTTCTCCTTTCAAACTTCAACAAATCAGAGGAGACATAGTTTTAGTGAGCGAAACCCCTGAAACTCCGAAGGGAGTTGGTGCCTTAGTCAACCTTGGAGTCTATTTTTTGAATTTTGATAGTTTTGGTGAATTAGATGAATGATTGTTTTGGTGTGTGAAAACACCAAAATGCCAAAAGCTCTGGCACTTAGGTGAATCTATTAGATAAAACCCAAAGTTTCAGACCGTGAAGATCTGAAACCTTGATGCCCAAAAATACCCAAAATGAGGTTTGGTGTCAAACTTGAACATGAGTCTGACAATGAGTTCGACCATAAACTTGGGGATAGGGGGTCATAGGGAACAACCTCATGACCTCCAAGGTGAGAGTAGGCCAATAAAAAATGCCTAATCTCTAATGACTGGCTGAAAACCTAGCTAGACCAATGCAAAAACAAACCTACATAAGAGACTGAAAATAAGACCAAACAAAATAAAGAGTAGGAGGAAGGGATGAGAGGGCACCAACCTGGAAGAAACTAGATGACGATGATAACAAGGTGGTAGCGAAGAACAGAAAAGAAAAATGTAGAAAAACTCTAAAAAAGATGAGCTACACAATGAAGAAATAAAGGTATAAAACCCTCACTACCTTATATAGGCAACCGACAGGTGACATCAACCACCCCGCCAATCGGCCTTTTAGAATTTTGGGGCTTTCAGACCTTTGAATGTCTGAAAGGCTGACTCTCCTTGGAGAGTCTAACTTTTAGGCATCTGAAAATTTGAAAGCCCAAAAACTTGGGGTACTAAAAATGTCAGTGTGATCATCCTCTTCGCCCTTTTGGATTTGTCACACTTTTGGACCCCTAAAAGTGTGAAACTACTACACATCAAAAAACCAAAAAGAAAGAACAAAACTGAACAAAAAAAAAACTAAGGACAAGCTAAAAAAAGGGCGGGGGCCTGAAGCCAAAAGGAAAACAAAGGGGAGCATTGTTATTGGACCACAAGACTATTCAAGGTGCTTGAAATGACCCCAAACCACTTACTCGAAGGGCTAAATGCTCTCAACATGGAAGTGCTTCCATTTTAAGATGATACAAAACATATCTGATTGACCATTTTTACCAGTGTTTGAATTGTTTAAGGGTTTTTCTCTAGGTAAAGTGTTGGAAAAATGGTCAGCGCTCCCCTCAAGATTTGTGACATGGCTTAACCACTTCTTGTGTCTACTATAAGTCTAGTGGTTTTATTGGGTATTAAAAGATCGATCTTTTGATGCAATGACAACCACTACTTGTAACAAGTGGTATCAGAGCTTGGTCATAGGTTTGAATCCCCTTGGGTAACGCTAGGGGGGAGATTGTTGGAAAAATGGTCGATGCTCTCCTCAAGATTCGTGACATGGCTTGATTGATTCATGTGTGTACTATAAGTCTAGTGGTTTTATTGAGTATTAATAGATTGATCCTTTGGTGCAACATCAACCACTACTTGTAACATAAAGGACTGGTTATTTAATGCTTGGGCAGATGATCTACTCAATTTGATCTTGTATACTATCAGAGTATGGTCCAAAAGTGATGCTTGTCTATAGAGGATGTCCATGCCATGAAATGGGTAAACTAGTCATGCCAATTATGATTCAGGTAAAGAAAAAAAAGAGTTAAATGATACAATTTCTAGTCTCTAGTGTACCAGTCAAGATTTTGGCCATATATGAAGATCAAACTTGGACTTGATTGCTTTGGATTTCCTAGCATGTCTCATCTGCATTAATTTTCCTTTTCTCCAGATTGATGAAAGTGGTTGAAAACCCTATTTCTATCCGAGCTATTTGAAGCTCATTGCATCCTTTCTTAAGGATTCCAAGCTAGCTAGTTACTATATATAGTAGTCTGATGTATTTTTCAATTCATGGTGAAATTGATAAATGAATAAAGAGAGCTTTGATTTAGGGTTTGCCTTCTAGCAGTTTGCCATTTTCAGTGTATTAATACTAAAATTTTAATGAGAATACACTTGAATTCCAATTTTAGATTTGTGTATGTCTTCTTGTTTTGAACTTGAATTCTTATATGTTAATGTTACAATGTAAGTTAATGTATGGTTTACAAAGTAAATTTTGAAATTGTCTTTTAGAATTAAATCCTTAAAGATAGTTTCAAAGAATTCATGGTTGAATGAGAATTTGATGTCCAAGTGTGAGAGTGAGAGGATTAATAGGAAAAGAACTTATTCTAGATTTGAGTGTGTTTGAATTAGGTTTCCTATTGAGGTATATTGTATTTGACTCTTTTCCTTAGGATAAGACATTGGTCTATTCTCAGGAAGCAGTTCTTCATCATCAATCAACATATAAATGATAAAATCCTTAAATTGATGTGTCAAGGACATCAAAGGTATACCTGCCTAAGTATTGTAGCTCAAAGTGTAGGAGGATCATTATCTTGATCCTTGTTAATTGGCCCTTTTTCTTGTCAAATTTGGAATAGTGATAGAGTTAGTGACATTATTTTGTTGATCAAAGGAGAGAACAAATCTAGTTGTAGGAACCCAAATATCCATTGGGGAGGCTAGACAGTTCCCTAGATAAATTTATCACAATTAATAAAAAAGGGGGGGCTTTGGGGTTGTAAAAGTAGGCTTATCCCATAGCCTAATAAATTAGAGGACCTCACTTCCAACAAGAAAGCTAGGCCCCTCCTCATTATAACCTCATTCAGAATAACCCTACCATTGTAAAGGGAGTTTAGTTTTCTATGGATAGTGCCTCCCCCAAAAAAACTCATTCATTTTATGGGTTGGTCTTCTAGACCCATATAATAAGTTTCCCACTATTATAAGGGGGATCAACTAAAGAATGGAACTCCCTTATAGCTCCAATCACTCATTTGGCCTAACTAACTAATCCAACCACCGTCTCTAGATGTCTTGCCTAGGGAACTGTGTAGATAGAACATGGGGTTGGACCACACTTAGATGGGAAGAATAATGTTAGGTAGCTCCTTGCCTATGTAGGAAAGATAAATTTAACTTTCCTTCCAAATTTTTGGTACTCTTTTAAGGGGAACCGAGGTTCCTTGCCAGGGCTAATTAATAAAAGAGAGGTTGGGAGGTAACAATTGTTCTTCTTGATGAACATGGGATTTAAAGGGAAATGAAGTAGATGGTACCTATTATTTTTATCAGCTAAACTAATCAATTATGACCCCCTACCATTCTATAGGAAAATGCATGGTCTGCTTCAATTAACATCTTATAGCATTGACTAGTTTCTGTATCTAGAAATCCTTCTCAACTAGCTATTATGGTTCTTCTACCCTAAATTTCTCTTACTCCCACTTTATACACCGATGGAATCTATGGTTAGAGATCAATAAACTCCTCTATCTAGATTTCTCTCTAAAAAATGGGGAGATCTCATTGGTTCCTACCCTTGCCCCTGGTAATTCTGGATAGAGAAGAAACCAATTCCTTGTCATATGATTTCCCTCTACTATTTTTTTTAGTGATTGTTGACCATAGGTGAGGAATGGGTCTCTTACCATAGTAGTGTTGATTCCCTACTGAGTAGAGTGGAGAAATCTGAGCATAGAAGCCAACTAGATACCAACTAATGATAAAGGTAGCATTAGCTAGATTGACCCCCTCCTTGGATTTGGAGGTGGTTGTATTCCAGTTATTTAATTCCAATCAGGGGGTTTAGGCTGATCCCTTTAATCTATAGTTGTTTCCATAGAATTTTTAGGGAATAGGAAGGGATTTAGCTATAGTTGGAGGAAAGAAAGAAACTATAGTCATTTCTCAGATAGGTTCTTAGAAAAGAATATATGGCCAACAAAAAGAAAGTTTCCTTCTGGAAATCAATTTTTTTAACTTCTCTCCTCTCATGGAACCATTTTTCTATCTAATCTAATTTCTCCTCCCATCTGTAAGGGAAGGATTTTAATTCCACACCCCCAAAAACCTCTCATCTAATTGTCCTTCTTGTCCTCCCATCCTATCAGGTGGTCTTGGCCCAACATCCAACACTTCTATTTTGTTTGGATCCCTTACAGTTGTCAACACATTATCAAAGCCCCTTTAGAATAGTAGGGTCTCATATCCTATCTAAATAACTATCTATCAATTCCCCTAAAATTATAGCCCTTCCATACTTTCTACCCCTACCCATGATTGGAGATTGGTTGGTTAAGCTCCCATTGGAGGGAGCTACTCAAATAAAAATGAGGGTTGGTCCAGGATGCTAATAAATGAATTTCCTTGGATTCTATAACAAATCTCTATAGATGGAGATGGGCTAAGATGGGGTGTTTAGTTTAGGGTCTCACTCTCGATGCAAGATAGATGGAAGCCTCTAAAAATTAGTTTCTTTATTTCTTTCTTTTGTCCAAAGAGTATTCTTTCTCCCGCTTGAACACATCCCTGAGATGACTATCTGCTACACCCCTGGGTGAAGATAGGTTGTCATTTCCTATACTTAACTATGTTGATTCAGTATGTATAGTTGAAGAAGGGAAGGGACTCTGAACCTAAAAGGTGAACCCCAATAACTTATTCTCTACCCTTCCAAGCACCAGATAAAAACTTTCTTTCATATAATGGATCAATGGTTCTCAAAACCTAAAATTATTTGTGCCAATCAATAGCCATAGAATAGTAGGGGCCCACTCTAAATTTATGGATGAGAGGATAGGTACGCTTGAACTGAACACTTCCTATGAACCAATTGCCTTTCCTTATTTTGGTTTTTTCTGATTAGAACTAAATTATCCCTACTATTATAAAGAGGGGAATATAATTTTTAGGACCTCTACCTATAGAATGGTAGGGGACTGTTGAGCTATGACCTACTGATTGATCTATTAGTTTATCATCTTAAAATGGAAGAACTTCCATGTTGAGAGAGTTTATCCCTTTGAGTAAGTGGTTTGGGGTCATGTCAAGCACCTTTAATGGGTCTTTGCATGGATTTGACTATTTCCCCCTATTTTGCTTCTCTCTCCACCTATTTCCAACCTTTCTCTAGCACCTAGTCTTGAGAACCTGAGGTCTGAGACCTCAAGGTCAAGGTCAACCTTAACCTTGACCTAGGGCAGATTCAACCTTGACTCTAACCTAGGGAAGAGTTGACCCCACCCTTGACCCTGGGTCCATTTTTCAAGTTCCAGAGGTTTTAGGATGTTGGGCTTCAGAAAGTTTAATTTTCCCACTTTCGGGTCGGCTGTTTCAAATTTTAGAATGGTAAACTCTTAAATTATATTTAATTTAGGTCCATTTCTAGGGTTTAAGGTTAATTGGGATTAAACTCTCTAATGTCAGCATTCTCTTGGATTTTGTGCCCTAGATCACTATAGAAGGAAGCGTTCCTCTCTCATTTTGACATCCACTTTCATGACCAAGCAACTTTATGATCAAGAGCTCTCAAAGAGATATTCACGATCCATCAAGTTTTATCTCAAGAAAATCAAGTGAGAAAGCATTTAAGAAATCATCCATCTAAGAATTCAAAGTTCTTCATTGAAGATCAAGGATTCAAGCATTCAATCCTTTCAAGGGATTTGGTTCAAGCATTCAAGATTCATCATTCAAAATCCTAGATCTAGCCATCATGGTGGTGTGATCTTCCTTCAAGATCCTTTTTTCATCTTCAAGATCCATTCATTCTTCCCTCAAGGTGGATTCCAAGCATAAAATCATGGAGGTTTTGATTTACATTTGTTAATATTGTGTTCAAGCTTTCATATCAACATACATGTTTATATTTGAAATACAATTATATATCTATTAAATATCATAGCTTCATTGTTATATCTACTTCTACTACTTGCTAGTATTCTCTATTTCAATTCCATTATTAAGGTTCATTCCAAACCGATGTTTGACTAAGGAAAACCCCTCATCCAAACAAAAAAAATATTTTTCTTGCAGGTATAGTTACAGGATTATGAATTGAAGTTTAGATCTGGATACCCTTTTCGACAAACTTCCAGGATCCGCAAATTGAATTTCCATTGGAGCTATTTTAGGTTAGGGATGACCTTCACTGAGGGGTAAGATTTTTCCCTAGGGTAAGGTTGTGCCCTGCTATCTAGGTCAAAGTCCACTTGCTTCCAGAAAGACAAAATTTTTTTGGGTTTTCTCTGTCTCGGCATCTCTAGTCTAGAGTAGGCTACAAAATTTCTTGAAACTTTACACAGACGTCAGAAAAAATAGATTTCTGCATCAGCCTCCTTTAAAGATTAGTATTCCTCTTTCATTTATTTTATATGTCCACAACATTTTCTATCATAGATTTACAATTCTAAACCTTCACATATTTTCTTAACACAACATTCATTCATACCACCATATATCCATATCCCACCTATCTCCATTCCATTTTCAATACCATTCATATTTACCATCTATTAATTTTGGTGAACCCGACACACTTACCCCCTATCTTTTGTGGATTTAGATGCCCTTATTGTGTTACATTTCCCTTTTTTGTTAGATTTCCTTCTTTCTAGTCTTTTCTTGCATCAAGATTAGTTTTTCTTTTATGCTCTTGCATTTTAATTCAAAAATACAAAAAAATCTATATATTCAACAAAATCCAAAAATACTTCCTGCATTTTACTATGAAGATTGTTAAGATGCTTTTATGTGTGATTACGTTATTTATTACTCTTCTTTTAGCATCTCTTTACCATACCCATGATTTTTATGAGAGTATCATTCACTTCATTATGTTTGTTGACCCTTCATTTTGCACTCGCTTATGCCTTTGTGAAATTGACTGATACTAGTTTTCCTACTTTCAAAACTTTCATTAAAGATTTATGTGGTAGAATTATTACTCTTTTGGATTATGTGAAGAATATGGGAGATGATATACCATCTCCTAATCTTCCTAATCCTAACTCTATCATACCTAATCTAATTCATAATCCTCCTAATTCTACTCCTATAATTCCTAATTTGATTCCTATTCCTATTCATAATCTGATGCCTAATTCTCCGTCTGTTCATCCTACTTCTTCCCATACTTATGATGGGATTCAAGATATAGCTCAAGATGTAGATGTGCAAGAATTATTTGATTTACCTTCTCCTTTGATTCATGATGATATTAAAGGAAAGGGTAAAAAAACTTCTTCAAAACCTATTATTCTACCGTATACAACCTTTACTCATGAGCATGATAAACAATCACCTTCTATAGAAGCTTTACATAATATATACACTACGAGATTCGATATGATGACTAAATGAGGATATAGAGGTTTAGGGCTTGGAGTTAATGAGCACGGTATTAGATATCTAGTTCATATACCCTATAAAAAAGATGTGCATGGTATTGGTTATTCACAATCTCAAATCAAGGTAGGTGATGTTGATCATCATCCTCCTCTTCATGTTCTTCTCCCTATACTTACCGTAGATAACTCTGATATTCATCAAGATGTAGCTAAAAAGGTATATGTTCAATTAATGAATTCCAAGAAAGAAATCTTTAAACCTATGCTGAAAGATTCTTTATCCAATTATAAATGTCCTTTTCATTATGGTAATATGCATATACTTGTTGATTGTAAGAATTTTAAGATATATGTTATGAAAAGAGCTTCTTTAGGAACTATATCTCACTCTCGTGCAGTTTTAAAATTCCTTCATAATTTTGATATAGGGGATACCCCACCTTTTGATATAATATAGATTCTCTTTTCCTCCTTTCTCTAGATTGGGGGGAAAGAGGTGTATTTCCATCCAGTCTCCTAGGATCCATTAGGCTTTTAGCATATATTGTGTCATGAGCTTAATCAACATTCTTTCTATCCTATCTCTCTATGGTTTTGTATTAAGTTTATAATCATTCATTGATTCTTCTCAATATGTCTTTTCTAAGACATTTTGTTTTGCAAAGGTATCCCTTGTCTTCATCCCTGGGGGGCAAGGTTCTTTCTTCCTTCTCTTTGTCTAGGGATCTACCTTCCTTAGCTTAGTGGAATTTGTTTATATTGTAATATTATTTCATCATACTAACAGATTTTTGACTATGGATACCCTATTATATGAGAGGTTGTTGTTCTAGGTCATCACCTCTTCTTTATTTTGCAAATGATATTCTTTATAAACTCTTGCCCTTGCTTTCATGTTTAGAGTTTCTTACCTCATTCCAAAGATTCCTCTTCCTGTTGTTTGTAGGGGCCTTGATGATTGAATCTTTGTTCCCACTTGATTTATCTTTGAAAGATGATATTTTATCTAAAGCACTCCTCTATGATGGGGGTCTTTTTGATAAGATCTCTTTCTTTGAGGATCCTTTTTCCATGAGTGATATATCATTTTTACGATTATCTATACTCTTGGATGTAGGGGTCAATAACCTTCACTAAGAATATAGTGTACATTATTGTTAACATGATATCTCCTTACACTGTGAAGTAGGTATCCTCTTTCTCTTCCTTACTATGTCTAGTAAAGAGCCATGATAAGGAGGGGGGCATATATAGGATCTCCCTTGTACTATAATTTTTTATTTATATGCTAAATCCTCTAAAGGTAACACACATAATTTTCTAAATCCTGAAGAGACACACATTTTTCAATTTTCAATATGCTAAATCCTCTAAAGGTAATGCACATAAGTTGCTAAATCCTGAAGAGACACATAATTTTCAATTTTCAATATGCTAAATCCTCTGAAGGTAATGCACATAAGTTGCTAAATCCTGAAGATACATGCATTTTTCAATTTTCAATATGCTAAATCTTATGAAGGTAATGCACATAAGTTGCTAAATCCTGAGGAGACACACATTTCATATTCATAGTGATACAAGAAGGTGGATCTATGGATATTCTAGAAGTCGTCAGAAGACACATTAAAATTTAAAAGCATGGTTTATGGGTGAACTATTAGGTTTGGCCACCTATTTGGCTCTCCCTCCTTGGTGATTCATGGTAAGGTGGACATCTTACTCGGCGAGGTAGTCACTTTCTCCTTTCTCTCTTTTCTCTTTCAAGCTAGTAGGACTTGATCATGAAGCTATGTTATTTATAGTGTTTCTCTTGTCTTTCTTATATAATCATTTATGCTTTTATGATAGCTTTTTGAATATGATATTAGTATAGGAAACATTTCTTGGCAAGGTTTCCTCTACTAGTTGATTTGGGTTTGTTTTAGTACTAACCCCTCTTTTATGTCTTTTACTTTTTCTCTTTGTTTTTGTGCCCTCATGCGCATATGTTGAGTTATAATACTTAGCTTGGGGGATTGTTTCCTTAGCTAAGTGTTATTCTCTCTCTTTGAAAATCCACTTGGATCTCTTCTTTCTCCTCATTTACCAAGAGTTTGCATCAAGTCCATACTCTTGCTAAAGTGGGGGCTTAATGTATCATCTTAAAATGGAAGCACTTCCATGTAAGAGTATTTATCCCTTTACGTAAGTGGTTTTGGGTCATGTCAAGTGCCTTCAATGGGTCTTTTCATGGATCTAACTATTTCCCATGTTCTTCTTCTCTCTCCACCTATTTCCACCCTTTCTCTGGCACCTGGTCTTGAGAACCTGAGATCTGAGACCTCAGGGTCAAGGTCCACCTCAACCCTGACCTAGGGTAGAGTTGACCTCAAATTTGACCTAGGGAAAAGTCAACCTCACCCTTAACCTTGGGTCCAATTTTCAAGTTTCAGAGGTTTTAGGATGTTAGGCTTCAGAAAGTTTTATTTTCCCGCTTCCGAATTGGCTGTTTCAAATTTTGAAATGGTAAACTCTTAAATTGCATTTAATTTAGGTCCATTTCTAGGGGTTAAGGTTAATTGGGATTTAATTCTCCAATTTCAGCCTTCTCTAGGAGTTTTTTCCCTATATCACTATAAAAGGAAGCCTTCCTCTCTCATTTTGACATCCACTTTCATGACCAAGCAACTTTATGATCAAGAGCTCTCAAAGAGATATTCACGATCCATCAAGTTTTCTCTCAAGAAAATCAAGTGAGCAAGTATTCAATAAATCATCCATCCAAGCATTCAAAGTTCTCCATTGAAGATTGAGGATTCAAGCATTCAATCCTTTGAAGGGATTTGGTTCAAGCATTCAAGATTCATCATTTAAAACCCTAAATCTAGCCATCATGGTGGTGTGATCTTCCTTCAAGATCCTTTGTTCATCTTCAAGATCCATTCATTCTTCCCTAAAGGTGGATTCCACACATACAATCATGGAGGTTTTGATTTACATTTTTTAATGTTGTGTTCAAGCTTTCATATCAACATACATGTTTATATTTGAAATACAATTGCATATCTATTGAATAGCATAGCTTTATTGTTAGATCTACTTCTACTACTTTCTAGTATTCCCTATTTCAATTCCATTATTAAGGTTGACTCCAAACTGGGGTTTAACTAAGGCAAACCCCTTATCCAAACAACAAAACCATTTTTCTTGCAAGTATAGGTACAAGCTTGTGAATTGAAGTTTAGATCTGGATACTCTTTTTGGTAAACTTCTGGGATCTGCAAACAAAATTTATGTCAGAGTTGTTTCAGGTTAGGGATGACCTTTTGTGAGGGGTAAGATTGTGTCCTAGGGTAAGATTGTGCCCCACTATCTAGGTCAAAGTCAACTTGCTTCCAGAAAGATAAAAGTTTTATGGGTTTTCTATGTCTCGGCATTTCCAATCTAGAGTAGGTGACAAAATTTCTTGAAACTTTGCACAGACGTCTAAAAATAGAGATTTCCACATCAGCCTCATTTCAAGATAAGTATTCACATTTCACTTAGTTTCTATGTCCACAACATTTTCCATCATAGATTTACAATTCTACACCTTCACATATTTTCTTAACAAATCATTCATTCACACCACCATATATCCATATCCCACCTATCTCCATTCCATTTTCAATACCATTCATATTTACCATCTATTCAATTAGGTTTTACTAACTTCATCACTCGAGATATGTTGGAGTTGCATTCACTTTACTAGAGCTCTAATCTAGTGAGTAGTATAGAATATAGTTGGATGGGTGGGATGGAGGAAGGGAGTTATTGACCCAGTGCATTGGCACCAATATGTTCCCTTACCCTTAAAATAGTAGGGGTAGGGTTTCATTGTTAGGTAGGCTCCAACTATTATGAGGTAGGGTGGCCATTAAGTACGTAGGCTCCTTCCAAATATTGGGAGGTAGGTCATCCATGTTTGAAAGCGTGCTCAACTATTTGGCCATGGAAGGCCATCCTTTTTTGGATCCATCAGGGGTGTAGGAAGGATAACCACCAATTTATTATTCAAATAGTAGTGCTTGAACTAACCTTCTTTAGTTTTTTTCACCAATAACCCTACTATCTATAAGGCAATCCTACCAGAATACAAAATGAAACAATTGATTCCAATGACATCTTTTTACCATTCCATAACATTTTTTTTTCTCATCCCATTCAAATGAACTAGTTTATCCTTATAATATTAGGGGCCCATCCCTCACTAAGTATACTGGGGGACCTTTCTTACTAGAATCAATATTATTTGTATTCTAAGCTATAACTCCCTTTCTCACCATAGAATAGTATAGGCTTCCCTCGTCTAACTAATTATCTCTCTTATTACCAACTAATTTGGATGGAACTATTCTAGTTGTATGGCCCCTTGAATAAAATAGTAGGGTCTCCTTGGTTTTTTGAATTCTCCAACAACATCTAACTCTACTAGATAGCCATATGGGAGATAAATACTTTCCTATGACTCCTCACTAGACCTAGAGGAATTTAGCATAGTATTAAGGATAGTTTGGGTCTCTCTTGCCTCTCTCTCACCTTCTATTTATTATTTGAATCATTAATAGTGAAATAATTGGGATCATGGACATTGGAAGAAGCTCACTAGCTAGAGATAGGAATCTAGGGAAACATCGGGCCTATCGATATTTGATAGTCTGCTCCCTATTTTGATATGATAGGTAGTCATCTAAAGATCCCTCCATAGCTATATGAAAAGTCCCACCTAGATAGACTAACTTTATTTTGGCTATTGAGAAACTTTATGATGTAGAACTCTCACCTATTAAGGTGGTTTGAGAGTTGTGTGGCCTTCAGTGCCTTCTCTAGGACCAAATTGTCTAGGAAGAGTTCTCTACAGCTTTTGAATATCCTATAACTTCCACAACTTACTTACCCTCCTAGAAGACCCTTGTCTTCCTTGGTAGAAATGCCTTCTATTTTTGTTCATTTGAATTCTAAATTACATAAGTGTGTCTTCCACCCACCTGAAAGGGCTATTGGAAGACCTTTCCTGATGAAGCCAATAGTTTTTCAAAGGTTGATACCATTTGGGAGGTTTTTATAATTTTCAAAATATTGCATTATTTCTACTAATGAGCCTATAAGACCTAAGCCTTGGATCCTAAGGTTCCCAAATGATATTAAATCATTCAAATAGCCAAGAAGACACCTAGGAAAATCTAGATGCCTAAATGTGCCTTTGGACCATAGTCAAAACCCATGGTTTATAAGCACACCAAGGGTAACTAGGCTTTACAAATAGCCTTATTAACTAGTTCTAAGATGTTTTTGCTATCCCTTAGGCATGAAGACCCTTGGGTACATCCTTGCAGGCCCCTCATGAAGATCTAACATTGAAGAATGTAGCAAGGTGCCATACTTGACAGAAATTGTTGAAGATATGTTCCATGTTTATTAATACATTCTTCATTCATCCATGTGGCATCAATGTCAGGCGATCCCTTCTATTTGACCAAGTAATTAATATATATCTTCTTCCTAGTCTGTTTGACAACCTTGGCATCCTTTCTATCTATAAGGGTTGGCTTGGTGGAAAGTCCTTAAGCCATTGAACCTGTGTCTCTTCAATATCCTACAAAGAATCATTAGACCCTGCATCACCTTTATAAGGAGTTGGATCACAAACATTAGAAATGGTGGGATGTAAGGAAATTTCATGAGCATTGTCTCCAAACTTGTGGAGTATTTGGTAGGGACCAATATTCCTCATTTGTAACTTTGGTTTCCCCTTTGTTAACCTTTCTTTGTTCAAATATGCCAACACTTGATCTCCTTCTTTGAAAGTCACATATCTCTTCTATTTACCTACTTGTTCCTTGTAGTTTGTAGTGTTCTGATTCAGTGTGTCTAACTTTATTATTTGGTGAGGCATCTTAGGAGGTTTCCTAATGACCTATTTACTACTTTAGTCTACCCATCTATTTGCGGATCGTATGCAGAGTTGAATGATAAGTTTGTGCCTAACTTTTTCCTAAGGGTTATCCAAAAATGCCCTTGGAACTTCACATATCTATCTTAGATAATGAATGTTGGAAATCCATCAATTCACACCACCTCCTTAAACAAAAAGTTAGCAATATGAGATGCATCATTAGAAACCTTACAAAGAACAAAGTGTGCCATTTTTCTAAATCTATAAACTATAACAAAGATGCTATCAAATCCCTGTTTAGTTCTTGGAAGTCCTAAGACAAAATCCATACTCACATTGTCCCATGGATTTGTTGGGATTGTGATTGGTTGATAAAGACCTTGATTGGTCCTAACTCCTTTGGCTCTTTGGCAAATTGTACACATTTCAATGAATTTTCTAACACCAATGGCAAGTTTTGGCCAATGGCAGTTCATCTTTATTAATTCAAGTGTCTTATCAATGCTAAATGATCCCCTAATGTACCACAATGTTTTTATTTTATCATATTTTCCCTCATGGAGAATTTTGGAATACAAAGATGACCTCCTTTGAATAATAGACCATTTTGCAATAAATATTCTGAATAAATAGTATCATATGCATCTAAAAGAGTAGAGAAAACCTTGTAAATATCACCAAATTATGCATCATCCTTGTATAGGTACTTGAGGGAATCAATTAACATGCATTGGACTTGTACTTCTTTAACCAACATTATTCTTCTATCGAGGGCATCTGCAACTTTGTTTGAGGTTTCCTTCTTGTGCTTTATAGAAAAGATGTATTCTCAGAGTTGTTCAACCCATTTCATGTGTCTGCAACTTAACTTGTCTTGATTGTTAAGAAAAGTTAATGCATGATTTTTTGTGAAGATAATGAATTCTTTAGGGAGAAAGAAATGCCTCCATTTCTTGAGGCCTTGAGCCATGGCATAGAGTTCCAATTCATATGTACTATACTTTCTCTTGGCTTCATTCAATTTTTCTAAGAAGAAAGCTACTGGCCTGCCATCCTCACTGAGAAATGTCCCTATGGCTAAGTTACTAGCATTTGTCTCTACTATGAACAACTTTTTGAAGGTTGGACATAGTGCCAAGATGGGGTATTGTGCCACTCTTCACTTTAAGTATTCAAAGGCCTCATTTTCTTGAGTTTTCCATTGAAATTTGACTTTCTTACCACCTTTGATGGTGTCAAGTAATGGTGCACAAATATGACTAAAGTTCTTGACAAATTTCCTATAGAAGGTAGCCAATCCATGGAAGCTTTTGATTTCTCCTAGAGTTTTTGGAGTTGTCCAATTGACTATTGCCTCTACCTTTTTTGGATCCATCTTTAGTGTGCCCCTTGAGATGACAAAGGCAAGAAATAGTAGTTCTTGTTGTATAAATGTACACTTTTCTATATTTATAGATATATTTTTCTCATGTAACCTTTGGAGAACTTGTTCCAAGTGTCTCATGTGTTCTCCTATAGTCCCACTAAATATTAGGATGTCATCTAAATAGACCACTACAAACTTTCCTATAAAATCATGAAGCACTTCATTCATGAGTCTCATGAAGGTGCTAGGAGCATTTATAAGGCCAAATGGCATCATAAGCCATTCATATAACCCCTCAGTGGTCTTAAATGGAGTCTTCCACTCATCTCTCGGTCTTATTCTTATTTTATGGTAGCCATATTTAAGGTTAATTTTAGAGAAATAACATGCTCCTCTAGGTTATTCTAGTAGATCCTCAATTCTAGGTATTGGGAATCTATATTTGACTATTATCTTGTTAATTTCCCTAGATTCAATGCATAGTCTCCATTTTCCATCCTTTATAGGGTCCAAAACACTTGGGACTACACAAGGGTTGAGACTCTTTTGTATGATTCCTTTAGTCAATAATTCACTGACTTATTTAGTTACCTTGGCACTCTAAACAGGGGTGAGCCTATATGCAGCCTTGTTGGACAAGGAAGCACCAAGAATGAAATATATTTAGTGAAAAATGTCTCTCAAAGGTGGGAGCTCATCTGGTATGTCTCCTACAAAAATACCTTTATATTTCTATAGTAGACTGTCAACTTCTTGTGGTACTTCTTTGTGTACTATTTTCTCCTTAGGTTTGAGGACTAAGGCATACCATACCTCTAAGTCTTGTATGGCATTAATCATTTCTTGTTCTCCTACAATCATAACCAACTATTCCTTTGGATTCTCTTGTTGAAGGTTAAGTTGAGGGAGAAAGTTGTATTTATGGCCATTCTGCATGATTTGGTTTTTGTTTGTGACTCCATCATGTTTGGCTTGTAAATTATATTTACATGGGTATCCTAGTAAAACATGATAAACATCCATATCTACAACATCACAAAGGACTCTATCCTTGTAGTCTTTAATGGAGAAATCTACCCAAGCCTTTTCATTTATAAGGGTTTGTTGTCCTTTAGTTAACCAAGATACATGGGATGGGTTTGGATGGGCTACCTTTTCCAATTTTGATTTATCTACCATCTCCCTAGATACAAGATTTTTAGTAGAACCATAATAAATTACTAACTTGCATACCTTTCCATGTCTTTTACAATTGGTGCTAAAACAATTCTTCATTTGAGGAGGCTCCACTGGCATGGTTTCTTGGATTATGGTCCTCTCCATCATGATACATACCCCTTCTTCTCTTGTATAGTCTCTTACACTTTCAACATCATCTTCTTGCACTAGGTCGAATCTCTTTTCACCTTGGTTTCTCTGCTTGTCTCTATCCAAACACCTATTGGTGTAGTGACATGTTTGATTGCAGTTATAGCACATGATCTACCCATTGTTTCTTCCTTCATTTCTACTTCTACCATTTCCTCTTCTTCCTCTATATCCACCCCTTGAACTACCCTCTCCTTGAGTATTCTCTTTATTGGATTCACCTTGTGGTCTAGTATTATCTCCTCTTCCTCTTTCATTCTTACCTTTTCCTCTACCACTTTGTTCATTTCTCTTTTTGAAATTTTATTTAACTTTCAATGCTAATTGATAGAATTAGTTCACATTTGTAGGGCTTTTCAAACTAAGTTCATCTTGAATTAAGACCCTTAGGCCTTGCATATACCTAGCAACCTTTACACATTCTGGTTCAGCAAGCTTGGATTTCATTACCAATCTTTGAAATTCTTTGGTATAGTAAGAGATATCCATCTCCTTTTTTCTTAGACTCATCCTTCTTTTATGAAGTTGAAATTCATAATATTTAGGGAAATAGGTTTCCCTAAGTAGGGCCAACATCTTCTTCCAAGTGGTGACTGGCTTATTTCCATTCTTCACTATGTCATCTTGAGTGAAGTTCCAACATGTGAGTGCAGAGCCTTTGAGCTTAGACTTAGCAATATTCACCCTTTGATTCTCAGGAATTTTCTTACAATCAAAGAAACTATTTAGGGAATCTACCCAATCCATTGCAACATCCAGATCCATCTTCCCATTTTATGTAGGCAATTCAAGCTTGGTGTCCATGCTCCTTCTCTCCATAGACTTTAGAGTCTTCATTAGTAGCATATGGTCTATAGGACACTCATCTTCTTCCTACTCAAGGGGTTCCTCTTCACTCCCTTCTTTGACATCATCAAAGTTTCCACTACTTCTCCTATGAAGCTCTTCCCTAAGCCTTTCCATTTTTTTCCTCATCTGCTTCATTTCAGTGTCTCTTTGTTCATCACTCTTTGTCCTTCTCTCTCTCAAGTATCTTACTATCTCTACATTGGTCATCTGTATTGACAACCCTCCTTCATCTTCTCCTTCCATGGTCTTGTTTCTCGTTTACCCTAATGATCTTAGATGCTTTGATACCACTTTATGTAGATCTCTCCCCTATTAAGGTGGTTTGAGAGTGGTGTGGCCTTCAGTGCCTTATCTAGGACCAAATTATCTAGGAAGAGTACTCTACACCTTCTAAAGATCCTACAACATCCACAACTTACTTACCCTACTAGAAGACCCTTGTCTTCCTTGGTAGAAATACCTTCTATTTTAGCCTTGAATCAAAATAGGAACCTATGGATTAGAAAGGATTTGGAAATTTTACATACTCACTATAAGTCTCTTATGGGAGTGATTTTCAAACCCTTTAGATGCTTATGTCTTTTGAGAACAACTTTGTCTTTTATGCCTTCTAGGCTTGTAGCCCTATGAGCGAGGTTCTAGGGACTTAGGTCTATATTCTTTCAAACAGTCTAAATTTTTTTTTATAGATTTGGACACCCTTTATTGATTTATATCAAACCTCCAAAGCCAAAGATCCTGACCAGTATGGACACTACCTAATAATTCCTGGCCCACTAGTCTTAATAGGGCTAATTGGGCTTGGTTACTTTAGGAAGTTCTCACTAGTTGATTGTCTAAGGAAAATAACTAATTGGGATGGTCTTAGGGATCCCAAAGAGACAAAAAACCATCATCAAGTTTCTTTCATCCACCCCTAAAGTGCCACTATCACTTCACTCTTCCATATTCTAGACCAAGCACATAGAGATGCTTGGCAGAGGGCCTGGAAGAAAACCTCACAAACAATCCCCATTTTCCTACACTCTTGAGGATCTAAATTAAATTGAACCTAATTTTATTTCCCTAAGTTTCATGGTAATCCCATGGTGGAAAATAAAGTTAGGGCATTGGTTTGTTGAAACCCTGATTCAAGAGGCTTTCCTGAACACCCGATAAAGAAATCCTTATATCTTTTCAATCCAATTTCCAAACTGGCTCAATCCAAGTGCATTGGAATCCTAGTTCATGTTAGATGCCATACCTATGAATCTCATTCTTTTCAATTTCATACCAATCCATATATACACTGTTTACAATCCAAAATATAGGGAAAATAAGGGATTTTTATTGATTTGAATGCCAAATTACATAAGTGTGTCTTCCACTTGCCTGAAAGGGCTATTTGAAGACCTTTCCCAAAAAATCCAACCATTTTTAAAATTTTGAGACCGTTTGGGAGGGTTTTACAAGTTGCTAGCAACTTTTCAGAAAAGTTGTTGAGCAACATTTCTTGCATTTTGCAACTTTTTGCAAAATGTTGCATTCTTTCTCCTAATGAGCCAATAAGTCCTAAGCCTTGGATCCTGAGGATCCCAAATTATATTAAATCATTCAAATAACCTAAAAGACACCTAGAAAAATCTAGATACCTAAATGTGCCTTTGGACCATTGTCAAAACCCATGGTTTATAACCACACCAAGGGTGACTAGGCCTTACAAATAGGATTATTAACTAGTTCTAGGATGTTGTTACTATCCCTTAGGCATGAAGGCCCTTGGGTACATCCTTGGAGGATCCTGATTAAGATCTAACATTGAATAATGTAGAGAGGTTCACCTGCACCACTTTCCTTGCCTGGGGGTTCAATAAGGTTGGCCCATAGTCTGGTTGCCCTTATTTTAGTTCAATCCAATTATTTTTACCCTCCAAGAAGGGGCAGTTAAATGGAAAACAAATATACTCCTTCCACTGGTTCATCGGGGCTATAGGATTCATAATAGAATAAACTAGCCTAGATGAATATGCTGGACAATTCATCTACCGACCATCCAAAAATCCCTTATAGATAGTATGGCTCTCTAGACACCCTCCTTTAGTTACTTTATCCATCCAACTACAACCTACCAGATTGGTATCCAAGGTTCCTTCCTCCACCCATGGGATTCCATATTAAGTTAGTTAAGAATGGATGAGAACTTGACCTCAATGGCCATGTGATGTAAATAGCCTTCTAGATAGAAATCAATTTGTTAACTTAAACTTTTATATACCTACCTTTCTGAGAGAAAGAACTGTACATCTAGAGAAAGAACTTACCATCTCAAGAAAACCAATCAAATCAATCTATATGGGAAGCTATTCATAATTTTGGCAATCTCACCCTACTGTAGTAGGTGGTAGGGACTAATGAGAGAATGTACAGTAGGGCCCCCCGATTAGAAATCATATTATCTAGGGGACACCCCACTATTCTAAGGGTAATTTGTTACAAATTGTCTACTATTTTCTCTAAGTCTCCTCCACCGACCCCAACCCCATAGAGTAACCCCATATTTGTAGGAGGGTCTTCCTTGAACTATTTTGATAAAGTAGTTTTTATGCCCCATTGAACCCCATGACCTTTATTATAGTTAGTATCATATCTCCTCATAGTGGGTGCCTTGCCTAACTTTCTCTATATCTGGGAGTTCTATATTCTAGTAATATGGATCCATCCCTATCTTAGCATTATTTTTGGGTAGCAATCAGGTAGGGTAGCTCCTCATCTAGGTGTATTGGCTTCTTGTGAATTCTCCATCTATAGCTGGAGGAGAGATCCATCCTTTTTCTCAAATAACTGCCTTACTATTCTAAGAGAGGTGACGAGCTTACATCCTTTTTTTCTAGATGGCTAGCTACCCTTAGATGGAAATAAGATTATGTCTCTTCTAGGAGGGCCTTCCCATCTATTAGAGGCAACATGTGAGATATAGTTTTTGAGGTGGGAACTACTATGGAATGGAAGAGTAACGACTCGAAAGTTAGTTCTTCAAAGCTGACTCCAACTATTGGGAGGTAGGACCCTTCAATTCTAATGGGATGGTTGGATTAGAGTTGTATGGAGTTGACTTCCACAAAAGAATTCTTGTTAGCTATTGATTGTAAATGAGTTAACATCGACATCGACTAGAAACTATTTTGCTAGCTATAATAGTTGGAAACTCTCAAGGATTGCTCACATATGTGTGAGAAACTCTCACCGTTTGAATAGTCAAACCCTAAGTCCACTTGGTCTCCAATTGACCTTCACATGTCATCCACATCATTACTCATGTGCAATCCTAGCCCTTCATCCAATTTTAAATCTCATTTCCCTTAAAATCGTATAAATTGAGAGCTCTCCTCCTCATTCAAACAAGGATCTTCCATACATTGTTATGCTGGAGGAATGTTAGCAACCACATACCTCTCTAACAACAATCATCCATACTTTTATATTTTGGGAGGTTTGCATGTTTATGTTAAGATAGTTTAATCTCATTCTTACTTCATTTCTTCATATTTGCATTTATCTCAATGCCTCTTTAGGCATATATGATAATGTAGGAATTAGTATAGTTACTTATGCTTATAACTTAATAACATTTTTACATACTACTGCAAGACTAGAAAAATGGCATTAGAAAGCATAAATAAGAGAACCACAAATCTCATAGACAAGACATATGCAAACAAAACTAAGGTATGTGTAGGATCATGGTATGCCAAAAAGTGGCGATGTGAAAAAGATGTCCTGATTGATAGACTCTTTGAAAAATAACTATAAATTTCAAACAGTATAACATTTTTAAAATCTAAAATATACATCACATTCTATGCTTCACCTAATACAATAATAATAAACAATTATTTCAATTTGATGAAGTTTAAACTAAGTTAAGGTGGTCAAACATGAGATTTTGTATATTCAAGAAAATTTGTAGCAAAAGAATCATAATTAATTATTTACTTGGAAAAAATACAAAAAAAAATTCATCACATCCAGACACAAGTCTACTACTTTTATCTAGAATCTTTAAAAAAATATTATCATTTGAATTTATTTAATGTGGTTAGACATACACCTACTTTTTATCTTTCTAGTCCTGATTGATAGACTTATTGAAAAGTAGATATTACTTTCAAACTATATAACATTTTTGAAATCCAAAATATGTGTCACATTCTATGATTTTCCTACTTCAAGAAAAATTAAAAAAGTTTGCAATTCTATAAATTTTAGACTAAATTAATGTGGTCAGACACAAGAGTTTTTGTATTTTAGAAAAGTTGTAGAATAAATATCATAATTATTTATTTACTTGCAAAAAAATTACAAAAAAATATGTGTCACATCTGGACATGAGTCTACTACTTATATCTAGAATCTTGTAACAAAAAATTATCATTTGATTGTGTTTAAGTTGGTCAGACATACACCTACTTCTTATTTTTTCCTGAAATTTTAATACTACTACATTGAAATTTGAAATTTTCAACATATAGAATAATTGTTTTTCAAAAAAGGCATAGTATCTTAGAAACTAAATTCACTTTTATACAGATTCTCTTCTTACATATTTTTGATATAATATTTATAACTTGTTTAAATTTTTATGTCAACTTGCCTAAACTTGATAATCTACCATAAAAGTCAATTGAAATATAAAGGAAATTAAACAAATGAAACCCCCTTTCAAGTGTAGCTCCTATGTTCTCCTTTCTTCTCCATTGAATTTGATAGATGTAGCTCTATGATCTTGAAAAAATCTGCACTATAATTGAAAGCAATATGATAGCATGAGAATACTAGGAGTGTGGTTGAAAGAAAAATGATGAAAAGAGAATATTAGGAATGTGGTTCACCCAAAAATGAGAGAAGTGATCTCAATTTATAGAATTTGAAGACCAAATCTCAAAATTAGCAAATTGATGTGAAAAATGGAAATTGTCATAGATTGTAGAAATTGGAAAATTTGGAAGAAATTTTTTTTCATTAATTAATAGAAACTTATGACAAATAGAATGCACAATTATAAATTAGTGAGTTAAAAAGAGAAATTTGTCATAAACTATGACAAATATGTCAAAAGGCAAAAAGGGAAAAATTATCATAAACTACGATAATTTATGACAAAAGGGGAAAAGTGAAATTTTCATAGACTATAACAATTTATGACAAAAGGAAAAGGGAAGGTGGGTGCTAAAAAAGAGGAAGTGGATGCTAGAAAAGTAGGTGATGCACAAATTAAGGGATAAAATCCCATTTGGAAAAGGAAGGAATTATTAAATTTTAAAATTTATTTATTTCCACAAAATGGAAATTAGGATTTAGGAATTATGAAAATTCCATAAATCAATAATTAGACAATTAATTAATTGTGAAACTATGGGAAAAGGGGATAAATAAATGTTATTTATTTATCAAAGCTTAGACTTAGAGATAAATTATGGGTTATTTACCCCTAAAGAAGGGAAATTTATTGATTTGACCAAATGGATAATTTTGATGAGGCAAATAATCGATTTCGATGATTTTGATAACTCTGATAATAACTTGAATTGATTTTAAAAGAGATTGATTAGGTCAAAAATGAGGAAAAATGAAGGAGAAATATTAGTGAATTAGGGATGCAGATTAGACATTGATGACATGTTAAAAAATGGGGACACATAGGTGTGAACCATTTTTAGGTGTCTACATTTTGCCCCTCTTTGAGACAATGTGATTGCGAGCATTGGTTCAAAGAAAAATAAAATATCATGCCCTAGTGGATCGATAGAAGGGAGGTAGGATGCCCCCTTGAAAAATTGGGTGGAAATTGATTTGAGGATAATTTTTTGAAAAGCTAATGATTGCAAGGAATGATGGAAGAAATATTAGTAAAAGACTAAAATTAGACAGAGAAAATTTAGTAATGATGAAACTTTCTTTCATAAGTACATTTAATGTCATGACAACTTTATTTAATATGGGAAACAGATACATCACACCATGACACAGAAAGTGAGGACGATAATGCAATCAATTTGTGTAAAAACAAACAAATAGTAGACAAAGAATGATCTCGTCCATCCAGAAGCATATGACATATGTGTTGTAGAATTTTTAAAACATCCCACAAGTAGAAGATGAAATAAAAAGAGATAAATCAATAAAAGATATGACTCACTAAACCAAGCAAGCCAATAATCATTCTGATCGATTTGTCAAAATTGATAGTTTTTTTTTTTTTTGAAATGATAGTGTTTGATTTCAGGAATGAAGTACCCTGTCTAAGATAGATATTGCCTATTTTTGAGTATACCACACCCTGTATAAGATAAGTTATAGTTTTGATAAAAGGACAAATTAATGTTGATTGATTGATTGTACAAGTTTGATCTGATTGATTGTTGTCATGATTGGATAGTTTCTCTATTGATAGTCATTTGTTTAAAGTGCAATGTTTTGGAAAGGTCTTTAGATTGCGTCTGTTGAAATGTTTGTCTTATAGCACAGGAAAATTTATTCAAAGCATAGAAATGGTTATGTATAAATTTATTGCAAATTTTTTAAGGATTTGATTGTTTGGGATTTTGAAAATATTTTAATGCTTTTTTTCTGGATATTTTGCAATTTTTAATATTTTTTAAAGATATTATTTTATTTTAGGAATTTTTCAACTTCGTATTTGATTTTTAGAGATTTGTTTAGGACATAATGGATTTTTGGGATTTTTTTTCGAATTGTATTTGGATTTTTAGGATTTTTTCAAGATCATATTTGAATTTTTAGGATTTTTTTCAGGATGCCTTCAATGCAATAAAGTGATGGTCACAAAGATCAACGGTTCTTAAAACCATGCTTCCAACTCTATCTCAAAGTTAGAACAATAGGTGGACATGCCCCCAGACAACAAATTATATACATAAAACCAAGGACAAGGTGCATTCAGACTAGTTATCTCTGAAGGAAGTGACTTTTAGGAATAACATCCACCAATACAACTGAGAGGGGGGGTGAATCAATTGTATGATAGATTATTAAAATTTAAACTTTGAATAACAAGAATATCAAATCAAATGAACACAATGAATGCCAACACAATAACCCAAAATTTGTTGTCGAGGAAACCCTGCTAAAGGTAAAACCCCAATGCAAATTAACACCCACTAATGATGTACTGAGAGTATAGTATTGTTGTTAAAATATCTATCCTTATTGGAAACTGATTAAAACATTACAGTACATAGTCCTTGTTAGAGGATAGACCCTGTTAGTAGTCAAGAAAAAGAGTAGGGTCACTGCCTAAGCTCACTTCCCAAAGAAGGTTATGTCCACCTTCAAAACTCACTATTTGTAACATAAGTGTATATAAGGAAAATACACAATCCTTGTGAACTATCTGGTAGAAATTGTCTTTGTTGGATCAGTTCCAATGAAGTACATACAATAGCCTCTACTCTACATGCTGCAAACACAAGCTCAACCAATATGAAATATTATATCATGTGATCTTAGATATAAGATCAAAACACCTTCATGTACACACAACTAACTTTGAACATTCTGAAACATCCGTACAGTATCCATACATTGTAATAACTAGCATGTTCTCTTCATAGAATCATATGGTGACATCAGAAAAAAAAATTGAATGACAACAACAATAATTACAACATCACTCAATGTAGTGATTAAACATATTAAATGTATCCAACAAACTCCCCAATGCATTAGCAATATCTAATAGTGACAGGGAATATTAACCAGTAATAGGCCATGAAAATGACACTAAGACAAACTCATCATGGAAAATATATGATCAAGGAATATAATAAAGCTAGATGGAACCATCATAGATAGAAGAGCAATGACTTACTATGCGTGGCACCTGTTTGCTAGGTTGTCACCATGGTTCTTGCCCAAAAAGCCTATTTGCTAGGTTTTCACTATTGGAAATTTTTTTTCTCTTTATTCTTCTTTTTTTGTGTCAAGACACCTATTTTCCAGGTTTTCATCATGACATCATCTTTTTTCTTTTTTCTATTTTTTCTTTTCTTTTTCATTTTTTCATTTTTTTTGGTATTTTTTTAGAAACTTTTTGCACTTTTTTTGTATTTTCAAAAAAATATGTGCAATACTTCTAGATATGCATGTTGTTGATTGCCTCTAGTAATGGGTCTCCCTCTGGAGTTGCAAGCCGATACACCCCAAATCCATATGCTGCAATAACTACATATGGTCCTTCCCAGTTGGGCTCAAATTTGCCTTGTTTGTCTCTATTTGGCTAAGTTTTGTTGTTCATCTTCAGAACCAAGTCTCTAATTTCAAAGTGATGATCTCTAACTTTATTATTGTAGCTTCTTCTAACATGGTTCTAGTAAGCTTGCAAATGAACTAAGGTATCTTGTCTCTGCTCATCTAGCATTTCTAGCTCATGTAGTATGGAAACTCTATATTTTTCATCATCTATGATATGTTGTAGAGATACTCTCAATGAAGGAATTTCAACCTCAAGGGGTAGTATGGCCTTAGTGCCATATACTAGAGAGTATGGTGTTGCATTGATAGGAGTGCGAATATTGGTTCTATAGAACCAAAGAGATGGATTTAATTGTAAGTGTCAATCTTGGCTAGCATCATTGACATTCTTTTGTAGAACCTTGACTATTGTTTTATTGGATGCCTCCACTTGGCCATTGCCCTATGGATAGTATATGCTAGAAAATCCATAATGAATCTTGAATTGCTTACAAATTTCTTTGACATCTTGATTCTGGAGTGGGCTACCATGATTAGTAAAAATAGCCATAGGAACTCCATAACAACATATGATATAGTTCAAGATAAACTTGGAAATTTGTTTTCTAGTGACATATGTCATAGGGATGGCCTCAACCCATTTGGTAAAATATTTAGTAGTTGTAATAATATACTTATGGCCATTAGAAGACATGTGTGTAATTTTCCCTATGAGATCAAATGCCCATTGTGAAAAAGGCCATGGAGAAATAAATGGTTGCAAATCTTGAGCAAGGGCATGAATCAAATTGATATGTATTTGGCACTAATAAAATTTCTTTGTAAAATTATAGGAATCTTATTCCATGGTGGGACAATAATATCCTTCTCTTACCAACTTCTTGGCTAGACTTAACCATTAAAATGACCCCCACATATATTGTCACTCACCTCATGTAAAGAAATTTCAGCTTCTCATGAATCAAGGAATCTAAGGAGGGTTTGGTTAAAGGATCATTTGTATAAGGTATCACCAATAATGACATATCTGGAGGATTGGAAAATAAGGGCTTTTCATTGGTTCTTGGAAAGGTCAGTGGATAAAATATGGGCATGAAGATAGTTGTGGATATCTTGATACCATGGGGAATATAGACCAAAAATATCACACATGAGCTCAGATTGTAGAATATCAAATGTTGGGATCAATAATTTCTCAATGAAAAACTCACAATACTCTTCATTTTGTGGCATGTTAATCATGGAATCCATGGCATCTTCTTGATTATTGTGTATCCTGGGAACATGATCGTGATGAACTAAGTTTTGAGGAACTCTAAAAGTTTCTTGTAGGGGCTTTGCTTCTCATCTTTAGTGTCATAGTCATCATTTACTTTATAGATGACTAATTTGGAATCATCATACGCTCTTAAGTGTTGAATTTTCCATAGTATTGCTAGTTTTAGTCCAGTGACCAAGGCTTTGTGCTCAAAAATATAGTTGGTACATGCAAAAGCTATTCTAAAGGACTTTGGAATGATATCTACTTGGGGAGTGACAAACATAATTCTATCTCTTGATCCATTTCTAGTACGTGATCCATCAAAATATAACTGCCACTAATTGGATTCTTCGAAATAAAATATGGACTCATCTGGAAATTCAGATAATAGAGGATGTTCAACTTGAATTGGAGCTTCTACAAGTTGATCTGCTATTAATTTTCCTTTAATTTCTTTTTGGTCAACAATTCAATATCAAACTTAAATAGGATCATGACCCATTTTTCCAAACATCTAATGAGTGTTGCTTTCCTAAGGATATTTTAGAGGGTCAATTCTTGAGATGAGCATTGTTTTCTGGTGGAGCATATAGTGTCTCAATTTCTAAGTTGTGCAGACCACAATGAGACAAGCTCTCTCAATGAGTGAATAGTTAAGCTCATATCCTACAAGTGTTCTTCTAATATAATATATAGTCTTTTCTCTACCTTTTTCATCATGTTGGGCTAGAAGAACTCCCAATGTCATTTTAGTAGTTGAAATGTATAATAGAAAGGGCTTCCCTGGGATGGGAGGCATTATAATGGGTGGATTATGTAGGCAACCCTTCAACTATTGAAAAGCTCCTTTGTGAAGAAAGTTCTAGAATGATTGATATTTATCTGCTAGTTGTGCAATGAATCTTCTAATGGATTGTAACTTTCCTTGTAAGATCCTTAATTGTCTTTGAGTAGTTAGTGGAGGCATTTCTAATATTTCTTGTACCTTCTCAAGATCTACTTCAATGCCTTGATGAGAAATAATGTAGCCCAGGAGTTTACAAGAAACTACTCCAAAAATACACTTCTTATAATTCAAACGGAGCTTGTAATTTTCCATTCTATCAAATATTGGGCTCAAAGTATTCAAGTGATCTCTTCTTGTGAAAGACTTGTATAGTAGATCATCTACATAGTCTTCCATTAATATATGCATGAAGTCATGAAAAATGGTATTCATTTCTCACTGATAGGTGGCTTCAACATTTTTGAGGTCGAAGGGCATGATGAAGTTCCAATAGTAAGTGTTGCAAGCACATGTGAAAGCCATCTTGGGTTGGTCCTCAAGAACAATTATGATCTGGTTATATCCAAAGAAGCCATCCATCAGTGATAGCATCTCATATCCAGCTATCGTGTCTACTATGAAATCAATGTTTGGTAATGGAAAATCATCTTTGGGACACACTTTGTTTAGATCATGAAAATATGTACATATTTTTAAGGCCCCATTCTTTTTACTAACAGGAACTAAGTTAGAAATCCAATCTGCATAATCAATAGTTTTGATAAATCCAACATCCAACAATTTCTTGAGTTTTTCTTTGACTAGAAGAGCTATTTGAGGATGCATCTTTCTTAATTTTTGTTTGGTTGGTTTAGCTCCTAGTTGTAGTGGAAAATGATGAAGAATAAATTTAGGATCTAGTCCAGGAATATCTACATAAGACCATGCAAAGTTGATTTTCCATGTCATGAAGAATTTAATGAATTGATCTTTTTCTTCTTGAGATAGTGATGCTGCAAAGTGTATGATTTTTGGATTACTAGAAGTCCCCAAATTTATCTCTTATGTCTTTTCTATCAATAGAGTTGAATTATCTTTTTGCAGGGGTATGTCCACTCTTCCATTCTTATGTGCCTCAAAGAGGTTTTCACCTTCAAATACGTCCTTTATTTTTACTTTTTTGTAGTCTAATGGTGCCTTTCAGTTTTCACCAGAAGACCTAATTTTTTTATTTTTTTATTTTTTATTCATTTTTCACTTTTGTGACTGGAAGAGGGAGTTGAATCCCCAAAATAAGTTTTAGTATCTAGATCAATGGAGAATCCCACTTTATGATCTCTTGATGGCATACCTTCCCTGAGCTCAAAAAATTCTTCTATAGCTTCATCATTTTTGAAGAAGTCTAAGCTCGATGGACCATGTTGATCACGATCTATTAGTTCAAGGTATAGTAAAGGGATGCCATTGTCAATGTTTCAAATGTCTTGGGAACCATGTGTAAGTATCAAGAGATAACTATTAGTGTCAATGGTTTCCTTAGATTCATCTTCAAAATTATAAGGACTAGGGTCCCAAAAAGTTTCAATCCAGGCTTGAGGACAAGTTTTTGATGGAGGGGTATTGTCGACATGTTTTTTTCAAGTGGTAAGTCATTGGGATTGGTAAAGATACAGTCAAGTGCATATGGCTTGGAAGAACATGAGGCCCATTCTCATTCATTAGAATCAATTTTTTCAGGTCAGGTGTCCTCAGATGCCTCTTGATAGCTAAAAAATTCACATTTTCACACAAGGGTAACTTAGTACATGAAGAGCCAATTTTCAAAGGTCTAAATCCAAGCCCAAGATTAGGTCATCCTTTTTCTTCAATAGTCTCAATAATTCCTTGTTTCTATACTTCAAGGCCACTACTACCATGATAGCCTCTTTTTTGCATAATTGTAAATCCAAGACCATACTTTTCAGTAGGAATGTGAACAGATTCTTGTTCTGAATTGTCTTTATGAGCCCATGTGGATATATTCTCATAGACAAGCTCATCTTGCAAGCCACCCCAACTAGTGAATATAGGAGAGGGGTCAATTTTTAGTGTGCTCGTAGGTTGTAATTTTTGTAACAGGTGTGGCTTTCCATATGATTTGGTGGAAAGAGGAAAATTCCCAATGTGAAAGCCTGAGACATAGAGTATTCTCCACAACATTTGTCTTCAATTTTCAACTTTCCTTGATTTAATTTTGTGAGAGAAAATGCATCAATATATTTAGATGAATTGCTTGGTGTAGCTTCACTTTTGAGAGGGACTTGTTGTTGGAAACTACAATTGAAACAATTGTTGTATTGTCATTGATGTCAAACCTTAACTGGTAAGACTATTACTACTTAGGAAAGTACTATATCTATTGTATTGTTGTGAAGGATTGGGTCAAGGTTGGTAGCAATAGCACCTAAGGAAAGGTTGAGTTATCTTGATATTACAATGTGTACTTGACTATGTTGTACAATGATGAGACAATGTATTGTTTATCTTAGTAAGTTTTAAGACTAAACTGTTAGGCTTAACTGAGAAAAAATGGAGAAATCATGTTTAAGCCGAGTGATGTTAGTGTCGACTGAGTCAGTATATGCCGAGAAAAATGCTATTGTCGATCAAACATCAGTTAATTATCGAGGAAGATAGTATAAGACAAGGAGATATTTTTAGTAATGACTGAGCTTTCTACATGAAGACTGAGCAGTTGATCATAGTATTGACCAAGCATCAGCATTTTTATATTTGAAGAGAATTTAGATTTGGAGCCGACATTGTTGAATTTTTGGATTATGTAAAATGTGTTGACTTTATTTATTGATTTTTTGAAAGCATTAAATGTGCTAAAAAATGTTTTATTGTAAATCTTTAAGAGATTTGAGATGATTCTAGAAAAGGAGACGAAGAACATAAAGCGGGTAGATTCAATGAATCTGACCTAACCCTAAGATTTGCAAAGGTGATTAAGTGGCAAAAGATGAGTATTAAAAGAAACCTAAGATTGGATGTAAAAAGTGTGGGTGAATAGAGAATGATGGAAGATCAGAAAGTTTATTGACTATATAAGCAAAAAGGATGAAGGAGAAGTATGGTGGTTTCTTGAAGAAAAGTTCCAAGCAGATCAGAGATGGAAATGGAAAAGTGTCAAAGTCAATAAGACAACATTAGTGTAGGGAATCGAATCTGATATTTGCAAAGTGAGTTGTATGTTTTTCAGATCAATATTGCTGCTACTTTCTAACCATTGTAACAGTCAAAATCATTTTAATAGAGGTTGACTTAACAGTCATTTGATAAATCCTTTGAACAAGGTTGCATTCTAATGGAATGTATGTAAGTCCTATAACAAGGCTCACTTTTGACAGGGTGATTAAATCCTTTAACCGGGTCACACCTAACAGTGTGTATTGTAACCTTTGACAGGGTTGGATTTTAACCGAGCTCACTTTAGAAGAGTGAAAACAATAGTAGCATGTTACAAAGTGGTTTTTCCCATATTGGGTTTCCACTATAAATCTTGGTGTCAATACTTGTGTGAATTTTATGGTTTGAACATTTTTTGTGTTTTACAAGTTAGATACAACTGGGTAGTGGACTACATTTTTGTATGTTTCTATTATTGAATTAGTGATGACCGAGTTAGTTTTTGTTGTTAGATCTGATTCAAAGTAAAGGATTTGAAGTTTTTTTTATACATCAGGACCTGAGAACAACTAATTCACCCCCCTCTCTATTGTTCTAAATCATATTAACAATTGGTATTAGAGCTTTGTTTCTTATTATTGGTGTTTACAAAAGTCAAGTTTAAAGGGGCTTGAAGAAAATGATCAGGATGTATAAGAAGGAGGTACCGAAGTTGAATAAGGTAAACTTCCCTACATGGAAAAGCTTGATGAAGCTACATCTAGCTAGTATTGGTGATTCTACAAAGTACTATGTTGAGAATGACTATGTCCCACCTATCACACCTTTGACTGCTGAGGAAATGAGAGCTAAGAAAGAACATAACTAGGCAATGTTGGAAATCGCATCTGCCCTAACCTATCTTGAATTTGAAGATGTTAAAGATTGCACAAGTGCCAAGGAAATGTGGGACACTCTTACAAAGATCTATGGTGGTGACTTAAATGTATTGAAATCAAAGGTTGAGAGTCTCAAAAGTAAGTTTGATGAGATGAGAATGCAAGAAGATGAAAATATGGCACAATATTGTGGTAGAATGAAAGAAGTTGTAAATGCTATTAGAGGTGCAAATGGGATTATTGATAATGAAATTATAATAAAAAAAGTACTAAGGACTCTACGCCCTATATATATGCTATCAAGATCTCTTGTATTCAAGAATCGAGATGTAAATCTACAAATGTGCTTACTTTGGAAACTTTAGTTGGCAAGCTGACTGCTTTTGAACTTTCTAACTATGACAATTTCATTGTTGGTAGTATTGGTAATGTTGAATCTACTTTCAAGTCACAATTAGTTTTGAACAAGCCTAAGAAGGAAAAAGAAAGATGCATCAGTGAAAGTGAAAGTGAAAGTGAAAGTGATAGTGATACTTCTAATGAAGAACTTGAAGATCTAGAAGCTCTTATGGCTAGAAGACTGAGAAGGGGAAAAGGAAAGTATAAAGGTAAACTCCATATTATATGTTTTGCATGTAATAAAGTTGGTCATATAGCTGCTAGATGTCCTAATAGGTAGGATAAAGATGATGAAAGACAAAGCAAACACAAAGATAGAAAAGATGACAGAAGCTACCGAAGGTTCAATGAATACAAAAGAAAAGCTAAGAAATCTTGTTACATTGCTGAAGAAGAAACTGACACTGATAGTGATGACTTTGAAATTGAGGTAGTCTATGATGCAATGAAAGATGAATCTGATGAGGATGAGAAAACTACATTAATTTCCTATGTGAACAAGAATGATAAATGGATCATTGACAGTGGTTGTTCACATCACATGACTGGTTACAAGAGTAAGTTTGAGACCCTACATCATTATAGAGGTAAAAGTGTAACATCTGGTAATGATGCACCATGTCCTATTAAAGGAAAAGGTTTAATTAAGCTGAATAATAAGATATCTTGTGATAATGCATATTAGGTTGAAGGTCTTAATTATAATCTGATAAGTGTTGCTCATCTCAATAGAACTAGTTACCAAGTGGAATTTCATCACAAGAAAGCTAAGATATTTGATGCTACTGGTGAAATGATTGGAAGTGGAGAATAGACTAAAGGTAATTTGTTCTATCTTGACCTATTTGAAGAAACATGTATGGTTGCACAACTTGATGACATTTGGCTATGGCACAAGAGGCTATGTCATGTTAATTTTGACAATCTGGTAGAAATAAGTAAGAAGAAGAAAGTAAGAGGTCTACCTAGATTGAAGAAACCTGAGAATTTGATGTGCAAAGAATGTCAGTTAGGAAAAATGGCAAAGTTAAGTTTTAAGAGCAAATCCTTCATTTCTGAAAACATTTTAGATTTGGTTCATACTAACCTTTGTGGACCTATGGGTATACAAAGTTACTGTGGTGCTAGATATTTTATCTTGTTTGTTGATGATCATACCAGAATGATGCATGTAATGTTTCTAAAAGAAAAATCTGAAGCTTTTCAATTATTTAAGTGGTATTTGGCTAAGGTTGAGAAGGAGATAGGTAGGAATCTGAAATGTCTTAGATCTGACCGAGGTGGAGAATTTAAATCAAATGAATTCAATCTTTTTTGCAATGAAAAAGGAATTAAAAGACATATGTCTACACCAAGAACACCTCCATAGAATGGTATAGCAGAAAGAAGAAACATATCTATATTGGATTGTGCAAGAACTCTATTGATTGAAAATAATGTGGCACAAAAATACTAGATAAAAGCTATAAGTACTGCTATCTACACTCTTAATTGGGTATAGATCAGGAAAGGTACAAATCTGACACCCTATGAATTATGGCATGGACATGCATCAAGTGTTAAATACTTTAGAATCTTTGGAAGCAAGTGCTACATATTAAAAGACACTAGGAATGGAAAATTTGATGCTAAAAGTGATGAAGGTATATTCCTAGGATATTCCACAAAAAGTAAAACTTATAAGTGTTTGAACTCTAACACTAAAAAAATTGTGGAAAGTGTGAATGTAAAAGTTGGTGAGTATGTAGAAAGAAATGAAGCCGACAGTTAAAGAGAACCAGAAGATTACAGATCTTTTGTGTATATTGAAGAATTAGAAGAGGCAAGTAACATACTTTCAGCTGATGCCAAGTCTTGGGTAAGCAATGTCAAGCGATAGGAAGATGATGTTGAGTATCAGGAAAATAGTGCTGAGAGAGAACAATAACATGCCAAGCGACAAGATAATGTTGTTGAGTATCAGGAAGGGGTTGTCGAGAATTCAAAAGTTGAATCTAAAAATCTTGTTGAGGAACCTGATGAAGAGGAGAAAAATGCTGAACCAATTTTGGAAAAATGGTGTAGGAGCACTTACACTAGACTCAACAAAAAATTCCCTTAATATTCCTAAACACATCTATCTTAGGTTAGATATATTAGCCAGACACCTAGACCAAGTTGTAAGGCCTAGTTCCAGAATTGGCACAACTATAAGCCCCTAGATAACTATGGTCAAAGTTGTTCAATGGGCCTAGAATCATAGGATTTTAGTTATTTTCATTTTTTTAAGGTTTTAGATCCATGTTGGATCACTAGATTAGGCATAGACCAAGTTTGGTCTCCTACTTTGCAAAAGTTGCAAAAATGTTGTAAAATTTGCTTAGCAACTTTAACAACTTCTTGCCAAAAGTTGTAATCAAGCCCCCAATAGTCAGATGGTTTAAAATTTAGTTGTAACCAATGGGGGAAGCCTTCAATAAGCCCTTTCAAGTGGGTGGAAGGTAATGATGTGTAATTTTGGCATTTGAATCAATAAAATAAACCATTTCTCTACAAATTCTCAGGAACAATGACCTAGTACGGACGGGTATAGACCAATGTGCATGAATCTTTGAGACCAAGAGATTTTTCATCCAATATTCTTTCATCTTCAATTGGTTTCATGTTTTGATTCATCTTAGATTGGGAAATATCAGGGTTTCTTGTGTGCTTGCCTGGATTGAAGGTCTCCAGCAGGATTTCAATAGGGTTTGATCTTTTGACCCAATTCCACCATGGGAATCTAATGCCCCTTGGTAGAATTTGACCTTTGTTTATGAACTTTCAAAATATGAAGGTTAGAGGTGGAGTTCTATAGGGAGTTGGTTTTTCCACAAAGCCCTAGGTGTACATCTCTATGTGTGCACCAGTTTGTGACTTAGGACAATCACCATAACTTTTGGTTGGGGATTCACCAAGACTCCAAAACTTGGATTCTGAGTTTGTATGTCCACACATGCCACCATACTGAGTTTGTGCATTGGCATAGGAGAAAGAGCACTTGTAGTGCATTTGGAAACCTAATTAGCCCTATTAGCCTGGTCTAACATTGTAACATCAGTGACTTCTGTTTGTCTCCACTCCTTGGTGCTTGGATATGTTTAGTAAAACCCAAAAGGGTATCAAAATACCTAACCAATTCAATATCTCATTTGGAAGCATTTTGACTTATGTTCAAATTTCCTTCTAGGAAGGGCTACAAGCCAAATCCTTGGGTTGTGAAGCAACTAAGTGCTATGGGGGACTTGTGAGTGAAAGAACCATTAGAACTAAAGGAATAGGACCTAAATAGGCCAAATCAGTGATTGTAGGCCACCCCTAGTCTTATAAGTCATTTCATGGGGTTTGGTTGTCTATTGAGTTAAGGAGACCTCTTAGTAACTTCTCAATTATTGGTGCTTGGGACTTGGTATAGCCTAGTGATTAGGTTGCCTTGGGTGTTTGGGTTGTGATAACCATTTTCCCTAGTCCTTACCATACTTTTGATAAGTATTGGGCACTTGATCCCCCACTTGGGTAGTCAAGGCATTGAAACTCGCCAATTATTCACTCTTTCAAGGCTTCCGCTTGCCACTTTGCATCACAAAATATGTAAGAAGACATCACAAGCCTAAACAAATAATTGGAGACAAAAATACTAGAATTCAGACTAGAAGTAAGACAAAGGATCCAACATGCTTACTATCTGAATTTGAGCCCAAGTCAACTAGAGAGGAATTAGAAAATGAAGACTAGATACAAGCAATGAATGAAGAGATTGACCAGATAGAGAAGAATGATTCTTGGACTCTAGTGCTGAGACCTGAAAACAAAAATGTTATAGGAACAAAGTGGGTGTTTTGAAATAAGATGAATGAAATGGTGAAATAACTAGGAACAAAGCTAGGCTGGTATGCAAAGGCCACGCACAAGAAGAAGGAATTGATTATGGGGAGACATTTTCTTATGTAGCTAGACTAGAAGGAGTAAGAAATATGCTTGCATATGCTGCTTATAAAGATTTCAAAGTATATCAAATGGATGTCAAGCCCGCATTTTTGAATGGTATACTAGAAGAAGAAGTTTACATAGAACAACCAGAAGGTTTTATTGATCCAAACAAAAGAAACATGGTATGCAAATTAAACAAAGCACTATATGGACTGAAACAAGCTCCCAGAGCATGGTATGAGAGGTTGCATAACTACTTGATACAAATTAGATTTTCCAGGACAAATGACACAAGCAATTTGTACATGAAAGATGAAGAAGGTAAAGGTATCTTGTTGGCAAAAATTTTTGTGGATGATATTATTTTTGGTGGTGTAGATGCCTTGTGTAAAAGATTTTCAAATGAAATGCAAACTGAATTTGAAATGAGTATGTTTGGTGAGATCAAATTCTTTGTTGGTTTACAAGTATATCAGATGATGAAAGGAATTTTCATTACACAGTCTAAGTATGTTAATGAGATACTGAAAACTTTTGGAATGGAAGATTCTAGACCAGTAAGTACTCATATGGCTACTGGACAAAAGTTATCTAAGAATGATGATGCTGCAGAAGTGAACCAGAATTTGTATAGATCAATGATTGGAAAATTGCAGTATGTCATACATAGTAGACTAGATATTGCATTAGCTGTTGGGATTGTGGCAAGATTCTCTACTAATCCTAAGGAAACACACATGATGGCTATGAAAAGAATTATGAGATATTTGAAAGGAACTACTGATTATGGACTGTATTACAAGAAGAATAACAAATTTGAACTAAGAGTTTATACAAATGCTGATTAGGCAGGAAATGTAGATGATAGAAAGAGTACTAGGGGTGGATCTTTCTTTCTTGGATAGAGACTAGTCTCCTAGACAAGCAATAAACAAAATTGCATTTCCTAATCTACTGCTGAGGCTAAGTATGTTGTTGTTGCAGTAAACTGTTCAAATTTGGTATGGATAAAACAATTATTGGTAGGCATGAAAGAATAAATCACTGAACCTGTTGTTATTCTTTGTGACAACATAAGTGCTATCAATATTTCTAAGAACCCAGTGATGCATACTAAGACCAAGCACATAGCAATCAAGTATCACTACTTGAGAGAATTGGTACAAGACAAAGAAGTCTGAATGGAATATGTGAATACAAAGGAACAATTAGCAGATATATTCACTAAAGCTTTACCAAGAGAAGCACATGAATACTTGAGAAGTCAATTAGGGGTTCTTCCCCTAACTGAGGCTTCCTAGTCAACCTAGGAGCACTGCATCAAATGTGCAACAACAGGTTATTTGAAAAATTGATGCAAAAGATTGTCACACTTTAGGACTAGCCTAGAGTTGTGAAAAAGAGCGAAGACACAGAATCAGTCATAAGCACGATGATAGAGGGAGAAACACTGAGCTACATATATAATACTTACATATGCTGGACGTTATAGTTATTTCTTTGGGATTTTTTGTCAAAGAGGGAGATGAATTGAGATGATATAATAACCACATGAACATGAAACTAAGATGAACTGAGTTGCTGAACTGAAATGAAAGATCAGGATATAGGGAGATCTGATACTTCTGACGGTCACAGAAGTGAGGCTTATAAATTTTGAATCAGAATGAAGCTAAGGATATTACAAATTTTTTTGATGGATAGATAAGTTTTTGGATTGGTTGGTAATCCATGTGTTATTTAGGTGATATCATATGGTGTTGCCATCAATGCCAAAGAGGGAGATTGTTGGAAACTACAATTGAAACAATTGTTGTATTGTCATTGATGTCAAACCTTAACTGGTAAGATTGTTGCTACTTAGGAAAGTACTGTATCTATTGTATTGTTGTGAAGGATTGGGGCAAGGTTGGTAACAATAGCACCTAAGGAAAGGTTGAGTTATCTTGATATTACAAAGTGTACTTGACTATGTTGTACAATGATGAGACAATGTATTGTTTATCTTAGTAAGTTTTAAGACTAAACTATTAGGCTTAACTTAGAAAAAATGGAGAAATCATGTTTAAGCCCAGTGATGTTAGTGTTGACCAAGTCACTATATGCCGAGAAAAATGCTAGTGTCAACCGGACATCAGTTAATTGCTGAGGAAGAAAGTATAAGCCAAGGAGATATTTTTAGTAATGACCTAGCTTTCTACATGAAGACAGAGTAGTTGATTGTAGTATTGACTGAGCATCAACATTTTTATATTTGAAGAGAATTCAGATTTGGAGCCGACATTGTTGAATTCTTGGATTATGTAAAACATGTTGACTTTATTTATTAATTGTTTGAAAGCATTAAATGTGTTGAAAAATGTTTTATTGTAAATCTTTAAGAGATTTGAGATGATTCTAGAAAAGGAGATGAAGAATATAAAGTGGGTAGATTTAATGAATCTAACCTAACCCTAAGATTTGCAAAGGTGATTAAGCAGAAAAAGATGAGTATTAAAAGAAACCTAAGATTAGATGTAAAAAGTGTGGGTGAATAGAGAATGATGGAAGATCAGAAAGTTTATTGACTATATAAGCAAACGGTTGAAGGAGAAGTATGGTGGTTGCTTGAAGAAAAGTTCCAAGCAGATCAGAGATGGAAATGACAAAGTGTCAAAGTTAGTAAAATAGAATTAGTGTACGGAATTAGATCTAATATTTGTAGAGTTGTATGTTTTTCAAATCAATATTGCTGCTACTTTCTAACCATTGTAACAGTCAAAATCCTTTTAATAGAGTTTGACTTAACAGTCATTTGATAAATCCTTTGAACAAGGTTTCATTCTAATGGAATGTATGTAAGTTCTATAACAAGGCTCACTTTTGACAGGGTGATTAAATCCTTTAACCGGGTCACACCTAACAGTGTGTATTGTAACCTTTGATAGGGTTGGCTTTTAACTAAGCTCACTTTAGAAGAGTGAAAACAATAGTAGCATGTTACAAAGTAGTTTTTCCCATATTGGGTTTCCACTATAAATCCTTTTGTCGATACTTGTATGAATATTATGGTTTGAACATTTCTATGTTTTACAAGTTAGATACAATTGGGTAGTGGACTACATTGTTGTATGTTTCATTTATTGAATCAGTGATGAGCGAGTTAGTTTTTGTTGTTAGATCTGATTCAAAGAAAAGGATTTGAAGTTTGTTTTATATATCAGGACCTAAGAATAATTGATTCACCCCCCCCCCCCTCTCTGTTGTTCTAAATCATATTAACACTTGTTGTGCATGGACATCTCTCAAATTAGCACAGAATTAGAAAGGATTTGGATTTCTTAGGATAGTAATTTCCATGTCATCATGAGAAAATTTTAGGAACTGATGATAAGTAGAAGGTATAGATTTCATAGCATGGATCTAGGGACATCCCAAAATCATGTTATATGGAATATCCAGATCCAAAACTTGTATTAAAGTATCTTGAGTTGTTGGACCAATTCTGATGGGAAACACGATGACTTCTTTAGAAAGACATTCAATGTCACCATATGCTTTGATTGTAATTCTTCTAGAAGAATCAATGTCATCTACTGTGTAACCAAGACCAATTACAACTTTCAAGGAATATATATTAAGTCCTGCTCCACCATCTATCATGACTCATCTAACCTTACAATTATGGACAAAAACATCTAGGTGCAAAGGATCATTATGATTGATCCTATCTTTGGATATATCATTAGGGGGAGAAGTGACATGTTGGGATATGGAAAAGTGCCTGTCGACCATGGCCTGAAACTAGGAAATATCAATGTCATTTGGGATAACAGACTCTTTCAAGGCTTTATCTAAGATTTCTTTATGTTGGGGGGTATACATAACAACTCAAGGATTGAAATTTGGGTAGTTTTTTTCCAAGTTGGTCAACAAGGTTATACTTAGTAGGAGCTCAAGGTTTGGAAGGGGCTCTAGGTATAGTAATATTAGTATGGAGAGTGGTAAACACACATTAAGGATTTTTATTCTTGAAGGTAATGGTTGAAATAATGGAATCCGACTCAGAGAAACAATTAGGATATAATTGTGACCAGTTTGGGTGTAATTGACATTGGACCTTGAATTTGAATTTGAGCTAGATGCCTTGTCTTTTCCAAGGTCAATCAAAGGATCTTTGAAAATAGTCTGATATGTATTATAAGAGCTAGTAGGAGGCTCTACTTCAATTAGCCTTGATCGATAAGGTTTTGTACCAAATTTTTCAATTGGAAGCACACAATCATTTTGTGGCCTTTAGATTGATGATGTTAAAAATATTTATTATTATCCCACCATACGGGTTTCTCTGTAGGTTTTTTTATAATCTCAGGTAATTGAATAAATTTTTTTTGGAGTAATTGTTGCAACACTGAATCAATTGGTTCACCTAATGGTTTGAACGTCCTCTATGGTTCGTCTCTATTCCATGGAGATCGATGCTGTCAGTTTTGTTGTGCATCTTCAGTCCTCTATGGTTGAGTTGATGCTTGAGGTATTGTCTAAGTTGATGTTTGTGTATTTGTATGGTTGGACCCTTTGAGGCTAAGATTTCCTTGTGTTGTATTTACCATGCATGCATCAAAAACTCTATTATTTGTAATATTTTTATTCTGATACTATAATTTTGTCTTTTCATATGAAATTCTTGTATTTTTATTGTCCTTATCAATCTTGAGGACTCATTTATGGATAAGAGAATATTCAATACAAATTCCTTTTCTCATGATTTTTTCAATGGTGCTTGGACTTTTGATCTTCGGCTCATACATTAATTTAGGCACCAAATTTTCAATGAAGAGGTTCACTTGCTACTCTTCTCGAATGTCAAAAGGACATGGACTAATCAAGCTTCTCCAATGTAGCAAGATGTCATGAAGGATTCTCTTGCCTTTTTTTTTGTTGCACATATATCTAATAATGTAACCTCATGAGAGATATTGAAAGTAAAATGAGATATGAATTTTCCTACCAATTCATTCTAGGACATTATATTCCCTGAGAGCTTAGAATACCATTCCATTTCTTGTCTACCAAGGCTATGAGGAAAAAGATGCATGGGATATGTTTTCTCATTGCTCAATTCTATACAAGATATAAAGAATTCTCAAATGTGATCAATTGGATTGTCTTTCCCTCTGTATTTATCAAATTTGGGTACTTCAATTTTTTTTGGAAAAGGAGGCATATAAAAATCTTTAGCAAATAGATTTGGACATAGATCCCTTTCTATATAGTATATCTTTTTATGCTTCATTTCAAATGCTTCCATTTGTTTCTAAAAATGCTTGAGTTCTTGAGCCATCTAACCATTAGGAGGAGGATCTTTCTTTGTTTATTTTTCAACTCTAGGAGTATCTGCTTCTATAGATGCAATAGATACTATATCATGTTGTAGTACTAGAGATTCTAACTTATTGCCCAATTGGATCCAAAGAGGTCTTTGATGGATCTGTTGAGACTAATATTGTGTTTCTGGTTGTGGATCTTCTACTTGATGTTGATAGGGTTATTGATATTGTTGAGGTACATGTTCATCATACTGTGACACATATTGATATTGTTGCATAAATGGTTGTTGTTGAAATCTCTAAGTAAAATGTTGTTCCAGTCTTTGCACAAATTGTTGTTACTGTGATTCTCGAACAACTTGATGTTGGTGAGATCTTTGTACAAAGTGTTGTTGTTGAGGCTTTGGAACAACTTTTTATTGGTGAGATGTTTGCAAAAACTATTTTTGAGGTCGTCGAATAACTTGTTGTTGAGAATATTGTAAGAATTGTGATTGTTGTTCTTGTAGTGGAATTTGTTGATGTCAAGCTTGTTGTACAAACTGTTGATGTTGAGCTTGTGGCATAAATTGTTGTTGTTGAATTTGTGTCACAAATTGTTGATGTTGACTATGTGGCACAAATTGTTAATGTTGGAACTGTTGTTGCAATTTAATTGGGTATTGAACATTGTATGAAGGATAAGATCCTTGACCCACTTGACATTGTGGCCTTTTTTGTACACGTTTCTTTTATTTCTTGGATTCTTGATAACATCCCTATGGAGAAAGTATCTCACTAAGATTTAAAACTTTTTTCATGGACTTGCTTTTATTTTTCTGCGATATCATATTAATTTGTGCTTGGTCCTGCTGCCATATTGATGCTTTTTGTGAGGCATATGCTTGATATGGTATCAAAGCTTGTTGTGATACATGTACTTGATGTGATATTGAAGCTTGTTGTTATACAGGTACTTGTTGCAATGTAGGCACTTTTTATATTATTGGTACTTGTTGTGATGTAGAAACATTCATTTGTTGTGTTGTGCTTGTATGTTGTATCACTTTTCGTGGAATAGGAGTAATATCAATTATGTTGATTTTCTTGGGTTCATTCAATGTGCTTGTTTAGTTGTTACACAAGACACATCTATCATTTGAACTTTGGATACCTCTAATGTATCAACATTTGGTCCTTATGTTGTATTTGAAACTTGTTCTTGTATTGGAAGATAAGTCGATAGTAGAGGACCACTTTGTATAGTATTTATTTCTTCCAAACAAGGTATATTTGGCATCCCCAAAGAAAATAGAATGGATCTTTTACTTGTTGATTCATTTTCATTTGTTGTTTGAAATCTAGCCTTAATGTCTTTTGTGGGTACATCCTTAGAGCATTATCAATACCAACTATCCTAAGAGAGGATGTTGTATCAAACAAAGGGTTATTACTTTGTTCAAAGGTATGGTGTTGAAGAAACTCAATAGTTAATTCCTATCATGATCTTCTTTGCATTACCTTTGTAGTTGGATCTTCCAAAGTTTGCTTCACCTTTTGTTGATCATAATTTATTAAAGGTTGGAATTCTTCCGAAATAGGTTGTTCTTTCTTTTATTATTTCAACATTAATTGGGGGTTTATAATCTTCTTCAATATGCCCAAATAATGCATCAGATTTTGTGTTACAATGTAATCCACTATCTTTTGCAGTTGCTTGTTTTTAACTACCTCGTCAATTTGGTCTATTGGTAAATCTTTAAATGAAAGATGGTTGGCATGAGAATCTTCTGATTTAGATGAGGTATTTTATGAGTGTTCAGGATCATAAGTATTTTGAGGATTATATATTTTTTCTATAAAAAATCCAAATTGAAAGGATCCTTGAGGTACTTGATCAAATGTCTCATGTTGTTCTTCTCAAGATGTGCTTGTGACACTTCCATATCCTTGTTGCAATGGTACAAAGATAGGTTCAAAATTTGGAGGGGGGGGGGGCATTGAATCATACCATCACTTGGTCAAGTAGTGGATGGGTACCCCATGTTACATATATCTTCACTTTGGTTCAAATTAGGAAATGCTTGAGTGTTTGTAAGGACTTTTGAAAATGTGACATGTCTTGAGTCATAATGAATATCTGTCATTTCTCTTGGAGGTTGCATATTGATTGGGTCCACTTGTTGGAATGTCATACCTTGTCTTGGATCAAATAGAGATTGAGACTCACCTTGTGACATGAACATGGGTGTATAATTATCTTGTTTTTTTTTCAGACATTTGGGACCTTGTGAAGTCTGACATGATATCTATGTGTAAATGTGATATGTTTTTGTCTTTTTTCAGAATATAGGAAAATGTTAATGCAATTTGAATATGCAAGGACTTATGGGATATGCAAATGCAAGATTTTTTTTATATTTTTGGAAAATTAAGAAATGATAATACAAAATGCAATTATGTTTTTTGGATTTTAGGATATGATATGCAAAATGAAATTGTGTCTTCAGACTTTAGGATATGATATGCAAAATGCAATTATGTTTTTGGATTTTAGGATATGATATGCAAAATGCAATTATGTTTTTGGATTTTAGGAAATGATATGCAAAATAAAATTATTTTTTTGGTCTTTAGGATATTATATGCAAAACTAAGGTTTATGTAAATAGACTTAGGACTTTGGATGCAATTTAGGACTTGGGATTTTGAAATTTCTTGAAATGAAAAATCTTGGAAAATATAAACCTAGGAGTATAACCTTATACAGTTGGATATTGGATCTTGACTTTGCAAAAGAAACAAAACATTGAAAAGAAAAAAGGACCAAATCAAACCCTCCAAGACATGGATAGGGTTGATTTTTAAAAAAAGGATAAAAATGACAAAATATTTGAAAAGGACCAACAAAGTTAAGATCCCTTATCCATTAACATAATGTAAGACTCTACGATTTGCATTTTATTTAGATTTTTGGATTTTGCAAAAAGCTTTAAAGGGTTCTATATGCAAGGATTATTATGAATACTTTGGAAGGATGATTTAAATGCAAGGATTTGAAAATGATCATGAAAAACTAGGGTATGCAAAATGAAGATTAGGACATACAAAATGAGGACTAAGGATGTGCAAAATGAGGTTTATGCTATGCAATATGAAGGATTAAGGATATGAAAAAATGAAGGACTTATGAAAAATGAGGACTCCTAATCATGTCATAAGGTTCCCAACTAAGGTTCATGAGGTTTTTATTATGTCAACAAGGATTTTTCAAAATGAGGATATGTGTGACCAATGTGTTCTTTAGGAATTGTTTGCAAAGTTTATGGATTTAAGGGTGAGTGTTTTAAAGTGTTCTTAATGTTTTAGATTCACTCACACAAGACACATCAACCAAGAATGGCCATTGTAAAATGAACAAACATGCTACAACTTAGGCTTGTAAAATAGTATTCACTGAATTCCCACTTGAACTAAGTTCACCTAGACCTACTTAGGGTGAACAACTTAGAAGCTTGGAGGTATGGGCTCCCCCCTTAAAGTACACTCACTTCTCAAGCACACGAAGATTTGAATTCCAATGGTCATCACTTCTCAAGGACCCACTCTCTCTACCAAGAGCCGTGAAAAGTGTGGGATGTCTTCACGGGCATGGGTGTCCCCTTGCATCAGTGAATAGAGGGTTTTTGGCCAACTAAAAAAATGTTTTTAGTCCAAGACATCTAGTTTAATGGGTGTGTGATAAACTCCCTTAGGAGGTCTCCCATCCTTGATAACCAAGGTTTTACGCATCACTAGGGTACTAGAGGAGAGCTCTCACCCAACCACACTGTCGATTGGATTTTTAGTCACAATCACACATTTATATAGCAGTTTGAATGGAGACCTGAATTTTCCCTATTACCACTTGAGGTCATCCCTTGGGGTGTTCAAAGTGAATACCTTGGTCCAAGGCATGCCTCTCTAAAATAATTGCATATATTTATCTTCACCCAAGATCCACGAACATGGGGGAACACCCCACAATGCAACGGTAAGTTGCGAGCCTCTCATTTGGGAGGTCTTGGGTTCAAGTCTTCTTGAGCCCCTTGTTGATCTTGGCTTCGGCCTATTACCCATCAAAAAAAAAAAAAATCCACGAACATGAGGGGAGAGGATACATCCATACAATTCTTGGGATTACGGAAGAAGGTGCACCAATCACTTAAAAGAAAAAGTTTATTTTCCAATTAGATAAGAAATGTGATAGAAAACACAATTTATGGTTCTTTTCCTTCCGAATTAAAATTGCATGATAATTGTTGTTCATTAACCCATTAAGAAAGGAAATATGACAATTTTTTGTTCTTTCCCTTCCTAATTAAAATTATGTGAAAATTGTTAGGTTCTTTGATCCACCTAATTAGACTATGTGAAAATTGTAATTCATTTACCCATCTAATTAGGCTATGTGCAAATTTTTTTTCATTTTGTCCTAATTAGGCTAGATACAATTTGTTATTCATTTACTTCCTAATTATGCTATGTGCAATTTATTGTTAATTTCCTTCTAATTAGGCTAGATGTAATTTGTTGTTTAGTTATCCTCCTAATTAGGCTACATGAAATTTGTTGTTCATTTTAAGACCAAGTAAAGAAATTGATTTGTTGGATGCTTAAAATGAAAAATCTTTCATGTATCACAAGTTAGACTCCAAATGCACAAATCTTTTTCCCCTACCTACAAACACATGAAAAACAAGAAAAAAATATTAGAATTGCATGTTCACGCTAGGTTCACCAAATGCAAGACTAGAAAATGACATTAGAAAACATAAATCAGAGAACCACAAATCTCATTAAAAAAATATATGTAAACCAATCTAATCTACCATAAAAGCCACTTGAAATATAAAGGAAATTAAACAAACAAAACCTCCTTTCAAGTGTAGCTCCTATGTTCTCCTTTCTTTTCCATTGACTTTGATTGATGTAGCTCCATGATCTTGAAAAAATATGCACTATAATTGAAAGCAAGGTGATAGCATGAGAATACTAGGAGTGTGGTTAAAAGAAAAATGATGAAAAGAGAATATTAGGATTGTGGTTAACCCAAAAATGAGAGAAGTAATCTCAATTTATAGAATTTGAAGACCAAATCTCAAAATTAGCAAATTGATGTGCAAAATGGAAATTGTCATAGATTATGGAAATTGGAAAATTTGAAAGAGGAAATTTGTCATTGATTAATGGAAACTTTTGAAAAATTGAATGCACAATTAGAAACTAGTGAGTTAAAAAGATAAATTTGTCATAAACTATGACAAATGTGACAAAAGTAAAAAAGGGGAAAATTATCATAAACTATGAAAATTTATGACAAAAGGGAAAAAGGAAAATTGTCATAAACTATGACAATTTATGACAGAAGGAAAAGGTAAGGTGGAGGCTAAAAAAGAGGAAGTGGAGGCTAGAAAAGTGGGGAAAGCACAAATTAAGGGATAAAATTCCATTTGGAAAAAGGAGGGAATTATTAAATTTTAAAATTTATTTATTCCCACAAAATGGAAATTAGGATTTAGGAATTATGAAAATTCCATAAATCAACAATTAGCCAACTAATTAATGTTAAATTAATTAATTGTGAAACTATGGGAAAATGGGATAAATAAATCTAATTTATTTATCAAAGGTAAGACTTAAAGATAAATTATGGGTTATTTACCCCTAAAGAAGGGAAATTAATTGATTTGACCAAATGGATGATTTTGATGAGGGAAAGAATCGATTTTGATGATTCTGATAACTCTGATAATGACTTGAATTGATTTCAAAAGAGATTGATTATGTCAAAAATTAGGAAAAATCAAAGAGAAATATTTGTGAATTAGGGATGAAAATTAGACATTGAAGACATGTTAAAAAATGGGGACACAAAGGTGTGAACAATTTTTAGGTGTCTACAACTACAACAGTGTTTTAATATCATTTGAAATTTGTTTTGATGACTTGTAGGATGGGGGTGCATTATTTCATTCCATGGTTTAACCATGGAGTGGTATTGGACATAAGAAAAGGGTGCTAATTTTGCTTTTCTTGTAATTGGGTTGCTTGACTACACACTTTGGGTGAAAATTACATTATTGTGGGTAGCTTGCAATTTTTCTCCAATTTCAAAGATTTTTTTAATGATCATATCTGTACATTCGAAAGTTGATTTTGATCATAATTTTATGTGTGATGATAAAAAATGATATTTTATTTGGAAATGGGTATTTAGAAATGGGTATCAAGGAGATGAATTTCTTTTGAATTCAGTAATTCCAGTTAATTTTTGAGCAAACAATATTGCAGGGAATTCATCGTGAATGTTTCTTTGACCAACAAAGTTAGCCTTGAAGTGTTCATTGAGTCTTTATTGTACTATGTAAAAATTATGTATTGGTAATTTTTCATGATGAATGATAGTTTTATCTTTAAATGATTTTGCATACAATGACCAAGTTGCACTAAATGAGGCATTATATTTGTCATAAATGTCTGGCTAAAGTAGTTATAAATGCATTTGATCAATGTTACAGAGGGGAATGGAATTTGTGTTTTTTCTTATCTTTCAATTAAATTAAAAAGGTTATCAAAATGTTGTAGTTTAATTAGTTGAGCATAATTGATAGAGGTAATCATATGAGGGATGGGGTTATCATGTCCTATGATTCAACCTCATGCTCCTATTAAAAATCTTCTATTAAAAAAATAATAAATAATCAAACATTTAAAAACTACTCTTTATAGTGAACTTTAATGGTTCTATTACAATTGTTTACCTAAGAAATTATTAAAGACATCAAGTTTTAGCAGTCAAGAATATGATGATTTTTGTATATTTATGAATTTGATTGTATAAATTTTTCCATAAATGTTGTCATCACACTTTATGATCCATCATCAAAATGAAAAAAATAGGAAAAATATGATATACTCGTAACCTTACTGTTCATTATTGGGGTACAATCTAGGAATGAGGTACTCAGACTTTATAAAATGGAGTGGTGGCTATCATAAAACAACCAATGAATTTATTCAATAATTTAATTTAGGGCTGTAGAAGATCCTTCACCATTTGAATACAAATTTGAAAGGATCATTCTTCATCTATATCAATACTTACAACCTATTACTAAGCACCATTCACAATTAAAATAATAAGAATTCCATTAAAGCCAAAAAATTCTTAGAGTTTATGATTATAGTTTGTAAAGAAATTGGATTAGATTATATAAATTTATTAGTTGGTTTGTTATAGTAGAAGCAAATTTATTTGTAAACATTTGGACTTTTTGAAAAAAAATTGACGTCCAGCTGGTAATTATTTGAATGGATAATATAGGAATGCTAAGGAGAAACATGATAGTGTGTGTTAGGAATGGGAATACTGAGAGGGGGGGTGAATCAGTGTTCACTTTATTTTATCTTTTTACTTAATCTTAAACTAAACTTAAATGGTTAATTAAGTACTAAAATGAACATCCACATAAACATGAAACATGAAATGAACACATAACACCAATATGGTTATGGGAAAACCCAAATAGGTAAAAATGACAATGGAAATTGACACCCACTAATATTTTTTACTAGTGTCTTATGATCCTTGTTAGAAGATCCTTAACCCTGTTAGGAGTTGATTTACAATATGTTGAGTACAATAGACCTTGTCAAGTGTCAGACCCTGTTAGGAGTTTTTTACAATAAACCCTGTTAGGGGTGTGGATGCACTATCCTAGAGCTCACTACTCAAGTGGTGAAGGCTACAACCTTTTGATCTCAAATACACACTTTATCTATTGGATGAACTGTCACTATGACACTACTTTTCTGATCAGTTCCTTTAATGCGCTAATGCTTTGACCTCTTGTAAAGCTCTAATACATCTTATAGACTCTTTGCACACTTCTTCTATGCTTATCTCAACTCTATTACAACTTCCATACCAATTACAATGGGTGTATCTCATATTTATATGCGCATACAAAATAAATAACTAGGTCAACCCTTTAACTGATTACATACAATGCTTCCAAGTGAATTGGCTCAGGTGTGTTTACAAAAAAACATATTTACATGTCAGAAACCTAATTACAATAGGGGAATGGCCTTTAAAACATAAGATTATAACTACAAATCAAAATGCTGACAGTCAGTTGCTTACTCTGTTCTTCTCTGGCACACACTAGCTGTGTAACTTCAACTATCTGTAACTTTTTAATACTTGCATATTTGATCATGCACTCATAGATTAAGCATGAATATAGTCTAACCAAATTATCTTTTAGGGCACATACTATAACTTAGTCTTGCACATGTACACTAATGCTCTGAGCTTTAGGTACTCTATACACTGTCCAGTCTTCAACACTTAACTGATTTTTTATCTTCTCATCAAGTGCATTGACTCAAAACTACTATATGACTTTGTTTCCATAATGAAAACACTATAATAAGTCATATACATCAATATAGCCAACTTTCCAACAATCTCCCCCTTTGTCATTGATGGCAACAAAGGAATATGGCCAAGTTGCTAACTGTTCCTTAATACAAAAAACTTTTATCTTATATATTCTTATACATAACTTTCTATCTTATATCTCCTCATACATATCTATAACCCATATTCTATACATACTCCCCCTTTGACATTAATGACAAAGGTGCTTCAAAACTATATATACAACTACTTAATGTGAGAGAACATCTGAATATGCAATCTGCAAGTTTTGGATCTCTTTCTTCAAAAATGTAATCAGTGAGTTTACAATCTAGAGATGGGTGCATAGTGCATACTGTAGCTTTTGCATCTTCTCCAAATCTATGTTGGGACCTTTATCATAATTTATCATGGTGGCATCTATCTCCTTGATATTCTAATTGAGTGTATCTAGTGAGGGCACAAGAGCATTCCTTAGCTGAGTCTGCCTTGCCCTTATCTTGGACATCTCTTTTTCTGTCTTCTCAATCTTATCTATTTTTCTTTGGTAGACATTGTTACACATATTCAAATCAATGGATGGATCTTCCATTGATTTCCTTATGCTATCTATCATAGCTTCAACCTATTGTACCTTCTTGTATAGATCACTAGTCAACTTGTCCTGGTTCATACAGTCTGCAATAATATTTCTACCCTTTGTTGCGAACTCCTTCAAGGATGCTTGACTGGTTTTTAGTGAGCTTAGGTGAAGTTCATAGTTGCTAACCAATTCACTGAGCCTTTTCTTCAAATACTTCTCTTCTGCAACTAAGGATGCAAATTATTCCAGGCTAGAGAAATTACTCTTGAACTGTGAGATTATTGTACTCACATCATCAACGGATTGTACCTTGGACACTTTCTTATCTATTGGTAACAAGTTGTTTAAGATGTTTTCTGATTCTAAAAGGAGGGGATTCCTCATTACATGTTTCTCCTTGTCTTTCTCCATAGCTAAGATGTTGAAATTGATCAGTTCTTCTTCTCCCCAAGAGTCCAAACTAGTTGTGTTAGGAGTCAAACTTGACAACAATGCTGTTGAGGGTGATGGTGCGATGGGAGTGCTATCCACCATTTTTCTTATTTAACTCTTATTTCAACATAAGGCTTATCTTTTGTTTCATTTTATTTTTCCTCTTCTTTCTTTTCTTCTTCTTTTTCATTTTTTATATCCTCAATCAATACTTCTTGTGGATTGGGAGAATTGTTACCACATTAGATTTCAGCTTCTTGTGTGCTCACAAAAGCTTCTTTAAACTTGTCTAGATCTTTATCTGTGGCCACCATGGCTATCTCTACATTATCAATGATAATGGTGCTGCCTTTTAGTGACTCTGTCATTGGCCCAGACTTATCTTCCTCTGTATGTGTTTCTACTACACGCACTGATTCTTGGGGACCTATCATAGGTACATTAGTAGTCTTTGACTCTTTTTTAATCATTGAGGGTACTTGAGCTATGGGCATAGTAGCTGGATACATGTGTCTATTCATGAAAACCTTCTCAAAGGATTTCTTTGTTTCCTTTGCAACCAATTCATATTTCTTGTCCATTATGTGTAGGGTCCTTGACTAGGTTCTAAGATGTGGCTTTACCAGATCTAATAAAAAGGATTTTTCCTCTAGAGAACAAACTGGCAAAATTTCATCTAAGATCTTCTCTCTTATTCTTAGATCCTCTTCAATAACTTGTCTCTTTAGGAACTCTAAGATGTTCCATATTCTTAAACTTCAACATGTGTTTGACAATCATTCCATGTATCTCTGATTTGTCAATCTCACTGTATTTCTCATAGAACTTTCCTACTTGATCAATTCTTCCTTCATCAATGATTCTTGCACTCAATACACTGAGACTAGGTTTGAAACTTACTTTGGGAGGTGCTTGAGGGTTCTTCCTACTTCTTGTTGCTCGGGAGGATGGATAATTGGTGCCAACCTCTTTCTTCCTCTTTTCCATTGTCCTATACTCTGGAGGAGTAGTAAGATCAATAGTTACTATGGGCACATAAAGAGTATCATCATTTTTACCCTTCTTGTCATTTGATTTTTCTATTTTCACTTTCTTCAACTTAGGATCTATAGATTCTATCTTTGCTTTTGTTGCGCTCTCAATTTCCAAAGTAATCTTCTCTTCCCTTGCTTTGTCTAGGTCTAGTTGAGACACTCCATGAATTCTCAAGATTTCTAAGGTAACCTTGGCAACCTTCCTCTTTCTTGTTGCATTGTTTAGAATGACATCAATTTCTTTTGTTTTCTCTTCATAGGTTCTGCATCTTGGCTCATTAGGGTCTTCGAGGGCTAAAAGCAATACTTGTGCATATGCTTTTAGGACTTGTTCCTCAACCTCATATCCAAGTGGATGGATCCACTTTGTCCTTGATTCAACTTCCTCCATGCATGTTATGTTTGTCTCAACCATGAAGCAAATGGTATCTTTGTATTTATCAACTATTTTCTCTGGTATTTTGTACCTCATCTGCATTTTGGCCCTGAAATTCTTCAACTCTAGTGTCATGCAGTCCTTCAATGTACTTTTAGTACATGCCTCTTAAACACATATCTTTTCTTCTTTGCAATATCAAACATAATAGGAGTAGCCATTACTTACTTGAAAAATTTATTTCGTAATGGCTTCCAAGATCTTCTGAATTAGTGTGATGATCTACGGTTTCCACTACTGATCAAATGCATAACTAATCACTGATGAATCAATCTGCAATCCTTCACAATCAAATGATAGGGCTCTTATACTCTCCAATCACTCTGAGTTTGAATGCAATGAGGCATTTACAAACTTTTGTGAACTTTAAAGTGGAAATTATGTCATTAATGCTAGTCGCATAAACCAAATTGTTACTTGAAAATTTCTAACTTTCATTCTGTAAAAAATTAGCTAGTGCGCTCTTGCACAAAGGTTCTGCTAGTATCCAAATTCTTGAGTCCAAAGGCACATACTCTAAGAGTGAGTATACCAGCCGTGCAGGGGTCTAGAGCTAAATTAGCTCCCCCTATGACCCTGAGGGCCATTCATCTAGATGTAGAGGGTGCGTCCACTGTGGATGCATCCAATACATACTCATCAACCTTATCCTTCTTTTCTTCTAACCAAATCAATATCACATCCTCTGAAGATTTCACAAACTTGACTTCTCCTTCAGGATCCAATATTGGGTCTTTGAGCTTTTTAGGGCTTTCCTGACCTTGCATCCTTGATCTACAAAACTTTGAGATGTGTCCAGCCTCATTACAAGAGTGACAAATGATTGGAGGCCTTATATTCCTCGATGCATTGACATGGGTCACCATTTTGCATTGCCTAGTTGAGTGACCATTATAGTTACATAGCTGACATGTAACATTCTAAGAACTTCTTACATTTGACTGATTCTAATTTCTCTGATTATATTGAGTCTTATTCTTCTAACTTGTCTTGCAATTCATAGCTCTATGACCAAATTTATTGCATGAATAACAGTAAACATTAAAAGGTATTACCTCTATATAGTTCCTTGTTGTATGTCCATGCTTGTTACATGCATAACAAGTGTGGTCTACTGGCTTGCGCTCATTCTTAGGTGGTTCAATATGATCTTTAGTCTGACTTCCAATTTCTTCAGCATCCGAGGTGCCTTCTAGTGCTTTCATTCTTTCTCACATGTTGTCAATCTTATTTTGTGCTTCATTGTATCCAATGCAGCTAGTATCTCCTTTAGTTCTTCTTGCTTACAACTGAGATTGTATCAAATCAGAACTGGTGTGTAATTTATCAATGTGATTCTTTGCCTCTTTCAATTCAGATTCCAATATTTCCTTGTTGTTTCTTAGCTCAAAAATTTCCATGCATGCTTGCCTTAATTCTTCATCGAGTTGAAGTTTCTCTTTGATCTGTTCATTATAGATTTCCTGATTGTTAATCAACTTATCATCAAATTCTTCAAGCTATTCTTTTAGGGAAAAATTTTCTTCATTTAGCTTCTTGATCATTATCCCTAAATCATGGGTAGAGCATTCTTTCAAATCCTTTCTTATCCTTTTGATGACTCTTTGATTTTCTTTTAGTTCTTCAATTTCTTTTTTAGATCTATCCAGGTCTTCAAGAGCAGCTTCAAGATTTTTTTTTAGATGTTTCATTTCTGCTTTGTCCATGATCTCCTCAAGTGGTTAAACTTCTTTGCTGAGGACCAGAGCATGGATACCAATTTTTAGGAATGAGAACACTAAGAGCGGGGGGTGTGAATCAATGTTCACTATATTTTATCTTTTTACTTAATCTTAAACTGAACTTAAATGCTTAAGTACTGATATGAACATCCACATAAACATGAAACATGAAATCAACACATAACACCAATATGGTTACAAGAAAAGCCAAATAGGTAATAACTCCAGTGGGAATTGACACCCACTAATATTTTGTACTAGTGTCTTATGATCCTTGTTAGAAGATCCTTAACTCTGTTAGGAGTTGCTTTACAATATGTTTAGTATAGTAGACCTTGTCAAGGGTTGGACCCTGTTAGGAGTCTTTTACAATAAACCATGTTAGGGGTATGGACACACTTTCCTAGAGCTCACTACTCAAGTGGGTGAAGGATACAACCTTTTGATCTCAGATACACACTATATCTATTGGATGAACTGTCACTATGACACTGCTTGTCTGATCAGTTCCTTTATTGTGTTGATGCTTTGACCTCCTAAAAATCTCTAATACATCTTATAGACTCTTCTCATACTTCTTCTCTTCTTATCTTAACTCTATTACAACTTACATACCAATTACAATGGGCACATCACATATTTATATGCGCATACAAAACAAATAACTAGGTCGGCCCTTTAACCGATTACATATAATGCTTCCAAGTGAATTGGCTCAAGCATGTTTACAAAAAAACATATTTTCATGTCATAAACCTAATTATAATAGGCACATGGCCTTTACATCATAAGATTATAATCACAAATCAAAATCCTAACAGTTGTTTGTTTACTCTATTCTTGTCTGGCACACACTGGCTATGTAACTTCAACTATCTACAACTTTGTCATACTTGCATATCTAATCATGTACTCATAGACTAAGCATGAATATAGTCTAACCAACTTATCTTCTAGGGCTCATACCATAACTTGGTCTTACACATGTGTGTTGATGCTCTGAGCTTCAGGTACTCTATACACTGTCCAGTTTTCAACACTTAACTAATTTCTGATCTTCTCATCAAGTGCCCTGAATCCAAAGTACTATATGACTTTGTTACCATAATGAAAACACTATACTAAGTCATATACATCAATGTAGCCAACTTTCCAACAGTGTGATCTATATTATAACAAATAATATAGGAATGTCAAAGGGGAATGTCAAAGGATGAAATAAATACATGCTAAAATGAATGCAATATACTTTGGAAGACCTCTCAAAGGATTTTAATAATTTTCATGTGGATTTAGGGTAGGAGTGTATTAAATAAAAATTTTCATGCTAGTCAGATCCCAATGTATATTTTGATTTAGCAGTTTTAAATTGGTAATTTAAATATTTTTAGATCTTTTTAAGCTTATCATAGTTGAGTGCTGATGAATTACACATAATCAGTTCTTGACCAATTGTAAGAAATATTTTTTGATTAATTAAAAATACATTTTGAAGGGTACCTAAAACCCTTTACAACATTAAGGATAAAGATAGATCATCAAAGCATAAATAAGAAGGAATAAGAAGCCTGGAAAAAATAGTTGTCAACAAATAACAAAAGCGAGTGATAGGACAACAACCATAACAGTGTAAAAAAAAGAAACAAAAAAGGATAGTAGGACCACTAAGTAGAAATAGAGTCAAGTGAAATTTTTTAGAAGCTCTGTCTCTTCCATCTCAAGATAACTCATGGTATCAACAATTTTATTCAAGTCCTCTATATCCTAATTATCATTTTGCACTATCTTCTTTGTGTTGGCATGAGTTCTCTTATAAAGCCCATCATGAACATCAACGGGGTTGGTGTCATTGTCATCAATAACCTAAAAATAGATTTCTCCTTATTTTTTTTCTCTAGCTTGGCAATGAGGATCATAAGGTGTTCCAAATATTCCTTAAGGATCTTAAATCTCTGGTCACTAATCTTCTTAAGATAATCCTCCACACTGGTCACTCTTTATTCAATAATAGAGAACCTATGATCCACCTTTTTAAACCTAGAAGTTTAGGATTTTCTCATGGCTTCAACATCATTAACAACCTTGGTTAGATCTTTGAGATCTTTAGGGAAGGATCTATCCTTACCAGCACCAATAGCCTCTATAAATTCCAATTTTCTAGTAAAGGCCCTCAAATTTATCTTTATCTCTTTCAGCTCATTGAACATATTTAACAATCCTATTAAAATTTATTGCCCCTTCCTTAGAAGTCTGCAAAACATTCATGTTGGGATCCTTGTTACAATTATCAAATTTAGAAAAGGTAGCTTCCTCCCTACAAGTACCCATATCAACATTGGTATTAACAAGATCACACTAAGGAAGAGAACTATGACCAATCACATTCTTCAAAAAGTTATCCTAACCAAATTACTCTTCAATACATTCTCAGACATAATGATGGGTGAAAAAGGTGGGGAAGGGATAGCAAAATCTATAGAATCAAATACACATGGCTATTAGGGATACATGGAGCATAGAGTGGAGAGGGAGCATGGGCATCCCTACTAGCACCTCCCAGATTTATAACCATAGAAGCCAAATTATTAGGTTTCTTTTGGGAAGACCTCACATCTTCCTCAAGTTTAGTGTCCAAATACTCACTACGATCGACACCTTCCTCAACCCAAATCTCTTCCTTGATTTTCTTCTTACTCCTTCCCTTCTACATATTCCCTTTCTTAGTCTTAATAGACCTAGAGGCCATATTTTTACCCTTACGCTTTCTAAAACCCTTCTTAAGGGTATCAGAATCAATATCTTCCTCCAACTTAGTATCAGACTCCCCATCCTCCCCAAATTCATTAGATTGATGAGATTCCTCATCCAAGGCCGAATGCACATAAATAGCTTGTTCTATCTAGTTTGACCCTAGCACTCTTTATACTTGAGTTTAGAGAACAAATGAGATAATAGGAAAAATATACCTTTTGATTATGATAGAAATGGTTCAACAAAATGAAGTGATAGCCATCAACGTGAAATAATCTATCATCTAACATAATATATTTTATAATGGAAAAGAGCACCATCCTCCAAACCTTCTTGATGGCCATGGATGAGTAGTATGTTGTTTCAATCTTAACGAGGTTGTCAAGCTCTCTTTCTGATTTTTTGGAATCTTCATAATGAAGACATAAGTAATCTTTCAGTCTATGTAGAACTTGTTCCCCACAATGGGCATACCAATAACTTTCACAATCAACCCTTTATCAATTTTTACCTTTCTCCCACCAATAGTCATCTTCCCCTCCTTCCAATCATTCTTAAACATTTTGGTAATTGAAGGGTTTTGACCATGCAGACATTCCATGAAATTAGTCATCTTACCCACCTCCAAGATCTCCTAAGCTTTGGGCTTTTTCTTCTAGCCCTCACAAGACTCTTCTTTTATTTCTTTCCACTTGATTTTGGAAAGAAATGATTGTAAGAAGTATTAAATCCATAGATTATTCTTCTTTTCTTTCTTTCCACTTGATTTTAGAATGAAATGTTGCAAGATTGTGCAAATTCACAAAGAATGTATTGAAAGCTTTGTTCATAAATGACTTAATTTAAGATTTAATTATTGATAAAGAAATATAGTTTGATTTAGGGTGGCTTTGAATTTTATTATTTTCTTGAATTTAAATCTCTTATTTAATTAAAAATAGATTAGTTATTTTGTCCAATGTTTATATATATATAGACACAAGAACAAGCCCTTTATATTGGTGGTATATTTTAACATTCTAAATTATTTTTAAGTGTTGGATTCTATTTCTACATTATGTATATAGGGTTATAGATATAAGGCATGTTACATGATCTCATAGACTATGATGATTGCAAGGTACCATGCATAATATAGCTCATTGGTAAAATCTTTATTAAATTTCCTTTATTTAAGTCATTAGGCTTTATGTGGGAGCTTTGCTCCTTGAAATTAAATTTTTTAGTTGGGAAGTTGACAGCTCCTCCCATTGATTTTATTTCCTGAGATCATTTTATCTATTTTTTTGGACTCTATCCTTATTTTCTGCTATTTTTCTCTAGCGGATCTCTTCATTTTTTCTATTGCTTATCTATTTTTTTGTACAACTCTATCTTTGTTTTTTCCCTTTCTTTTGTGGACCTTATCCTAACTTTTGTGTTTGTTTATGATGATCTATCATCCATTGTTTGGTAATATTCAACCTTGTTGGATATTGCTAATGCATGGGTGGGGATTGAGACATTTAATATGTTTAATCACTAAGTTACTGAATGGGCACTCATACTATTGTCATTTATGTTTTGTCACTAATGTCAACATATGCTTCTATGAAGGAATCCAACTGGTAATCACAATGTATGGTTAGTGTACGGATGTTTCAGATGCTGCAAAGTTAGATGAGAGTTTAGGAGGATTTTGTGATCTTATATCTGAGATCACATCATTAGATGTTTCATATTAAGAAAGTTACAACTATTTTTGTAAAGACTGGTCACTAGACTGTGATAGTGAGAATTCATAGAGTTAGCCTCTGGGTTTTTCGTATATCTTTCAGAAGACTTGGATTCAAGGAATGTGAACTTGAAGGATAAAAGATAGGGTACTAAAGGATGCTCATTGGTCGGCTCAAGGTACAGAGTGATTGGTGGTGTCATTTGTGGTGTGTGTTCTGGTGATGGTTTATTCTGCATCTGACTCAGAGAATGTAGCATGTGTTTTATTTGGCAAGCATAAATTAAGGATGTCAGTCCTTAATAATTGTAATGAAATCATTGTAGACTTGTTCTAGATACCATGTGTATCTTATCAAGGATTTATGTAATTATTTATAATTAGGAAAGCCTCATGGGCCAACCTAACCTTGGTAAATTATAATAAGTTATAAATGAAATGTCTTTTCTTTGAAAAAGATATGGATGGAATATATGTGATATAAGGAGGTTGTGAAATCTATGAGCTTGTGTCTGCTATGTAGAGTAGAGGATTACTGGGTGGACTTCATTGGAACTGATCAAGAAAAGATAGTTGCTAGCAAACAGTTCAAGAGATTGTGTATTTCTTCATATACACCTGTTGTGAACTAGTGAGTTTTGAAGGTGGATTTAACCTTCTTTGGGCAGTGAGCCCTCTTTTGTTCCTTGAATCCTAATAGGGTCTATCCTCTTATAAGGACTATGTACTATAATGTTTTAATAAGCTCCTAATAGGGCTATATCTTCTAACAAGGATTACTATACTTTCAATAGATCATTTTTGGATGCTAATTCCCACTAGAGTTTTTACCTTTAACAGGGTTTCCCCAAAACCAAAATATTTTTTTATTGTGTTGGCATTCATTATTTCTGATATTAATGAGCTTAAAGATTAAATTTTAAGATTTTGTTATACAACTGATTCACCCCCCCTCTCAGTTGTATTGTGGACTATTATTCCTAACAATTGGTATCAGAGCTTGTGGTCCTCTAAGAGAAATCTTAACAGCTTGAAGTGATCTTGGAAATGACATTCTATAGGAAGGATAGTCCTAAGTTTTTTCCTGAAAACTTTGACAGTTGGAAAAACAAGATGCAAAAACATTTGTTATGTTTGGGCATAGACTACTAGATGATTGTAAAGAATAAGGAATCTCTGAAGGCTGAGAATGATTTGGATTTAGCCATTGATGATGAAAAGAAGTTATCTTCATGCAACATGGTCGCAAGAGAAGCATTGATCATCACACTATCTAAGGGTGAGTTTACTAAAATTAACGATCTAGATTCGGTACATGAAATTTGGAATAGACTAGAGGCATTTTATGAAGGAGACAAGTATACCAAACAAGTGAAGTTACAAAATTGGAAGACAAAGATGGAGAAGCTGCAAATGAATGAAGATGAAAGCATTAGAGCCTATGGTCAAAGGGTTATAGAAGCTGTAGTTGGAATAAAAAATTGTGGAGGTACTTATGATGAAGATGAAGTTATTGCAAAGATTCTTAGATCTCTAACCCCTACTTATAAGTTCAAGGCTATGTTTATTCAAGAAACTATACCTTTGACACCGAACTTTAGTAGAGAAATGTTGATTGCAAAACTGACTACCTTTGAAGCTGCGGAATCAGGAGAAGCTACACCTAAAGTTAAATCTTCATTTAGGGCATCCACACATAAGAAAGTATCTGCACTTCCAAGCACAAGCAAAGAAGACCTAAAAGAAGAGCTTGATGAGTATGTTGAGGAATCGGAGAAGATAATTGAAGAAGAAAGAAAGATGGAAGAACTTGTTGCACTAATTGCTAGAAGAGAAAAAAGAGGTAAGGGAAAATTTGAAGGAAAGTTACCCTTGAAATGTTTTTCATGCAATAAGATAGGTCATTTTTCATCTAGATGTTCTACAAGAGTTCCTAAGTACAAACCTGATTATGCAAAAATTAGAAGAGACAAAGAATGTTATTATGCTAGTGAAGGAATCTCTTATGATGATGACTTAGACAATGAAGAGATTGGATTTGTTGCTATTAAAGATGAACTAGTACATGAAGAAAAAGCCTTAGTATCTCATGTTGACAAGAAAACTGAATGGTTAATTGAAAGTGGATGTTCTCATCACATGACTAGTGATAAGAACAAGTTTGTTAAATTAGTGAATTATGATGGAGGTGTTGTAAGGTCTGGGGACAATCTCCCTAAACCCATCATAGGAGTAGATCCATCACTCTGGATGGAAAGACTAATATAGACAATGTTCTACTTGTTGAAGGACTGAAACATAATTTGTTAAGTGTTGGACAGTTGATGGATAAAAATTTCAGTTGAGTTTTGTTAATGGAAAATGTTTTATCAGAAGCAAGGAAGGAAAATTGATTGCTACTAGTTCAAAATCTAGAGGTAATGTATTTGAACTAAACACATTTGGAGCCTCTTGTTTTGTTGCAAAGGTAGATGATAGTTGGTTATGGAATAGAAGATTTTTTCATGTTAATTTTGATAACATTGTGAAGGAAAGTATGGCTATTGTAGTAAGAGATCTACTGAAGATTCTGAAACCCTCTAACACTGTATGCAGAGAATATGTTATGGGAAAGAAAACTAGAAGCAGTCATAAAAGAAAATTATTTACATCAGAAAGGAAATTGGATTTGGTACATACATATCTATGTGGGCGTACAAGAACAAAGTCATACTATGGTGAAAGGTATTTTATACTCTTTGTTGATGACTTTTCTAGAATGATGTGGGTTACTTATTTGAGAGAAAAATTAGAAGCATTTGATAAATTCAAGTTGTTTAAAGAAAAAGTAGAGAATGAATCAGGATTGAAAATAAAGTGTTTGAGATCATACAAAGGTGGAGAGTTTACATCAGATTTATTCAATTCATATTGTGAAGAGCATGGGATAAAAATATAAACATCTACTCCTAGAACTCCACAACATAATGGGATAGCAGAGCAAAGAAACAAGAATATACTTGATGCTGCTAGGACAATGCTGATTGAAGGAAATGTATCTTATGTACATTAGAGAGAGGTTGTTGGAGTAGTAGTGTCCACATTAAATAGAATTCAAATCAGAGAAGGTACAAGTAAGACTCCCTATGAACTATGGTTTGATCATACTCCTACTGTAAAATACTTCAAAAATTTTGGTAGTAAATGTTATATCAAGAGAGATGATGAGATAGGGAAATTTGATGCTAGAACTGATGAAGGAATCTTCCTTGGTTACTCTATCAAAAGAAAGGCATACAAATGTTTTAATCTGAGATTGAGGAAGATGGTTGAAAGCAACAATGTAGGAATAGATGATAAATTTCAAATACAAGAAAGAATGTATGACAGCAGTCAGATATTAGATGAAAGAAATCACTACTGTTGCAGAAGAAGAAGAGATTTTTGAGGAATAAAGTGAAGCGTATGATGCTGATACAAGAAAGACTACCGAGACTCCTAAAACTCCAAGGTATATAAAAAATAACCATCCTGAAAATCAAATTATTGGCAATACTAGTTAGGGAGTGCTAACTAAATCAAAAGTTAGAGAAGAAATTTGTCTGATTTCTCAAGTTGAGCCAAAAACTTCAGATGAAGCCTTTAGAGATGAATCTTGGATAAAAGCCATGAAAGAAGAATTGGATAAGATAAAGAAGAATAATAGTTGGGAATTGGTTCCTAGACCTAAAAATAAAAATATTATAGAAACAAAATGGGTCTTTAGAAATAAAATGGATGAAGAAGGAACAATTGTAAGGAACAAAGCAAGACTAGTGTGTAAAGGATACTCACAGCAAGAAGGTATTGACTTTGAAGAAACATTTGCTTCTGTTGCTAGAATAGAGGTAGTAAGATTATTCCTATCTTATGCAACACACAAAAACTTCAAAGTGTATCATATGGATCTTAAATCTACATTTCTAAATGGAGATCTTGAAGAAGAAGTATATATAGAACAACCAGATGGGTTTCCTCTATGCGAAGACAAAGACATGGTTTGCAAATTAAAGAAAGCCTTGTATGGGTTAAAGCAAGATCCTAGGGATTGGTATGAAAGGTTAGATAAGTATCTACTTGGGCTTGGATTCAAAAAAGGTAATGCAGACAATAATTTGTATTTAAGAACTACTGAAGATGGAATCCTGATAGTAGAAATATTTGTGGATGACATTATCTTTCGAGGTAATGATGATCTATGTAAGAAGTTTTCTAAAGAAATGGAAAGTGAATTTGAGATATCCATGATAGGTGAAATTAAATTCTTTCTTGGACTACAAATAACTCAGAATGAGAATGGTATTTTCATTTCTCAAACCAAGTATCTCAAAGAATTACTTAAGAAATTTGGAATGGAAGATTGTAAACTAGTAGGAACACCTATGGTTACTAGAAACAAGCTAACAATTGATGATGAATCAAAATGTGTTTTTTAGACATTGTATAGATCAATGGCTGGAGTGCTACAATATTTGAATCACACTAGACTAGATATTTTTAATGTCATTGGAATTATGGCTAGATATCAGGTAGAACCCAAAGAGACACATCTAGCTACTATGAAAAGAATACTGAGGTATCTCAGAGGAACCATAGACCATGGTTTATGGTATGACATGAATGATATATTTGAACTTCATGCCTATTGATTCTGATTGGGTAGGAAATATTGATGATAGAAAAAGTACCAGTGGTAGTGCATTTTTCCTTGGGAAAAAGTTGGTTTCTTGGCTAAGCAAGAAACAAGATTGTATAGCACAATCTACTGCTGAATCAGAGTATGTTGTTGCTGCTATAAACTACACTCAGATTGTTTGGATGAAATAAATGCTGACAAAAATTGGAATAACTTTTAATGAGCCTATGGTTATCCATTGTGATAACACTAGCACAGTAAATATGTCAAAGAATCTGGTGATGCACTCTAAAACTAAACACATCTCTATCAAGTATCACTTCTTGAGAGACAAGGTGGTAGAAAATGAAATCAAGCTAGAATATATCAATAAAAAAGAGCATATTGCATACATTTTTATAAATCCACTACCAAAAGATACCTTTGAATATCTTAGAGGTATGCTAGGGGTTCAGGCCCCTCCTAGTCAGAACTAAATGATGTAGAGATGCATCAATCCATAAGTGTTCAGAGCCTTATCATTTCCTAGATTGGATGTAGGGATCTACTCCTCAGGGGGAGTGATCATGGAAGAAATTTTATATGTGAAGGCAATTGAAGGATCATGGCACCCTTTTCCATTGCTATCAAAGGGGCAGTATTGTTCAGTTGAAGGACTTTGGATTGATATAACTTTGGGATAAGATTTTCCCATATGTTGACATCAATGCCAAAGGGGGAGATTGTTGGATATTACTAATACATGGGTGGTGATTGAGACATTTAATGTGTTTAATCAATACATTACTGAATGGGCACTTATACTATTATCATTTGTGTTTTGTCCCTGATGTCAACATATTCTTCTATGAAGGAATCAAATTGGTAATCATAGTGTACAGTTAGTGCACGAATGTTTTAGATGCTGTGAAGTTAGATGAGAGTTCAGGAGGATATTTTGATCTTATCTCTACGATTGCATCAATATATGTTTCATATTAAGAAATTTACAACAATTTTTGTAAAGATTGGTCACTGGACTATGACAATGAGAATTCACAGAGTTAGCCTCTTGGTTTTTGGTATATCTTTTAGAAGACTTGGATTCAAGGTATGAAAACTTGAAGGATGAAAGATAGGGTATTTAAGGATTTTCATTGTCAGTGTAAGGTACAGAGTGATTGGTGACATCATCTATGGTGTGTGTTTTGGTGATGGTTTATTCTGAAGCCAACTCAGAGAATGAAGTGTGTGTTTTGTTTGGCAAGCATAAATTAAGGATGTCAGTCCTTAATAATTGTAATGAAATCATTGTATAGTTTTTCTAGATACCATGTGTATCTTATCAAGGATTTATGTAATTATTTGTAATTAGGAAAGCCTCATGGGGTGACCTAGCCTTGGTAAATTGTAATAAGTTATAAATGAAAGGTCTTTTCTTCAAAAAAGATATGGATGGAATATATGTGATATAAGGAGGTTGTGAAAGATGCAAGCTTGTGTCTACTATGTAGAGCAGAGGATTACTAGGTGGATTTCATTGGAATTAATCAAGAAAAGATAGTTGCTGGAAAACAGTTCAAAAGATTGTGTATTTCATCATATACACCTGTTGCAAACTAGTGAGTTATGAAGGTGGATTTAACCTTCATTGGGAAGTGAGCCCTCTTTTTTTCCTTGACTCCTAATAGGGTTTGTCTTCTTACAAGGACTATGTATTGTAATGTTTCAATAAGCTCGTAATAGGGCTATATCTTCTAACAAGGATTACTATACTTTTAGTACATCATTTGTGGGTGCTAATTCCCACTGGGTTTTTACCTTTAACATGGTTTCCCTGAAACCAAACTATTGTGTTATTGTGTTGGCATTCATTGTTTCTAATATTGATGAGCTTAAAGATTAAAGTTTAATATTCTGTTATACAACTGATTCACCCCCCTCTCAGTTGTATTGTTGACTGTTATTCCTAACAAACCCTAACTACCTCAAGCCAATATATATATGCAAGAATCAAAATAAGTAATATTTCAAGGAATTTCAAACCCAGGACAATAATTTCCATATCTATGGATTCTTATAGTAAGTGTTTCATTTATGTCACAATGTTATTTAATAAAATAAAAAATTAGGAAAATAAAAAACTTGTAAGAATTGTCCCAAATATTTTAACTCATCATATCCCTCTTTCTTGGGCATACAATTTCTAAAGTGATAGAATAATCCAAGCATGCATTAGCCAATTCTACAATTTAGTTTATGTTTCAATTTGGAGGGATTTTTTATATTCCAGCATTGTTACCCAGGTCAAGTAAATCTTTTTAGTTATTTATGTGTATAAACAAGTGAAGAATTATGTAGTCATCTTTGTTCCAACCAAAAGTTCTTTGAGCATCTAATATTATATCTAGGTGGCCCTAATGCCTCGTATATTTTGAGTTTCCTATGATTCTATTCATATAATCAAGCACATTTCATATTTTTAAAAACTCTTCTACCAAAAAGTTCTTGTGTGCATTTTGAATCCCTAATTCCATGATGTATTGTGAAATCACATTCCAATATTTATCCATTGATCTCTAAGAGTGATAAGCCCCTAGCAATAAAATTTTTGTTAGATCAAAAGTTTAATATCTACCTGATCTCTTTGTTTCTCAGTATGTCTTATTTTATTCTCTTATTAACTCTTTCTTTTCTTCAATTGAAAACTCTACTACACATTGTACATTTTGACCAGACATTATTAAAACTCATCTAGACTATTTCTCTTTATAATAATGCTTGCCAACAATGCTAAAGCTTCATCTAAGATCTGAAGTTGTTCTTATGAATAGAGAATTATATTATCAACCTTAGTTCACATAAAAATTAGTAATTAATTATTCATTGACATCTAAATCAAAAACAAAATCTATAAGGGAAATTAAAATCAAAGTTGCATGCTAAGCTTCAAGAGCTCTATGGTCCACAAATAAATTACATTTGAAGAAAAAAATCAATATCATTCACATGCCTTGTCATAATTTTCTTGAGTTGATTTCAATACCTTGTGTGATTATTAGTCTCCATAACTTGTTGCAGTCCATTTACTTGTAGGACAAACTAACAAAAAAAATCATAATGAAGAAACCTGTCTTGGCCATGATACAATCACAATGAAAAAGAAGTAACATTCTAGCCATAACATAAACATAAATAAAAAGTAGAAATCCATTAACAAGCTATGCACACTGGAGTATATCTTTAGTTTTTAACACTTTTATTTGTAGAATCTTAGAATTTTTGATTAATCTTGTGTTGGTGCATGAATCAGATTTGCATGTTGCTGACATGGTAGAGATTTCCTGAAAAATTCACAAGCATCATGTTCCATTGTAGGCCAATAGTACTTGAATCGAAGAAACTACTTTTCTAGAACCATGTCACTCATGTGGGCACCGCAAATTCTAGCGTGAACCCCTTTTAAAGCTAGGACAACTTCATTTGGATCTAAACACCTAGAGAGGATGTTATGATATCCTTGATGATAAAGGGTGTTGGCTACAAGAGTGTAGTGAGAAGCTCTTCAAATTAGGTATTTGCATTGGTTGTTGGTGAGATGGGAAGATATGATACTATTTTTTAGATATGCAAGGATGTCATGGTACCATGGGGACTGAGGACCAACCAAGATACACACTATTTATGAATCAATATTCTCATAAGCAAGCGTGTGTAGCTGCTCGACTACAAATTTGTACTATGATGCATCATGAGGTATTTCCAATAAGTATCTAATGGTCACCATTGTGTCAGCTGCTTTGTTCTAAAGCCTTGGTATCTATGTGAACTATAGATTTAGGAAATCCTCTTTTAGTTGGTCCACCAGTTCTTTGTAGGGTAGCATCTTGTCATCCTTTATCTAAAATTCATCTAGGACCTGCTTGATAATTATCTATGAATCTCAAAACACTTATAGCTCTGTTATATTCTATTAGATGGTAGTTTTGAGGCCTGAGATGAGTGTCTCATATTCTACAATGTTATTAGTACATGGGAATCCTAATTTGAATGATTTTGGAATATAGTCACCTTGAGGTGTAATGAATAGGATTCCTCACCCTAATCCATGTGATGTGTAGGAGCCATCAAAGTATAGGTTCCATATTAGCTACTCTTCGATCATAAATAGGTGCTCATCAGGGAATTCCATGATTAGTGGATATGCATCCACTAGAGGTGCTTCTACTAGTTAATCAACAATTACTTGCCCTTTGATCGCCTTCTGATCTATGTACTGGATGTCAAACTCACTAAGTAGCATGACCCATTTTTTTGTATGACCTGTGAGAGTTGTCCTAGATAGGAGATACTTGAGTGGGTCCACCTTTGAGATGACCTTGATTATGTGGTTGAGCATGTAATGTCTAAGATTTTGAGTGGTGAAGACCACTACAAGGCATGCTTTCTCCATTGGTGAATAATTGAGCTCATAGTCAACTAGAGTTTAGATGATATAATAAATGGCTCTTTCTTTGTTGTCATCATCATGCTGTGCTAAGAGTGACCCCAGTGGTGTAGTGGTCACCAAGAGGTAGAGTATGAGTGGGTGTTTTGAAACTAGTGGTACAAGGATGGGAGAGTTAGCTAGATATTCTTTAAGCTTCTCTGATAGATAGGATCCCATTTGAAGCTTGTGTCCTTGAAAAGTAGATGTGTGAAAGGTTAGCACTTTTCTGCCAGCTATGATATAAATAGACGCATTGATTGAAGCATTCCTTGCAAGCTTCTGAGTCACTTGAGTATTCTAGGAGGAGGCATTTCCGTAATGGCTTTGACCTTTTTGGGATCAATCTTGATGTCACATTGTGATACTATGAAGCCAAGAATATTTCTAGATGTTACGCCAAAGACACATTTCTTTGGATTCAACTTCAAACCATAACAATGTAGACAATCAAACATGCTCTCAAGGATGTCTAGCTAGGTGTTCACCTTGTGTCTTAGATTTTGAAAGAATGTTGTCCACATAGTCTTCTAGGATTTTGTGGATCATATCATGGAAGATGGTTGTCATTGCTCTCTGATATGTGGCTCCTGCATTCTTTAGCCCAAATGGCATCATGTTGTAACATAAGGTTCCCCATGGTGTGGAAAATGTAGTTTTGTGTTGATCTTCTCCTGTTACATGGATCTGATTGCATCTTGAGAAGCCATCCATGAGTGACAACATCTCATGGCCTGTCATGAGATCTACGATCATGTCTATGTTGGGTAGCAGTAAATAATCCTTAGGACATGATTTATTTAGGTCCCTAAATTTAGTGTTATACACTAAGTTTGCACCCTTGTTTCAAGCTCTCGTAGTCTTGATAACCTAGTATAACATCGGAATCATTTCCAAGTTGTGGGACCTATGCTAACTAAGATGAGACCTCTAGGTTCTAGGTTGGTTCCTCTTAGATAATCACCTTAATTTGCTTCTAGAAATGAAAAGTAAACTTTTGAGGGAAAGGGATAGAAGGAATGCTTGGAAAGGGAAGTGACTGAAAGAAAACTACCTACTAGGTGATGCACCAAAATGTGGTATGAATTATAGTATAAAAGATGAAATCAATGAATAGACTTAGGCCTAGGTGATCACAACTCACTGAATAGGTTTCAATAAGTACTTCATAGAAGGGTGATGAAGGGTGCTCCCCTTAATACCACAAACACATAATAGAAATAGAGAAACAACAACAATATGCAAGAACAGAAAATTGGCTTCTTATTATCTCCACAAATGTGAAATTACAAACTTTCAGAATTACAATATGCAAAGCCACATGGGCATTCCCTTACAATATTCCGTAGGACAAAGCCTCGAACTATTACCCAAGTCTACTACCCAGAACTATTCTGAACTGCCTGAGACAATAATACAGCCTTCCTTATATAGGCAATTTTTCACCGCCTGGGAAGGTTCCAGAATTTTTAGCCAATAAGGCCGACCAAACTTAGAATTATTTTATTTTACATTTTATTACATCATAGTCGGCTCAAGATAACCTTTGAAACCTGAACATAAATTTTGAAGAAAATTATTTTTTGCCATTTCAGGTGGCCCAACTTCCGAAGACCATAAGTCATCACCAGTTGACCCGATCGGCTATTATAACCCCATTTCGGAAATGCCACGAAGTGCTCTACAGGCTTGACCCACGCAAGCGCCCGTCACTCAAATTTTTGACCTCATCTGGGGCCTCTAAAGCCTTCAAAACTGAGTTCAAAGTTTCTGTACCCTGTTGCCAATACCGAAAATCTTCAATATCTTCCAATATACACTTGATCTGGCAATGAAACTTTACTGGCAGACTTATATGACCAAAATCAACCTCTAAGAAAGAAATCAGATCATTCTGAGCACATACAAAAATTACCAAAAATAGTAACTTTCCATAAATAGCAGCTCTGCACAAAATAACCCTTATTGAATATAAAAACAGAAATATTTTTTTTGGGTGATGCAAGATTGCTCTTACACCCAGGATGCTTCTGCATCAGACACCCGGGGTAATTTGAGAAGTGACCCTGTCACGACTCAGGTGTGTAGAGGAAAACCAAGACGGTTAACCTCCTCCTTTGTTAGCCATGATGAATCTTCAATAGGCCGTCCTTTCCACTTGACCAGATATTCTTCATATGTCCTGTTCCTTGTGCTTCTGCCAACACGACTATCCAGTATATCTTCAATCTCCTTAGTGTCTGAACTAGTTGCTGGAATACTCCACTGTGCTGCTGTGATCTCATCTTCAACACCTCCTTCATGATACTCTGTCAGATCTGAAATGTTAAACACTGGTGAAATATTCAGCTCACTAGGCAATTCTACCTCATATGCATTTCCTGAATCATGCTTCTTCAATATCTTACATGGTCCAAACTTCTTCATTTTCAACTTGTTATATGTACCAACTGGAAACCGCTCCTTCCGCAAATGAACCATGACTTCATCACCAACCTGAAATTCCTTATACCTCCTTTTCTCATCTGCCTTAGCCTTATACTGTGCGTTCATCTTGGTAATATGCTTCCTCACCTCCCCATGGATGTTCTTCAAATGTTCTGCAAAATCCTCAGCTTCAGCACTACTTATTTCTCCTTTATCTATCTTCCTCAATTCAGATGCATTTCTTGGACTACTTCCATATACAATCTGGAATGGTGATTTACCAGTGCTTCTATTGACAGAATTATTGTATGCAAATTCTGCCTGTGGTAAAATCAAATCCCATCCTGTTGGCTTATCTCCAACCAAACATCTCAGCAAATTTCCCAAACTCCTATTCACCACCTCTGTCTGTCCATCAGTCTGTGGGTGATGTGATGAACTAAACTTCAAATCTGTCTTCAACTTCTTCCACAATGTTCGCCAGAAATATCCAACAAACTTAGTGTCCCGATCTGAAACTATGGTCTTTGGCAAACCATGAAGTCTCACTACTTCTCTGAAAAACAATTCTGCTACATGAACAGCATCATTAGTCTTCTTGCAGGGAATGAAATGTGCCATCTTCAAAAATCTGTCAACTACTACAAAAATTGAATCATGTCCCCGCTGAGTCCTCGGTAAACCAAGAACAAAGTCCATACTGATATCCTCCCAAGGCTTCTCTGGTACAGGTAATAGCTGATACAACCCTGTATTCTGCGTCACTCCTTTCGCCATCTGACATACTCTGCAACTCTGTACAAACTTCTTCACATCTTGCTGCAACTGTGGCCAATAATAATTCTCACTAACCAAACCAAGGGTTTTATCACGACCAAAATGTCCAGCCAATCCTCCGCTATGCTTCTCCTTGATGAGATTCTCCCTCATAGAACTTCGTGGAATGCACAATTGACTCCCTTTGAATAGCATATCATCCTGGATGATGAAATCCAACCATTTCATCCTGTCTAGAGTAACAGGTTCTGTACAAGCTTTCCAAGCTTCACCAAAATCAGGATCCTCTGGATACAAATTCTTGAGTTCCTTGAACCCAACCACTTCAATCTGCATTTCTGTCAGCAATAGTTGCCTTCTGCTAAGAGCATCTGCAACCCTATTAGACTTTCCACTCCTGTGTTTCAAAACAAATGTATAACTCTGCAAAAACTCAACCCATTTCAAATGCCTTTGATTCAATTTTCCTTGACTATTCAAATATTGCAAAGCTTGATGATCAGTATACAAAACAAACTCTTTAGGAAGCAGATAATGTCTCCACTTCTTTAATGCCTGAACTAGAGCATAAAATTCCTGATCATAAACAGAATATTTCCTCTTGGCATCATTTAACTTCTCACTGAAATACGTAACAGGTTTACCTTCTTGGCTCATAACAGCTCCTATTGCAGTACCACTAGCATCACAATCTACTTGAAACACCTTATTAAAATCTGGAAGTGCTAAAACAGGTTGTTCTGTAACTTTTTGTTTCAACAATTGAAAACTCTTTTCTGCTCCTTTAGTCCACTTAAACTCTTTTCTATCCCCTCTCATTGTTTCAGTCAAGGGTCCACAAATACTGCTAAAATTTCTGATAAACTTTCTGTAAAAGCTAGCTAGACCATGAAAAGATCTTACCTCAGTAGCATTCCTTGGAGTAGGCCATTCAAGGATAGCCTGTACCTTCTCTGGGTCCATTTTTAGACCTTCTCCTGAAACTACAAATCCCAAATACACTAACTCTTTCTTCACAAAACTGCACTTCTTCAAATTAATCAACAATTTCTCTTCTCTCAACTTCTCAAATACCATACGAATATGCATCATATGCTCATCCAATGTCTTACTAAAGATCAAAATATCATCTAGGTAAACAATGACAAACTTACCCAGAAATTCTTTCAGAACCTCGTTCATAAGCCGCATGAAAGTGCTCGGTGCATTGGTTAGCCCAAAAGGCATGACTAACCACTCATAGAGTCCTTCCTTTGTCTTGAAGGCAGTCTTCCATTCATCTCCTTCTCTGATCCGAATCTGATGATATCCACTCTTCAGATCTATCTTTGAAAAATACACAGCTCCACTCAAACAGTCCATAATATCATCCATTCGTGGCAATGGAAACCTATACTTGATTGTGATCTTGTTTATTGCTCTGGAATCTATACACATCCTCCATTCTCCATTCTTCTTTGGTGCTAATATCGCTGGTACAGCACAGGGACTCAGACTCTCACGGATCAATCCTTTCTGTAACAGTTCATGTACTTGTCTATTCAACTCCTCACTTTCTGCAGGTGTCAATCTGTGTGCTGCCTTATTCGGCAAACTCGCTCCTGGGCTCAAGTCCATCTGATGACTGATCTTCCTGACTGGTGGTAATCCATCAGGCACGTTATCGGATACAATATCCTGAAACTCATTCAACAAATCTGCAACTTCTACAGGAACATCTTCTGCTTCCTCTTTACCAGCTTTTGGAATTAAAGCAAAACATACATGCTCATGCCTCATGCCATCTAGGAAATTTCTTCCATCAACAAAAGTTATCCTTGCATTACCACATACCTTTTCTTCAGTCTCCTTCAATGGCTTTAGCTTATGCCGCACTCCATCCTTTGTCAGGGAATAGGTATTCGCACGACCATCGTGTACAGCACATCTGTCAAACTGCCACGGTCTACCCAATAACATATGACATGCATCCATAGATATGATATCACACAATACCTCATCTTGGTATCCGCCAATCTTGAACTTCACCAGGCATTGTTCATTGACCATGACCTTGTGGTCATCCTGTACCCAGGCAATCCGATATGGATGTGGGTGTTTCTGTCTCTTGAGCTTCAACTTTGTCACCATCTCTTCTGACACCAAATTGTCAGTGCTTCCACTATCAATGATCACATCACAACATTTACCTTCACACTTGCACCTGGTGCGAAACAGGCTCCTCCTTTGCTCAGGTTCATTCTCACCACTCAACAGGACTCTTCTGTTAATCAACGTTTCTCCTCTTTCAGCATCTTCAGAATTTGATGATCTGGCATCTTCATCTACATGTGCAACTCTGGCCTGGCCTTCATTTCTCCTGTCCGTTCTGCCTTGGCACTAAGGACATTCAAATGGGCTATGACCTTCTTCTCCAAAGTGAAAACATGTTCCACGGAAGCCACCTCTTCCAGATCCTTGTCCTCTTCCTCTTCCTCTCTGATCTCTATTATTCTGATCCTGGAAGCGATTGGAATTATTTCCTCGCTGATTCTGACTGCTACTGGCCTCATCCTTCTTTTTCAGATCTTCATTTCGGCCACCATATGACCATCCACCAGATCGTCCACCGCGACCTCTTCCGTTTTGTCTGCTCTCAAACTTCTTGTTCAGCTTTTCCTCTACTTTTAGGGCAAATTGGTATGCCTCCTCAATACTGTTCATTTGAACCAAATTCAACTCCTCCTGAATGCTTGGCCTTAACCTATTAAGGTATCGGGCAACTTTCTCCTTATCAGCTTCGGCATGGCCTGTTCTGATGAGGAGTCGATAGAACTCCTCTGTATACTCCTGAACAGATTTTCCTGCTTGCTTCAAACTTTGCATTTTCTTTAGTAGGTCAAGCTCATAATCAACAGGAATGAACTGTCGCTTCAATTTGTCCACCATCCGATCCCATCTTGTGATTTTATCTTTCCCTCTTCTATTTCGCTCCAATTGAATTTCTTGCCACCAGATCTTCGCATGACCTTTTAGTCTGGCCTTCGCAAATTTGACCCTATCAGGATCCTCAACATCTTCATACTCAAAATACTCCTCACATTCATTGATCCAGTCGATCAATTCCTCTGGGTTAAGATTTCCAGAAAATGTAGGAACCTCAATCTTAGGTCTTTTCCCAATCTTGGAAATCGCCCGAAAAAGTCTTTCTTCCTCCTGGTTCTGATACCACTTGATGAAGGGTGCTCCCCTTAATACCACAAACACATAACAGAAATAGAGAAACAACAACAATATGCAAGAACAGAAAATTGGCTTCTTATTATCTCCACAAATGTGGAATTACAAACTTTCAGAATTACAATATGCAAAGCCACATGGGCATTCCCTTACAATATTCCGTAGGACAAAGCCTTGAACTATTACCCAGGTCTACTACCCAGAACTATTCTGAACTGCCTGAGACAATAATACAGCCTTCCTTATATAGGCAATTTTTCACCGCCTGGGAAGGTTCCAGAATTTTTAGCCAATAAGGCCAACCAAATTTAGAATTATTTTATTTTACATTTTATTACATCATAGTCGGCTCAAGATAACCTTTGAAACCTGAACATAAATTTTGAAGAAAATTATTTTTCGCCATTTCAGGTGGCCCAACTTCCGAAGACCATAAGTCATCACCAGTTGACCCGATCGGCTATTATAACCCCATTTCGGAAATGCCACGAAGCGCTCTACAGGCTTGACCCATGCAAGTGCCCGTCACTCAAATTTTTGACCTCATCCGGGGCCTCTAAAGCCTTCAAAACTGAGTTCAAAGTTTCTGTACCCTGCTGCCAATACCGAAAATCTTCAATATCTTCCAATATACACTTGATCTGGCAATGAAACTTTACTGGCAGACTTATATGACCAAAATGAACCTCTAAGAAAGAAATCAGATCATTCTGAGCACATACGAAAATTACCAAAAATAGCAACTTTCCATAAATAGCAGCTCTGCACAAAATAACCCTTATTGAATATAAAAACAGAAATATTTTTTTTGGGTGATGCAAGATTGCTCTTACACCCAGGATGCTCCTGCATCAAAGGGTCTGTAGATAAAAAGAGTTATTTAGGGAAAGAGAGATTCTTTCACAAACAATAACATCCCTTGGAATTAGACAACAATCTATGACCTACAAACAAACATTCACCTTTGCAACTAGGTATAGGAATGAGACAAGATAGTTAAGGGGTTAAAGTATACCCACAAAAGCACTCACATCAAATCATCCACAATGATACACAAAATTGCAGAAAGAAAGAAGGATCAAGAATCCTAAGATATCACTGAGAAGCATGTAAATACTGAATTCATTAAAAAATAACTCACACAAGAAGGCATAGGGACATGAAGAATGTCACAAAAAAAAAACACCTTCAATAGCTGAATTATCAATGGGAGGTTACATAATGTAGAAAAACTAGAGGATAGAAAAAATTTCTCAGATAGCCTTCTAAGAAAAGATATTTTTTCTCTTTACAAAATGTGAACTTTGAGCTCTAAAGCTCTCCAAAAAGAAATATATACATCTCCCCTTGCACGCAGGCAGGAGCAAAAAATCTAATTAGGGTTTACATACTTTTTCATATAATAATCAAACCCTAAACCTATTCAATTCACCCATAAATGCACATGAAAATATCCCAGCTAATCAGATATCTATGTTTGTGTGTCCATTTCATGTTTATACTTGTAAAAAATCTAGCCGCCATGATCCATCTACCTACCTGCAACTCAGCCTCACCATAACTATTGAAATCTGATATTTTGAGATATTTGAATTTAAAAAATGATAAAATGGTCATAGGTGGTGGTAAAAATCCATATTGACGGTCAGTATTCAAAAGTCAATCTTACTTTAAAATGCGACCGTCAGATCTTCCTTTTTCACCCAAGCTCAGCACTTGACTGCAAAACTAACCTTAAGTCTACCTCGGGTTCTAATTTTCCTTCAGTTGGAGAGTCCTTTAAATCTTTTGTTGACCCCAGTTAAGTCTGGTGAACATGAAAAATCTCTTTAGTCATAGATTCATGAAAAACTCTTAACCCTGAGCCCAAAACCACCACATGTCATTCTTTCATTCACCCTTGATTGCTCTGTAGACATACACCTTGGCAAGTTCTGACACGATCCCACTATAGCCAAGATTCTGATCCAACAGTGGGGGCATGATCTCATGGCCCCTGAATATTCCTCCAGATCATGCACCAGCTGCTGATCTCTTTAAACTGGAACCCCTTCTAACAAATGGACCCACTAAAAATCCAGTCATCACCACATGGACCAATCAAATTTGAGCACATCAGAAAAGAGGACGCACCTGACAAAGCCCAGAAATAAAGTAAGATCAATGGTGGGTGCATGATTGCATGTGTCAAAAAGATTCCTTGTGGACATGTGCCATCCATCGATCCTCTTCAGATGTCAAAGCCTTCTAAAATGTTGGAAACCTAGTCCCACTGACACATGCCAAATCATTACCATGTGGACCAATGAGAAGCCACCATTTGTGTACATGTGGCAGTGGACTTGCTAGGCATGAAGAGTTACATCACCAAGGAGAATCAACAGTTGTCTTATAATCACATACCTCTGACACATTTCATGAGAACACATGCCAGCCATAGATTTCCAAGCTTCTAACATCCTTGGGCCCATGGACAAAAAACAAGTTATCATCCCTCGGCCAATAGGAAGCCTCCATGTAGGACAATGTGGTAGTGGACCCACTAAACTCTGAAGCACTGCATAGAAGGGAAGATTGATGGTTGTCGTAAGATCGCATGCCTCTAACACACCCTATGAGATCTTATGACAACCATTGATCTCATCAACTAGGACCCCACTCAAAATCTCTTAACCCTAAAAGTCTTAGCGAACATGCGACCAATGGAAACTCGCTCAGTCGCTGAATAGAAATATTAACCTCGGTTAAGTCTGGAGAATATGCGAGCAAGGCATTTCATAGAATCACTAAACCAAAAGTATAACCTAGGGTTTCAGTTAGCGAATGCTTGATTGAAAGGCAATCTGTAGAGCTGCTAAATACTTTAGGGCACTGCCATTTTACTTTGTGACCAGGGAAATACTGTAGTTGCCAGTTTGCTGAGAGGAAAAGGTAACCGCTGGAAGACTTAGAGAACTGGTGACCGAAAGGAAAAAATTATGCACATGGGAATTGGGACCTTTTAAATGATTGATAAAGTAATGACCAAATAGAACATGGCCTAGGGTCTCTTAGGGTTTTTTGAACACCAACGACTAGTTTTTCAAATATTTTGACCTGTAGACCAAGGAATGAAACAAATTGTAGAGACCAGAAGACATGGCATAAAATCATGAAAATTTCAAAGATGCTTGGTAAGGTGAAAATAGAGACTTTGGAATAGGTTTTAGCCAAACTTGCATGTACATGGAAATTAGGCTAATAGTTAGTACATATTCTTATTTCTTCGGAGGGCTTTGTGATAGGTACCATGTTGGAGATCCACTCTGAATAATTGATGGCTCTGATGATCTTGGCGTCTAAGAGCTTCTCCAGATCTATTTTTACCAATAGGGCTACCTTAGGATGCATCTTGCGTAGCTTCTTCTTTATCAGCTTAACATTGGTATCCATTGCAAGATTGTGTACAACAAGATTTGGATCAACCTCAGGCATATGTGCATATGACCATGCAAAGTCTATGGTGGGCCCTTGGAGAAATGTAATGAAAGCCTTTTCTTCGACCTCTGTTAAAGATGCTGTATTGTAGGTGATTCTTGGGATCTCTTCTATGCCCAATTTGACTGGCTTGGTTTCCTCAATGATGATAGGAAACTTCTAGGGTCTGTAATCCTAGATGGGAGGAAGAGGAAAGTCTCCATCTTCAAGCGCCTCAAAGAGGTTTTCACCAGAAGATGGATGTAGTGTCTTGAGACATTTGTAGGTTATGATCAGGAATTTTTTGGATGATGGGAGTATATGCTTATGTTGGGATTTGGATAGTGTTTATGGGGATGTGAGGTTGGAGATATGGTGGAATAGGAGTATCTTCCTATGCAAAGTTGGCCAATATGGCTTGTCAATTCTGATCAATAAGTGCACTCATTGTTTGTGCATGTCCTGGATGGTTCATGAACATCTCCATGGAAAATGAAGTGGGGGGTCCATTGGGATCATCCCATACATTATCAATCTATGGGATCTAAGGATTGTAAGTCACCATCACATTGGTGCGATTGTTAGGATTAGATGAACTAGTGGCCTGATTGGGATCCATATTCCTTCTCTTCTTGGATCACGTCTCAGCAGGCATGGAATGCAGATCTAAGGATGAAAATACAGATGATGGGATGGATGCAAGACCTCTAAGGATGGTTGATTTCTAAGATGCGATGCAAGGATTTGGATCAACTTTTAAGGATGATAGGATGGTGAAGTATTAGTGGGATGCTCTGATTTGGGTCAACTTTGATGGAAGATTAGGTGGAAGATGGTGGAAGATTGGTGGAATGCTTGAAGATGATGGAGGATTTATGGAGGATGGTGAAGGATTTACTAAGTGTAAACAAATGATTTGTTGCCTCCTGATGTAGGATCAATGAGGATTGTCAACCTAAGATAGACTTATGATCTTTGGAAGACTAGATTCTTATCAATGCATGCCAATCTCTTTCTCAACCTAATGAGGCAAACAAGGACAAGTGTAGATTTCCCTAGACAATGTTCTGTTAAAGGGGGAAGATTTTTTATTTGGGATGAGGATTTGAAGCAAATCAAAGGATAGGACACAAAGTGAATAGATATAGATTAATGGATTTGGTGCAAAGATGGTGTGTTGCTAATTTAGATGATGGATGTTGGATTTTGGATCAAGGATTAGTGACAAGGATGATGGATGAAAGATTTTGGGATTCTGATTATGGATTATTGATGGGGGGATGATGGAGGATGACTGAATGATGTTTATTTCTAAGAGGATGACCTAGACATAGCTGAAATAGATGACCTATGATATACCTTAGGAAGATGATAAAGAATGCAATGATGCAACTAGGAATGATTTAGGATGCAACTAAATATGGATGATGATGCAAAGATGAGAGTAAGAATGAGCTAGGATGAAGGGATGCTGAGATAGGAATATGGGATTCTAAAGGATTAACAAATATGGGATGGACCAAGCTAGTCTTTTCTCTCCATATTGACATAATGATGGTTACCTGCAACTGGGTTGCAAATTGCTTCACTCTAGAGTTATATCCTACATTGTCTAGTTTCTCTTGATATTTATCTTCCACTTGGATTGATTTTAGGATGGATTGGTGATCTTTCAGATCTCTTTCTGCAACCTTCTTCTCTTGGTAAACTCCAGGATTAGGAAGCTTTTCTTTCTTGTGTTTGACCAAATCAAATATAACTTAGAAAGCTTTTCGCAATTTTATTTTGAAACAAGGCTTTGGGTGTCTAATTTTGAAGGATCTTTTCTACAAGGTCTTTGTTTCAAAGCTTGTGATCAAGTTTTGGATTTGTTGGGTGTCTCCAATGGCAAAGGAAAAACTTGACAAAGACACTCTGAAAGAAATCCTGACAAAGGACAAGGCAACTTTGTGGGATACAAGTAAATGATTTACCACTAAATCTGACAATGCTTTCCAAAAGATGTGTATGTTTTGACATATGTTTTGAACTAAGCTTGTAACTTAGAAAACACTTCAAGTAGAACTACCTAAGTGAAGGTTAGTATCAAAATCTTTTCCCACAACTTGATACCCCAAAAAGGGATACATATGGTGAGTGTCTTAAGGTGATTTGGGAAACCACATGGATCTATCCTTGCACAAATATTTTGATACCTTTGAGAGTAGATCAGGTAGCTTCTATTTTATCAAGTGTGTAGTTTGATCCATGGAGTCATCCCAATTAGTTTGTACATGTTTGACTCACTTCAGAGCCTAGTTGACCATGCCAAAATATTAGGGATATTCACCTACCTTGGGTTACCATCAACAGGCATTGCCCAAGCTTGAGGGGATGAAGTGAGAGTTTTCTCAACGCTTTATTTCTATACCAGTCAAGGAAGTACCAGTTTGAAGTTTTTCTCCAAAGAGGAAGCACTTTTCTCTTTGGATAGGCTTCGCTAGAAGTAAAACAAGTAAACTTTGTCTAAGTTCAAGTATTTTACATCACTTAGATTAAGAGGATTTTGCAGAAAATGGGAAACTTTTAAAGACATGTCAAGAAGAGGTTCTTTTCCATTTTGAATAAGTGAATGAATTTTGGAAACACAAATGTTTAAGCTTTTCAGTTTTTCTTTTCCTCTGAAAATAAGAAATTTTGAAAGATTTATGCAATTGGGCATTTGAGATTGAGTATGTTTGCTTCACTTAGGAGCCTGATTTGAATTTTGAAACTAAAAAAAGCTTTCTTTGTTTTCACCTTAAGTCATTCAAGATTGTGTTTGTTTTTCTATTAAGACTAAAAATAAATGACTTTTGGATTTTGATTCTTTCCTTTAGGTTCATTAAAGATTTGGTGTTTCTAGATTGCATTTTTATGCCCAAAATGATGTTCTTAGATAGATTTTATGCATGAAAACTTGGAAAACATTTAAGATTTTGTAACAAGACATTCTTTTTCATCAAGATTAAAGCCTTTAGGAAGGAATTAGGAATCCATTTGAAATGAGATACAGATTTGCTAATAATTTGCATAAAACTTTGAGATTTTCCAAAAGAAGTTCAATCTAACTTAGCACAAAGAATCAATTTTGAATTAGGACCATTTTAGGATGCATCTAGGATTGATTAGGAACCACTTAGAAATGATATACAAATTTCTAGCTCTTTTTGTGGACCAAAAAGTTAAAATGTTCCTAGTTTGCATAAATGACCCTTAAAACCCTAGCTTTGCATGAATAAGGTTCTTTTTAGCCAAATGAAAGTAATTTAGAGGTGAGTTTGATTTCTTTAGGACCAAATATGAATGACTTGAGTTGATTAGGATTTTGTTGATTTGTTAGCTTATTAGGCCTTCAAGAGTGATTTTGAGGTTCATTTTTAACATTTAGATGAAGTGTGTAAGATTTTACCTTGTTCAAATTTAAACCCAAATTGAAATGATGATCTATAACCCTAGATGTGATCCAAGAAACCCCAGATGGGATCCTAAATTTAGATGGATGCGATACCTGCCCAGATACGATCTAGGAAATCTCAGATGTGATCTTGAATTCGAATGGATGCAATATTAGACCAGATGCAATCTGAGAAATCGCAAATGTGATCCTGGAAATGCAGGGTGTGAAATTTCTTCCTGTGTGTGATTCGGCTTCCTATGTGCAATCCCTAGCAAAGTGAAACATGACAGAAATAGAGTTTGTATGCAAGATTTACAAATGTTTTTTGTGAAAGTGCCTCTTCATGGGTTTTTTTGGAAAATAGGCTTAAGATCCCCCAAGAAGAAGAAGAGGAAGTAGATGGAATAGAAGAAGAAGAATAATAAGAAGAGGAAGAATAATTTGAAGCACTCCCTCAACCTACAAGCTTGAAAAATTAGAAAAACACTCCAAACCACATCAGAATATTAGTAAAGAACCCATGAAGTAGGTCCCACCGGGCGTGCAAGAATGTAGATCAATGCAAACCTAACCTATTCAGAACATGCATAGACATTCAAACATTAGTCCTAGCATCATATACTAAACATATTGAAAAACTATCAACATGATACCTCGAATAGAGCTAAAACGGGAACAAACTATCACCATTTGATTTGCTCTCACTTTAGGGATTTGGGTGTTCTCTCTAAACACTTGAAGCATATCCCTAATGATGATTAGGGGGGGTTAGGATAGATTAGGGACCAAGAGAACCCCATATTGGTGCAAAACTAGGCATAGAAGACCTATTTTTCCCCTAAGGCCTCAAAGAGACTAATAATCCTCAAATTTAGATTTATGTTATAAATGAGTAAACTAGAGTGGATTTTAAGATGATTGAAGCATGATATGATGATAATAAATGCAATAAAAAGCAAGAAACCAAGATTAATTTAAGTTATCTAAGCTATTATGTGAGTTATGGAAGCTTGAAAATGAGTTAATCTAACAAAATATGATTAAAAGCTAAGATCTAGAAACAATCTAGCATTATAACACTACTATGAAATGAAAGATGAGTTGATAATTGCTCTTGGAAGAGGAGCATATTTATATGATTTTGAGGAAGGGCTTGGGTTAGGAAGGAGAGGTAGGGTTAGAGGTAAGGTTTGGGGTAGAGTTTGGGGTATAGTTAGGGGTAAGGTTAGATTAACCTTGGTTAAGGTTGCTCACACATGTGTGAGCAACACTAGGGAATTATGCAAGGGGGAAAAGAGTAGAAGAGGATACATGGGCTTCATTAATGGCTTGTAAGAGTCATTAATGAGGATGTAAGAAGCATTTATGAGTGGTTTTGACCCAAAGTAAAAGTTTGAAGGGTTAGGCTAAAAAGGGGAGGAATCACCCTTTAATTAGGTTTAGGGGGAGTTTAGAAAATTATAGAAGAGGTTAGGGAATTCTAGAACATTTATAAGGTTTTAGGATTTAAATAAATATTTAATTTATTTAAAATATTTTTGGACAATTTATTAAATAATTAATAAATATTGGGGGGAATGATGTTTAAATAAGATTTAAACATTTCTAGAAGGGATTCCTTAATTAAATATTTTTAGTTAAAATAGGAGGAATTAATGACATAAAAATAAATAAATTAATTAAATAATTAATTAATTAATTAACAAATGATGATGTCATCAGTGGTTTTCAAAAGAAAAAAAATACTTTTATTTTCCAAAGGATTTTTAGGTGTCTACAGTATTATTCAATAATCATAGGCAAGATATGAGTAGAACATTCCCCATGCCCTTGAGATTTTCTCTATGCCCCTAACACATACTTGTTATTAACTTTAGCTTTAATGTGAGAATCTTGATACAAATTGATTCATTTATTTTGATGAACAAATTTTATTGTGATCCTTGGAAATAGTATTTTTTTAAATTTTTGTATGGCTCTTATGTAGGCTTACATAGAATATATGATATATAAGTTCAATTAGATGGCTACATATATAATAATAAAAAATGCCTTTTTTAATAATTCTCATTTGTTTGTATTCAAATATCTTAAAAATGTCCAAAGGGTTTAGGTTAGTTGGTCAAAGCAATGAGTTCTCATTGTGGAGACCCTATTTCAAATCCCAGGAGGGACATCTTTGTGGAATTCTAAGTTGTGAGTGTTGGTCTTCCAATTGTTGTTTCTAGTCTGACTGCTCATAAGGAGCTCATAAACTTGTAAACTAATGCCATAAAAAATGTTTGTAAACTATCTCTTATATATATATATATATATATATATATATATATATATATATATATATATATATATATATATATATATATATATATATATATATATATATGTTGGAATTAGGAGAGATAGGTACTGAGAGGGGAGGGGTGAATCAGTGCCTTAAAAAATTTACTTGTAAAACCTTTCAGATCTAAAACTACAAACAGTGATAACCGGCCAATATAACTTGAATCTAATTGCATGAATCATTTATCCACTTAACATAAGTAAGTAAACAACATGAAATCCATAACACAATCACATGACACAAGTATTTTGGTAATGCAGAAATCCTTGTTAGAAGGTAAAAACTATGGTGGCGATGACACCCAAAAATTCTTCACTACTGCAGATAGAAAAGGTTTGCCTGTTAGGGCTACAAGTTTTGATCACTTCTGGTGATCTCACCCTGTTAGGAGTGACATGTTAGATCAGCTAGATCTACCTAGTTATAGGATTTTAACAACACTAATGAAGTGTGCACTCGGTTAAGAGATTTACTTAAGACTGTTAAGTCTACTCTATGAAGAGATTTTATATAAAACTCTATTACAATTATCAGAAAGCAATAGGTATTTATCTTCTACTTGACACTCAATTGTCTATTATAGATCTATAAGCTCTGATAAATTATATCACCTTACTTGTGATGAGTCTCTGCTCTAAACTGCTCGGTAGCCTTTGCTAATTCTGCTCAAACTGAATTCTGTTGTGCTTGGTTTTGTTTTGTAAATTGATAGACTTGAAGGTAGGCAAAATGCTTCAAGTGCTTCATGATTCATATATTAGCTCACTCCAAAAATGATGCAAACACATAAATATATAGTGTTCTATTTTTGCCGCTTTAACACAATTAGGTTACATACTATAATCATAACCCTAAGATCTACAGTGTACAATAATAACCTAGATCATCTATTATAAAAGATATACATTGTATTTAATGAATATCATTACATTAAATGTTCCTCGATCTTGGTAAAACATTTTACAAACTGTTGTAACCATTTGCATAGAAGAATGTGCCATTATTGATTACTATGCCATTTCCTGTGATCCTCGATAAACACTATGTAAACTGATCTGTGTATACTATGATGCTTGGTGTTTACTATTTGTCAGTGTTAGTGTCTATTGGTGCTCAGTAAACTATCTGTTGCTCGGTGTATAGGCTTTACCGACTAGTCTGTTCTTCTTTATGTTACCGATTAGCTCATTGTAAGTAACCAACCGATATCTTTACATACCTTTGGTACTAATGACAACCTTAGAAGCTCAATAGAAATAACAATCTCCCCCTATGGCATTAGTATCAAAACTTCATATGTATAAAGACAAAAAATCTCTATGTGACTTATATCTCCTTATATCTCCGCCATATACATATATCAAAAAAATTTCTAAGTACTAAGTATTCCCCCTCAGTGCATGCTCCTGGTAATATAGTATACATAGCATCCATGTACATAATATTTGGCATAATAATGTTTGAGACATTATTTTCCCCCTTTTTGATAGTAATGCCAAATACAAAATTTGAGGTAGCATACTCATAGTTTATCAAAAATTGACTGATGGTTTTTCTTCAATGACTCTAAGAGGTTTTTCCATTCCTCTTTCAAGTTGGTGAGAGCAATGTGCTCAAGACTAACTTGTGCATGCATGTTAAAGATGTTTTCTAACACTAAAATTTCTAGTGTTGCAACTAATAGCTTGGATTTGACAATGTGTGCTTCAAAAATCTTTAGGTATGGAATGAGTTTGATTTGCAACTCAGTAACCTGATCAGTTAGGTGCACTTCTTGTTTCTTCAAATCTACTATCAACCGCAAGAGTTCTTGAACTTGGTGAATATGCTTTAGGAAAGCATGTGGCTCGATGATAGTGGCATTGGTACTCAATTTTATTTCTTCTTCCAATCCTTTGATCTTTTCACTAACTTCAATAGTGAAGGTGTCCAGAGTACATAGCTTCAATAAGTATTGACAAATTATCTAGGTGATGGATTTTATTTCAATTATTACCTTAGATAATTTGACCTTAAGTATTGCCACTTCTTGGTTGATTTTCTCTACTAATATGTGTTGTATTTTGGATTCTGCCCTTTCTTCAATTCTTTTATCTACATCGGTGTTTGGGGCATTGATCTACTCTGCAAGAGTAGCAAGTTGATCTATAATAGGCATATCCTCATCAATGTGTATCTCAAGTACTACCTGTTGGAGGATATCCCACACATCATTTAGTACTTCTTTTCTTTTGTGCTCTTGCTTTAGTTTCTCTTGTGCTGCCTTACGTGAATATAATTCCCCATATTTACTCAATTCCTTGGGGCTTAGGGTCCTCAAGTCACACTTAGGTAAAATAATCACTTCATCTAGGGTGATCGGCCCTTTTTGTTTCTTCTTCTTCTTCTATGCTAGGGGTGATTTCTTCTCTATGATAGCAATGGACCTATCTCCAGTCTTTGGAGTGTCCTTCCCTATTTTCACTTGATCTTCCTTCTTCTGCTCCTCGGTAGTGGTGGTCTCGGTTGTTGTAGTAGGAGTCTCAGTTGTGGTCTTCAGTGGAATCACATCGGTTGCCTGTGGTTCTTGTGTTTCCTTTGTTGCATCTATTTCTTATGGTTCAGTGGAAGGTACCTCTATGTGTGTAGGCTCATTTGTCTTTGTAGGTTATTTTGTGTGTTGATCTCCAGTTGTATCTTTGTTTTGCTCAGGTTGTACTTGGGAAAGAATTTTTGCTACTTCGGCAAGTATAGGAAGTTCACCCAGTAGAGATGTAAATAGATTGGCAGTGTCTTATGCTTCATCTTTGTTTGGTGCAATATTTACATCTTCATCATCTTGGTCATCAGGATCACCATGTGTGATGTCTACAATGAGTACATCATCATCGGTTTTCTTCTCCAGTTGGATTTCAACTTTATCTGGTGCATCCTATGAAACTTTTATTTCTTCCTTGTCCTCAGTGATATTGATTGCCTCGGTAACTGATATACTAGTACTCTTTGACTTCTTTTCTGGTCCATCATCAATGTAAATGCCTTTTCCCTTAGAATTTTATCTCTTCTTAGACAGGTTCAAAAATGATTGTTGCTCAGCTTTTTCTTCTGCTTTCAAAATTGATGTCCATATAGAATCAGTAGTGATATCCATATCTGCTACATTATCATCCATGATCATTAGGGGTCTATTCTTGATCATAAAGTTTTCTTGATACTTGGTCAAGTATTCACTGACTTGCCCAAAGCTTAAGTATGTGGCTGCCCAAACTAGAGAGCGTTCTCTCTTTCTCTTCTCGGTGTCTAATGCAACAGCCCATTTCTCAGTAATTATATCATCCAATTTCTTTGGCAATGCACATGAAAACTCCATTGGAACTTTCTTAAACTTTATCATCATTTGGATGACAACCTCTTCAATTTTAGTTTGATCTTCTTTTGACATTTTGTCAAATCTGTCTAGCAAAGGATCAACGAGGTCTCCATGTTCAATTATCTCCTCAATAACTTCATCTATTGTTTTGGTCTTGCTACTAACCACTTTGAATTGATTTATATCATCCCCTGTCTCTATATCCTCTAAATCTTCCTTATTTCTTATGTATTTCCTCTTTTTCTTCGGTGCCTCAGCTACTATTTTGTTCTTTCCCTTTATGTATTTCTTCATCGGTGTAGCTGCTCTTCTTTTTGCTACTTTTACTACTTCTTCTTTCTCGGTAGGTGGTGCTTTAGTTGATGAATTTGTCCTCATACCTTCATGTATCGGTGACTACATCTTTGTAGGAATTTTAGGTGGAGGAACCTGTGTAGGATCTACTTCTTTGTCTGACTCAGTCTCCTCACTATCATATGGTTTGTCGACTAACTGTAGCTGACCTTGGGTTGCCTGTTCAACCAGCATCCCTTCAAATGTATCTAACTTATCTCCATATTTAGTAGTGAGATCCTTCTTCATTTTCTTTACCTTTCTATGAATTTTACCAATCTCAATATTAGTAGATATTTTAGATTTGGCTTCTTTGTATACTCCGAACCTAGTGGCTATGGGATCCTTCGGTACTGCAAGCAATGCATTAATAGATTTTAATGTGAAATCATGATTCATCTTATATCCCATCGGTGCTAGCCATTTTATCCTAGGCTCAACTACTTTTATCATGGTATAATCGGTGTCGACCACAAAACATCTGTCATCTTCAAATTTCTGAACTAATTCCCTCAAAATTTTGCTTCTCATTTGCATTTTGGTTTGAAATCAAGTGAAGTAAGCATTAAACTCTACATTCAACTTGTCTCCTAACTTGTTCATCATTTCACCAATCTTTTTTTTTATCGGTACATCTGGTATCCAGTTTACTTTACTGGTGCTAGGCACAAACTTTTGTAAATATAAGAATATGCATGCAAGTAGAGATCCGTACTTACATGTGTTAGATTTATTTTTCCTTATAGTTTTCATATTCTCTTGGAGTTGATGTAACAGTACCTTGACAAGATTAACTTGGTGACCTTTCACTACAATTTTATGCGCCATGTCTACTACGCTGCAGGGTATGCTGTTGAGTCTGCTCGATTGAAATAACTTATACCCAATCACATGTGCTACAAATTTTACTGCTAGGTCCTTGATAGTCAAAATATTTAATGCCCAACTGTCCCATTGTGCTCTAGTGTATTTCTCAACATCTGATCGTGATGAACTTTGGAAAGTCTTAGCTTTTTCGGTAGTAGGGAGCCTAGTAATCCTACTGATTACTTTCTTGGTAACCTCAATCGGTTTATCCAGCCAGAACTTGTCATTGTGATATCTGCTCAGAATGATTCTAATCCAATCCATCTTGAATGATTGTGGCAAGTGTGTAAAATATGATAAACCTAATTTCTCAATCTTCTGATAGTCTGATTTCATTTTTCCATCGAGGCCACAAAGTGGTTGATATGTTGCAATTGTTTCAAAGTCCCCAATTTCTCTGATTTTTTGTAGTGAATATAAGACCTTACGTCTTCTGTTAATAAAACCCTTTTCGGTATGCTTGAAAATGCACCCATTGAATCTATTTTTGCTGTGACCTTGGGATGTGGTTTAAACTTCGGTTCAACAAAATTTTCCCTAATGATTAGGTTAACTTCCTCTTCAATACTTTGAGTTTTTCTTGCAGATGATGTCGATGCCATAAATTGATTCTAGGGTTTTGGCAAGCAACAAAATAGGAAGTGTTTTGATCGCAAATAAACTTACTCAATATCACAAAGAGTGATGTTGGTTTGATCTAGCATGGCCTTGAATCCTTCAGAAAATCCTTTAGCTCGAACTCTGCTTCTTTGAATTCTCCACTCTTCACAATTGCATTGTAGAAATGAACTCTGTTCCCATGTATTTATAGACTTTTGATGTTCCCGCTCAAACTTTTATGTAATAAATGCTCCATTTAACTTTTGGTATGACACAGCTGTCAGCTTGGTGACTACTAAAACTTTCACCTACTCGGTTAACATAAGTTTTCTTCATTGATTAATACGTATGCTCAGTTAAACTTAGATAGTGATTACCGATGGGTAACCAACTCTTGGTCTCTCTTTTACCAACTGTATAACATTGTTAGCTCATGACAACTAAACCATAGTGCATCTTTATTTCTACTGATTTGGTATAAAAACATTATGCATAAGGAACTGTATGTAAGATGTGATCTTTTTGAAATATCAGTCCCATACATACCTATTTCACTTTAAGTGGAGGTACTGATGTCACCCAATCCAGTGGATGAGGTTTCACCGACAACATTACTTGACTCAGCATTCTCATTAGATGTCTTCTTCTACATACTGTTTCTTAACTTCATGATATCTAAAATAGTATATCCACTTTCAAATATATGGTTCTCATCTGGTGCTTAGTCTCTGCAATTCTTGCTTAAATGACCAACCTTATGGCAGTGCATACAAGCCATCCCAGAGTTTTTCCAGTTTCTTGATTGTCCAATCCGACTCTTTCTAAAATAGTTTGCTGCAATGTGTCCATATCTTCCACATACAACATAGTTAGTCCATGTATTATAATCCCAAACATAAGAGTTACCTTGTCTCTTCAGTTGATATGGTCCACGTTGTGGTTTCTCCTTAGGTGTCCTGATGCAGTGCAAGGCAGGAGAATCCCCGATGGAGATGTCCTAGCCCCCAGCAAATAACCACACACAAGAATATAATAACAATACAGAGATATAGATCCACACAATGCAAAAAACTCATAATAGAATTATCATATTTTCATCCAACATGCCCGACTATAAGGCCTTCCAGGTTATAGCCAAATAAAATGCAATTACAATAGAAACTCCACAAGATCTCGCAAGATCCAAACCAAAACCCTAGCTAGCCTAGATCCACACACTGGTAGGAACCCCCAAGGAAGATCTAAACTTGTGCTCGCAAGCCCACCAAGTAATCTCCTTGTTTCCCAAGCCGCAGCTACTAGCTCTCCTCAAAACTCACTCCACATCCACCTCCTCTTCTCCCAAGTGGATGAATGATTGCCTAAAGACTTCCCCCACAACCTCTACTTATACCAATCTAAGCCACAGGTTGGCCCTGAACATAAATTAAATACAAATACCGAAATTAAATGCCACAAGTCGGCCAACAACAACAATTAAATGCCCAAAATAGATGTCTTAGTAAAATGGTGATATCTCCTGGCTCTAAATGACTTAGAACTCATGCTTCAAACCGTAGGTAGAAATATAGGCCCTCTTCAATCCTTAAAATTTTCAGCCTCTAAATCTTTGTGGAAAATTACTTATACAACCTGAAATAGGCACCAAATTCCTAAGCAAGGCCGAGCTCCCCTAGGCCATGCTGACCAACCAAGACCATGCCAAGTTCCATTAAATACATCAAAACCAATTACCCAAGACCCAAGTGGGTTTATCTAACTCTACCAAACCCCTCACATATGAAAATAATTCCACAAAACTCCATCAAATTTCCCAAACATGCAGGATAGCCAACTACCCTGGGATGCTCCTACATCATGTCCAGACTTGCTTCATTTTTTTCTTGTGGTCTCGTGCAATGTGTCCAGGCTTGTTACAAGTATAGTATATTTTCTCCATAGTAGTATTATTAGCAAGATCATTTTGCTTAGCTCTACACTCATAAGTAGGATGTCCAAACTTTCCACAGTAATAACAATATCCATTAAACTTAGGAGTGACAGGAGGTTTACCTTGTGCTTTGCTTCTACACACATTAGATGTATGTCCCAGTTTTCCACAGTGATAACATGTCAACACTTTAGGTTTCTGATTTTGACTGATGTTGACTTGTTCAGCTTGATGTGATGTTTCTCCTTCACCAGTGTAGCCTATACCAGCTCTACTCCCAAATCTTCTTTGATTAGTTAAGAAGTCATCAATCTCCTTGGAACTGTCCTCAGCAAGTTTCTTCATTTCATTTTGCTACTGTTGATTTTTCACTTCATTTCTCAACTTCTCATTTTCTTCTCCGAGTCTTCCAACATCTTCTAGTTTTCTTGACAATTATGCATTCACTTAGTTTACTTCTTGATTCACAGTCATCACTTGATTGGTTGTTTGGAAATGTCGATCAGTGAGTCTTTGTATCTCACTTTCTTCGGTTTGAAGTTGTTCACTCATCTGTCTTCGCTCCTTGATTGCCAAATTTCCTTCTTACTCAGCTTGATTTGCTTTGTTCATTGTTTCTATCATTCTCACCATCTAAGATTCTTGACCGATTTGAAGTGCTTTCACTTGATCAGGTAAGTATTGATTCTTTTCAGATAGTGTTAGTCCATTTTCCTGTCAATGCAAAATCCTGTGAAAATGGCCTTTTCTCTGCAATTCTTGAAGATGTCCTGCCCTGCTGCAAGCCAGTATTAACTTGCGATGAAAATCCATAATGTTTCATGGTGTGTGCCCTTAACCCTGTGTTCTTCATGGTGTCACCTTGCTCCAGTTCAGATCACACCTCCTAAATTGCAAAACCCAGGGAGTTATTAAAGTTTTAAGGTCTGCAGGAAACAATTTCAAAATCTACCTAAGTGTCGAAAACCCACAATATTTTTAAAAACCCATCATGTTTTCTATCGTCTGTATGAAAACCCTGGTTGTTTTCAACCTTGTGCTTCCTATTTTTGCACGCTTGTCTTCTGGCATTGAAAACCCTAGATGTTTTCAATCCTTCACTATTGTAAAAACTTTGGATGTTTTTGACCTCACTTTTCTTCCCTTTTGCTGGCATTCCTTGTTCGTCGATCTTAACTGCGCAAGTGCAATCGGTTGGTGGGACCTTTTCCTTCCCAAGGGGTTAAACTTCAGTAAGATCTCATGGTTGTCATTATACTGCTATGGAAAGATGATCATTTTTTAAGATCCTGATATAGCGACAACCGTCGATCTTCTTTGGTGATGCAATGGACCGTGGGATCGCTATTAGAGGCTGCTGAGCTAGAGTTTTCTTATTGGATGCCTGATAATGACATGGAAATCTCATAGGCTCGGGTCTTCAAGAGGCTTTTGATCTACGATGGGTGTGTGATCGTGAAGAATATTCTCATGTCATGAGATCATGCGCCTGTCATTGATCTTGTTTGTTTTAGGCATTTCTTCGGTGGTGGTCCTAATGTCAGAAAGGAAGTGAAGGTACATGTTTTCATTGGTTGTCGCCTAATCACATGTTAGGAATTTCTGACATGCGACCATGCGACCGGTTAACATCTATCACTTGGGGCTCATTGGTGGATAAGTGTGGTGGGACCTGTTTGCTCGATGGCACTGATGTGTCAATTTTCGGTTGGTTGAGCTGAATCGTGATGTGGAATTGCGGTGGGACCTGACATCCATATAAAATCAAGGGTTGGTGTAAAAGCTTATGAAGTGTGTCAGGTCTATGGCATTATGAGACCACTGTGGATCTTCCTGCGTGGGCCCAGTTGAATTTCTTGGTGTCTTTGGTAGTTGTGATAAAATATTTAGCGGCTCGACAAATTTTCTTCTTGTTTGCTGGTTTGTGTAATGTTTTGGCGATGCCCTAGTTTATTTGGTGATTCAGTGAACAGTGGTCGTGTGATCGCTAAGTTTTTTAGTGATGGTGGAAAGTTTTTCGTGAACTGGCGAAAGTTCTTTTGTCGCCAGTTCACTAGATAAACTGGGGCCGCTTGCTCGATGATGTGCTCAGTTCTTATTGGTCGGCGGGGTGATGAGCTAGATGTTGTCAGTGGGGCCGAAGTTTGCAAAGGATGTGGAGCATCTGCAAGTCTGTGAAGATCATGTGGTTGTCGCTATACCATTGAGGTGAGATGCTTGACTTTTAGCATCGCGGTGTAACGATGACCGTCGATTTTGTTTAAAGAAATACAAAGCATGTCGGCCTGAGAAAAGTAAATGAATCGAACGGTGGTGATATAAAGTTAATCTCAGTTCAAATGTTGACTGTTGATAGATTGCTGGCACCCTGAGGATGACCGTTGTGTTTCAAATTCAAACTTCTGAGTGGGTTTGTGATTGCAGTTGCATGGCTAAGTGATTGCAATCGCATGATAGTAAGGGTCAGTAGGGTGTCTTGCGATCATGCGACCAAGCATAAGATGAAACCTATTTTCCTGTGGTAGTTAAGTTGATGACCGCGCGACTAAGGGAAAACAGTTAAGGAACATAAAGCCCGTGAATTGCATGGTGACCATTTGATTTCAAATTTGATTTTCCTGAGGATCTGCAGTGACCAAAGGTACCTGAATTTATGGCTTTAGCGGTGGTTTTTGACTTGTTTGGTGGCAACGGTTGTTGTGATGTGGTCCAAGGTTCCTGTGGTTAATTAGAGAAGAGTTTTGTGCCGTGCAGAGATGAGTTTTCTTGCTCGAGGCATGTTGCAGAGGGATAGATTAGATTGATTGGTATGGTAAAATGATGGTCCTCGGTACTTTCTCAGAGATTTCTCATGAATGTGGATCATTCTTGGATCTGATTGCCTAGATTTCTTTTCCCTGTATTGAATTTTTATGTGGTCTAGTTGGTTAGGTGGGTGAAACTTTGACCCCAGTCATATGTAGCTTGTTGCAACCTATTTTGGGTTTCCAAGATGACTAGTGGTATATATTGCAAGTTTTTGATATAACAAGGGTTTGAATTTTAATCAGTTCAGAAGTTCTAATTATAGTTAGTTCTAGGGGTTTGTAGCAGGGCTATATCACATTGCATGTAAGCTAAATAGAATTTTTGGAAGTCTTTTGTAGGTTATTGAAGTGGTTTGATCTCTGTCCTACTTTGATCATGTACATGACTCATTATACTTAATATAAGTTTTTCATGCTTCCAAGTCTCTCCTTGGTGTCATTCTTGTGAATCTTGGATTTTCTGATCCATTGCATAGGGTTACCTTTGCATATGTTCTTGTCTTTAGTTTTTGATCTAGGATCAAGTGAAATATACTTTAGAGGGGACATAGATTCAGTCTTGGTTGTCTACAGAAGGATCTTATAAGGAGTGGATGGGCTGGAATGTTTATATTTATGGCTATGAGTCTTTGACAACAGTCGATTCACGTTTCATTATTTGTATGTGAGGTTTGCCCAATGGATACTGGCACTGATCAAGGATTAGTACATTTAGTTGAGTTCAATGTCTGATTGGCTCTTGTCTACCTTCCCTATCCTCATTAATCAAAGCCCCTTTTAAGTTTTAAGTATTATTGTTGGTAGTAATACCCTTCACAAGGCCATTTTATACCCAGTAGCAATTGACATTCAATGAATGTCTGGTTAACATTTAGTAGTCTCTTGCTATCATCTGCTTTGTTTAATCCAGTCCAAAGTCCTAAAATACCATCATTTACTGGATTAGGTTCACCCGCCATGGTTTTGCAGAGCCAGAAGTGAAGAGGGAAGTCTTGTCCTTATAGTTGGTCCAGTTGTCTTGCAGAGCTTTCACACTTGGAGCTAACCACTCCTAACATTAGTCTCAAGGCATATTGGCAGCCCTAAGTGGCGTAAGCATTTTCAAACACCAACAAGATGGTGACTCTACTAGGGAGAACAACAATGAAGAAGTATATCTGTTAAGATATCTGGTCGGGCTTGTGTTGTTATATTCAAAATCTTTTTGTTGACCAGATTGATTTGCCCATCCGAGTCACCAAAAAGATGGTGACTTGGTTGGGGAGAGTCTAGTATAGAGTCAGATATAAAAAATACACTTGTCAAATCTTCTCACCTAGTTGTGAGTGGTGACTCTGAAGTCTCTGTTTGATTAGTGCATTCCCTGATAAACAGTGTGGTTACTTGTGGAATTTTGTATTGGTTGGAAGAAGAAACAAAAAATTATTTTCCTCTTCAAGGAGGTGGTGACTCTACATTGCAAAACCTGATGGAGCTGCAAGGTGAGCTCTAGATCTGCCCTGCTTCTAGCCAAAGGTCTTCTGCTGTAAGATTCCTAGGTATTTCTCAAGGATCTGAAATGTCTCCTTATTAAGTGATCAAGCACTAGGAAAAGGAGTAAGGTGTGAGTAGAGGTTACATACTTCAAGCTTTCAGTTGCATCTCTGCAAAATTCTATGGAAGTATTGCATTAAGTCAAATGAATAATCAAGGGAAAAGTCAGTCTAGGCTGCTTGGTTTCCTCAAGTTGGATAGACCTTTGAGCTATGTTCTTCCAAAGTCCCCTCATTCTTTCCCTGGTGAGCTTTTGGGTTTGATTCCTATTTTTGATTGCTGGTCTGATTCAGTAGTAAAGCATGTCCTAGCATTCTATAGATTTATTATAGAATATCAGATTCTTGATGAGGATGTTAGCATGATGTTTTTTGGGAGATCCCTCAAAGGGGTTGCATCTAATTGGTATCTAAATCTGCCCCCAAAATGCATCTCTTCTTTGACTAAATTCAAGTGGTTGTTCTTAGAGGAGTTTGCTGATGATGATGAATGGAATGAGTTGCAAAAGGATCGTCAGCAAAAAGGGAATACAAGTTGTATTTTAGAGCAACCCATATCTAATGTTGAGGGTACTTCGTCTGATGAAGTTTTGTCAAAGGAGTATTCAGATAGTGGCAGTGAGCAGGAATCAGAATCAAGGTGTGCAGGATCCTCCATTCATTCAGAGATGTTTGAATGTGATTTTAGTGGTTATTCAGGTGAGGATGATGAAGGCAATGATGTTGATGTATCCTCATATGAATCAGATGCAACATGGGAAGAAGAAAGTAATGGTGGAAGTGAACACTCCTTCAGTGAGGAGTATGAAGATAGGGAAGTGATAATGGATTGTGATGTCAGTGAGTTTGAACATGATTATTTAAGTGATGAGTTATTAAATAATCCTAAAATGGGTAGTGAGTTTAAAGTGCTCACTAACACTTTATATGATGAAGACTATGATGATTATTAGCCCATTTTTTGTCATGATGTTCAACATGGTGCATTGCATGGAGTTATCAATCCTTTGTTTGAAGAACATGTGGAGGTCTCAGAATTAGTTGAATCGGGATGCCCATTTTCAATCTGTGGGTATCAGTCTGATTATTCATTTGAGGTCCAGCCGGCCGCACCAGTAGAAATACAAGGTTAGGGTATGAATGAGGCCTTTCTGTAGGTAGAATATGAGACTTTTGTATTTCCAATTGATAGCATTCATGAGTCAGTAGAGAAGAATAGGTTCTTATCTGATGATACTAATCATTGGCATGTTGAATCATACTTTCATAGTGAGCAAGATGGAGAGAGTGCCAAAAAATTTTACATGCATTATGAAGAAAGTTACTTTGTCCTTCCTGATATGCTGGTTGAACACGTTAACATGCCTGTTGAAACAAATGAAAATAGAATATTTGGTGTGCCTCATGAAGGAAGAAATTAAAATCAGGTTTTTGATAGAGGCAAGAACTGACTCTTGTTTATTGTTGCAGGGTTTTTGTAAAAAATGTACATTTTGTGAATAGTTTCCCTTTCCTGTCTGTTCCCTATTTTTTTTGAGGTCTCTGTGTTTTTCCAGTGGGTAGTCTTCTTCTTCCCAGAGATCTGAGGTCCTCATTGTACCTGCAAGAGATATATGTCCCCAACTAGAGCCACTATTAGTCCATTTTCCTGTCAATGCAAAATCCTGTGAAAATGGCCTTTTCTCTACAATTCTTGAAGATGTCCCACCCTGCTGCAAGCCAGTTTTAACTTGCAATGAAAATCTATAATGTTTCATGGTGTGTTCCCTTAACCCTATGTTCTTCATGGTGTCACCTTGCTCCAGTTCAGATCGCATCTCCTAAATCACAAAACCCAGGGAGTTATTAAAGTTTTAAGGTCTGCAGGAAATAATTTCAAAATCTGCCTAAGTGTCGAAAACCCACAATGTTTTTAAAAACCCATGTTGTTTTCTGTCGTCTGTACAAAAACCCTAGTTTTTTTCAACCTTGTGCTTCCTATTTTTGCAAGCTTGTCTTTTGGCATCGAAAACCATGGATGTTTTCGATCCTTCACTATTGTAAAAACTTTGGATATTTTCGACCTCACTTTTCTTCCCTTTTGCTGGCATTCCTTGTTTGTCAGTCTTAACTGCGCAAGTGCGATCGGTTGGTGGGACCTTTTCCTTACCAAGGGGTTAAACTTCAGTAAGATCTTGTAGTTGTCATTATATCGCTAGGGAAAGCTGCTCATTTTTTAAGATTGTAGTATAGCGACAACCGTCAATCTTCTTCGGTGATGCAATGGATCGTGGGATCACTATCAGAGGCTACTGAGCTGGAGTTTTCTTATTGGATGCCTGATAATGACATGGAAATCTCACGGGCCCGGGTCTTCAAGAGGCTTTTGATCTACGATGGGCATGTGATCGTGAAGAATATTCTCATGTCATGAGATCATGCGCCTGCCGTTGATCTTGTTTGTTTCAGGCATTTCTTCGGTGGTGGTCCCGATGTCAGAAAGGAAGTGAAGGTACATGTTTTCATTGGTTGTTGCATGATCGCATGTTAGGAATTTCTAACATGCGACCATGCGATCGGTTGACATCTGTCACTTGGGGCCCATTGGCAGATAAGTGCAGTGGGACCTGTTTGCTCGATGGCACTGATGTGTCAGTTTTTAGTTGGTTGAGCTGAATGGTGATGTGGAATTGCAGTGGGACCTAACATCCATATAAAATCAAGGGTTGGCATAAAAGCTTATGAAGTGTGTCAGGTCTATGAGATTATGAGACGGTCGTGGATCTTCCTACGTGGGCCTGGTTGAATTTCTTGGTGTCTTTGGCAGTTGTGATAAAATATTTAGCAGCCCGACAAATTTTCTTCTTGTTCACTGGTTCACGTAATATTTTGGTGATGCCCTAGTTTATTTGGTGATTTAGATAACAGTGGTCGTGTGATCGCTAAGTTTTTTAGTGATGGTGGAAAGTATTTCGCGAACTGGCGAAAGTTCTTCAGTCGCTAGTTCGCTAGATAAACTGGGGTCACTTGCTTGGTGATGTGCTCAGTTTTGATTGGTCAGTGGGGTGACGAGCTGGATGTTGTCAGTGGGGCCGTAGTTTTCAAAGGATGTGGAGCATCTGCAAGTCTGTGAAGATCATGTGGTTGTCGCTATACCGCTGAGGTGAGATGCTTAAATTTTAGCATCGGGTGTAACGATGACCGTCGATTTTGTTTAAAGAAATATAAAGTACACTGACCTGAGAAAAGTAAATGAATCGAATGGTGGTGATATAAAGTTAATCTTAGTTCAAATGTTGACTGTTGATAGATTGTTGGCACCTTGAGGATGACCGTTGTGTTTTAAATTCAAACTTCTAAGTGGGTTTGTGATTGCAGTTGCATGGCTAAGTGATTGTAGTCGCATGATTGTAAGGGTGAGTAGGGTGTCTTGCGATCATGCGACCAAGCATAAGATGAAACCCATTTTCCTGTGGTAGTTAAGTTGATGACCGCATGATTGCGTGACTAAGGGAAAATAGTTAAGGAACATAAAGCCCGTGAATTGCATGGTGACCATTTGATTTCAAATTTGATTTTCTTGAGGATCTACAGCAACCAAAGGTACCTGAATTTATGGCTTTAGCGGTGGTTTTCAACTTGTTTGGTGGCGACAGTTGTTGTGATGTGGTCCAGGGTTCCTGTGGTTAATTGCAGAAGAGTTTTGTGCCGTGCAGAGATGGGTTTTCTTGCTCGAGGCATGTTGTAGAGGGACAGATTAGATTGATTGGTATGGTAAAATGATGGTCCTCGGTACTTTCTCAAAGACTTCTCATGAATGTGGATCATTCTTGGATCTGATTGCCTAGATTTCTTTTCCCTACATTGAATTTTTTATGTGTTCCAGTTGGTTAGGTGGGTGAAACTTTGACCCCAGTCATCCGTAGCTTGTTGCAACCTATTTTGGGTTTCCAAGATGACTAGTGGTATATATTGCAAGTTTTTGATGGAACAAGGGTTCGAATTTTAATCAGTCCAGAGGTTCTGATTATAGTTAGTTCCAAGGGTTTGTAGCAGGGCTATATCACATTGCATGTAAGCTAAATAGAATTTATGGAAGTCTTTTGCAGGTTATTGAAGTGGTTTGATCTCTATCCTACTTTGATCATGTACATGACTCATTATACTTAATATAAGTTTTTCATGCTTCCAAGTCTCTCCTTGGTGTCATTCTTGTGAATCTTGGATTTTCTGATCCATTGCATAGGGTTACCTTTGCATATGTTCTTGTCTTTAGTTTTTGATCTAGGATCAAGTGAAATATACTTTAGAGGGGACATAGATTCAGTCTTGGTTGTCTACAGAAGGATCTTATTAGTAGTGGATGGGCTGGAATGTTTATATTTATGGCTATGAGTCTTTGACAACAGTCGGTTCACATTTCATTGTTTGTATGTGAGGTCTGCCCAATGGATAATGGCAGTGATCAAGGATTAGTACATTTAGTTGAGTCCAATGTCTGATTAGCTCTTTTCTACCTTCCCTATCCTCATTAATCAAAGCCCCTTTTAAGTTTTAAGTATTATTATTGGTAGTAATACCCTTCACAAGGCCATTTTATACCCAATAGCAATTGAGATTCAATGAATGTCTGGTTAACATTTAGTAGTCTCTTGCTATCATCTGCTTTGTTTAATCCAGTCCAAAGTCCTAAAATGCCATAAGTTACTGGATTAGGTGCACCCGCCATGGTTTTGCAGAGCCAGAAGTGAAGAGGGCAGTCTTGTCCCTATAGTTGGTCCAGTTGTCTTGCAGAGCTTTCACACTTGGAGCTAACCACTCCTAACATCAGTCTCAAGGCATATTGGCAGCCCTAAGTGGCGTAAACATTTTCAAACACCAACAGATAGATAAGTGATTATGCTTTCAGATCCATTGGAGATGCTTCCAGAACTAGATCCAGTGTGCTCAAATATCTCATCAATAGGTTCTTCATGATAACTAATCTCATTCTATTTTCTAGCTAGGTTCTTCCTTTCATCCAGCAATTTCTTTAGTTCTTCCTTGGCTTGCTTATATTGGTCCACAAACATTTGCATTTGTATGTTATGATTCTCAATAGTCTAGTCAAGCTTGTATCTCTCCATGACTTAGATTCATGCAATAGTCTAGTAAACAACATGAAATCCATAACACAATCACATGACACAAGTATTTTGGTAATGCAGAAACCCTTGTTAGAAGATAAAAACTGTGGTGGGGATGACACCCACAAATTCTTCACTACTGCAGATAGAAAAGGTTTGCTTGTTAGGGCTACAAGTTTTGATCACTTCTGGTGATCTCACCCTATTAGGAGTGACATGTCAGATCAGCTAGATCTACCTAGTTATAAGATTTTAACAACACTAATGAAGTGTGCACTCGATTAAGAGATTTACTTAAGACTGTTAAGTCTACTTTGTGAAGAGATTTTATCCAAAACTCTATTACAATTATTAGAAAGCAATAGGTATTTATCTGCTATATGACACTCAATTGTCTATTACAGATCTATAAGCTTTGATAAATTATATCACCTTACTTGTGATGAATCTCTGCTCTGAACTGCTCACTAGCCTCTACTAATTCTGCTCAAACTGAATTATGTTGTGCTCGGTTCTATTTTGTAAACTGATAGACTTGAAGTTAGGCAAAATGCTTCAAGTGCTTCATGATTCATATATCAACTCACTCCAAAAATGATGCGAACACATAAATATATAGTGTTATGTTTTTGCCGCTTTAACACAATTAGGTTACATACTATAATCATAACCCTAAGATCTACGGTGTACAATAATAACCTAGATCATCTATTATAAAAGATATACATTGTATTTAATGAATATCATTTTATTAAATGTTCCTCGATCTTGGTAAAACATTTTACAAACCATTGTAACCATTTGCATAGAAGAATGTGTCATTCCTGATTACTATGTCATTTCTTGTGATCCTCGATAAACATTGTGTAAACTGGTCAATGTATATTGCGATGCTCGGTGTTTACTATCTATCGGTGTCGGTGTCTGCTAGTGCTCGATAAACTGTCTGCTGCTCGGTGTATAGGCTTTACCGACTGGTCCATTCTGCTTTATGTTACCGATTAGCTCATTTTAAGTAACCAACCGATATCTTTACATACCTTTGGTACTAAAATCTGAGTTTGTCATCCATCATATATTTTTCATTTGTAAATAAGTTTGATTACATGGAAAGCAATTGAGTTTTGTCATTTTTTCACAAAATTCAAGTTGACATATTTTTGGTACTGAATTGAGTTTAGAATGTTGGATAATGATCCCATACTTTATAAATATTTTCGTAGCTAACACTCACAAGTATACTATTCCTAAAAAATAGTATTGGACTCAATACTCTAAGCTATGGATTGCATAAAATTTAGGGAATTCAGTTACTAGAATTTCATTGAGCAGGAAACATAGGTCAAGTGCTTTTACTTTCTACTAAAAAGGGATTTATAGACACTAATTAAAAATAAGCATGATCTTATATCTTAATGATAGATAAAAATGGTAGAGACCATGTACTAGAAGAGATGGATGACCTTTACAAAATGTTGAATGAGGATTACTTATGAGATTCAACACTTTTTATATTTTTGAAAAAGTACAATCTTCTAATGTCTATGAATACTATCGAGATCTCTAACAAGATTAATTGGCACTCTCTACATTAGTTTAATGAAAGTGTTTTGAATAATATTACGTGACTAAAAATAAGTGCAAAGAAGAATATCAAAACCTTTTAAATTCTAGATCTTCACATACCAATCATAGTATCTCACCAAATGTCATGCAATAGAGAGTGAACACCCCAACTCTTTCTCTTTCTACAAGTGAAAATCTATGAGGGCTTTCTACAATGACTTGTATTAACAAGTTTCAATATATAGATAGATCAAATTTCTATATGCATGAGGCTAAAGGAAACTAGATACATTCTAAGCTTGTTACTAGCCAAAATTATCTAGTGATACTAGTTATAAGAATATTTGACCTGACAATATACCAACATGTTTAGAATTTGGATTTATTAACAGTACTATTGACACCAAAAATGGTTCTAAGTTGAAGGAAATGGAAATAATATTCTCAAAAGGATGTCTTACAAATTTTGTTGTAGATATTTCGAAAGGTAACTATTTAGGCAAGCGATGCTAACACGGGTAGTTAAATGTGAGGAAAGTTTCCTATAGGAGAGTCTTGCTAACAATATAAAGAGGCTCTTGAAATAATTTCCATGGGAGAGCTATGCAGTGTGTTTTAAATATTAGTTTTTTAATTTCACAAAAAATGAATATTATTTGGCAAATCTTGGAGTGTGCATAGCTTGTTTTAATGGGTCTCTTCTTTCTAGTTGTATTTATGTTATGGCGAGAATTCTATTTCTTTTTTGTTGTGTTTGTACCATGGACAAGATAAGTTTCTTCAGCTTGATTCAGTTTGTTATTTTGGCCTACAAGAAATGGGCTACAACAAGTTATGGAGATTAATAACTAGGTAGCTTCTGTAAATTTGATTCAGTTTGTTATTTTGGCCTACAACAAGCTATTCAATTCAGTTTGATTCAGGTAGCTCAGGTAGCTTCTTCAGTTTGATTGAGTTTGTTCTTTTGGCTTATAAGAAATGGCCTACAACAAGCTATTTGATAATTTTTGAGAGGGATTACTAGGTAGCTTCTGTAAATTTTAACTGCCTGTTTCATAGATACACGGTCATTGCTTCCAAAATTGAAAAAGTCTTTAGGAAACTACCAAATCTCTTAGAAGCAGGTTCTGCATTCTCTTTTGTTAAGCTTTTTACTTTAATTCTGTACATTTTACAAGCTGGTTTTCATTTTGTTTTACTGTCTGGTTATGAAATATAGAATAAAAGAAGTTTGCTTGTTATGTTTTTTTTAACCTCTTCTGTTTTATCTATTTAGAATAGGTTAGATTGCAGTATACTATTGAGAAGTAATTTTGCATATATTCTACTGTAAATTATTTATTCATTTATTTTTATGAGATCTTTTATTTGAGGGGGCATTGTTGTTTTTAAGAAAAAATTCCAGAGACATTTCGGGCATTATGTTTTGTTAGTCTCAGTGCCACCATTTTTTCTCTGCGTGTTTTTTTGCTGGTCGTGTTGACTCTGCTAGTTTCAATTTACCAGCATTGATGAAGGTTATCGATAGTTAAATCTGAATCTTGATATCCTACTATCCTGAATTTGAATATTAATTTTTGTTATGCTACTATCCTGTATTTGAATATCTATTGTTGTTATAATAACATAGTCATGATATACTGATAAAGAATGTTGTGCAGCTGTCATAATGCTCTATACTGACCCTTATACCATATAAAAAATTTATAGTTTGAGACAATGAGTTGAAGTTGAAAAATCTTCAAATAAGAATTGAAATTCAAATTATTGTTGTTAATGTTAACAGGTATAGAACTTATATCATTTAGTTATGAATCTAGATTTATAACATTTATTGCTTTTATATCACTATTATGTTGCCATAGCGAATTTTATTACTGTTATACTGCTGTCATTTATTAAATGAAAATTCGCATGCTAGTTAGATCCTAATGTGTATTTTGATTAAACAATTTTAAATTAGTATTTTGAATATTTTGAAATCTTTCAATCAAAATATTTTAGAAAGAGAAGGGGAAAGAGTAGGAGAGAGAAAAGGGGAAGGGGAGAGAGTAGGAGAGAGGGAGAGAGTAGGAGAGAGAGAGAAGGAGAGAGGGGAGAGAGAGAAGGGGAAGGGGAGAGAGGAGGGAGAGAGAGAAGGGAGAGAGTAGGAGAGAGAGAAGGGGAAAGGGAGAGAGTAGGAGAGAGAGGGGGAAGGAGAGATTGATGCAGAGGGCATCGATGACATTCTACAAATCTGCATATTATCCTTTATTTCTCTAACAACATATATTTGAGACACACAATCCTTTACTTTTCCAAAACAAATAGTATTCAACATAATATAAAAATATCAATTATATCTTAAATTCTGTACTAAAACGCAGATTAACCTTCGGCTTGTACCATCATTTCTCTCAGTCGAATAAAACCGTTTTAACCATTCTATACGGGATTGCCACAAAAGCCAATGCATAAACAAACTGACCACTTAACATTCCTTAAATGATAGTGCAAGCCCGATTCGATGAACTAACATTAAAATGACTCCATGAAATCTGAAGCACCATTTGATCGAATTCATTTCCATTCATTAGATAAAAAATTGAGTACATTTATATAAACCGAATGGATACAAATCTAAATGGGATTCATACCAATTTAACCTGAACATGAACGAACAGTGACAATAAAGAACACAATTAACTTCTTTAACAACAAACTCCAATAAACTAAAGATTGCAATTACAAATCCGCTAGAGAGCCGTTTTGATTCTCTTCAATTCACTATCTACCCATAATTTCTCCCTATCGACTCCTCATAATATTGTCTATTTAAAGGCAATATGACGTTTACAAAACCGCTTATCGGCTAGAGAGAGAGAGAGGGGGGGCGGGAAAGGAGAGAGAAAGAGCGGGAGTGAGAGAGAAGGGGAAGGGGAGAGAGTAGGAGACACAGAGAAAGAAGGGAAAGAGAGGGAGCGAGAGAGAAGGGAAAGGGGAGGGAGAGAGAGAGGGAGAGAGTAGGAGAGAGAGAGAGAGGAGAGAGAAAGAGCGGGAGTGAGAGAGAAGGGAAGGGGAGAGAGTAGGAGACAGAGAAAGAAGGGAAAGAGAGAGAAGGGGAAGGAGAGAGAAAGAGAGGGAGCGAGAGAGAAGGGAAAGGGGAGAGTAGGAGAGAGAGAGAAAGAAGGGAGAGAGAGAGAGAGAGAGGGGGGGAGAGAGAGGGGGGGGTAGGCTCCTTCCAACTATTGGGAGGTAGGTCAGCCATGTTTGAAAGCATGCTCAACTATTTGGCCATAGAAGACCATCCTTTTTTGCATCCATCAGGGGTGGAGGAAGGATAGCCACCAATTTCCCATTCAAATATTAGGGCTTGAACTAACCTTCTTTAGCTCTTTCTTGCCAATAACCCTACTATTTATAAGGAAATCCTATTGGAATTCAAAATGAAACAACTAATTCCAACAATATCTTGTCGCCATTCCATAACATTTTGTTTTTTTCTCATCCATTTCAAATGAACTAGTTTCTCCTTATAATAACTTAGAGGGCCATCCCTCACTGAGTAGACCAGGGGAGCTTTCTTCCTAGAATCAATATTGTTTTTATTCTAGGCTATAACTCCCTTTCTCACCATAGAATAGTATAGGCTTCCCTTGACAAATGGATCCCTGCTCCCATTACCAACTAATTTGGATGGAACTATTCTAGTTGTATGGGCCCTTAAATAAACTTGTAGGGGCTCCTTGGTTGTTTGAATTCTCCAACAATATCTAGCTCTACCAGATAGCCATATAGGAGATAAATCCTTTCCTATTACTCCTCACCAGGCCTAGAAGAATTTACCCCTGTATTAAGGATGGTTTGGGTCTCACTTGCTTCTCTCTCACCTTCTATTTGTTATTCTAATCATGAACGATGAAAGAATTGGGATCATGGATAGTGGAAGAAACTCGCTAGCTAGAGATAGGAAGCTAGAGAAACATTGGGCCTCTCGATATCTAGTAGTCTACTCCCTATTTCGATATGATAGGTAGTCGTCTAAAGACCCCTCCATAGCTATATGAAGAGTCCCACCCAAATAGCCTAACTTTCTTTTGGCTATTGAGAAACTTTACTTTCCTGGGGGTTCAGGCAGGCTGGCCCATAGTCTAGTTGCCCTTATTTTAGTTCAATCCAATTATTTTTACCCTCCAAGAAGGGGGGGTTAGGTGGACAACAAATCTACTCCTTCCACCGGTTCATCGGGGCTATAGGATTCATAATAGAATGAACCTAGCCTAGATGAATATGATGGACAATTCATCTACCGACCATCCAGAAATCCCTTATAGATAGTAGGGCTCTCCAAATACCTTCCTCAATCTCTCTATCCATCCAATTGTATCCTACTATATTAGTAGCCAAGGTTCCTTCCTCCGCCCATGGTTTCCATGTCAAGTTAGTTAAGAATGGATGGGAACATGACATTGATGGCCATGTGATGTATATAGCCTTCCAGATAGAAATCAATTTGTTAACTTAAACTTCTATATACCTACCTTCCCGAGAGAAATAAATGTACATCTAGAGAAAGAACTTGCAATCTCATGACAACCAATCAAATAAATCTATCTAGGAAGCTATTCAGAAGTTAGGTCAGCTCACCCTATTGTAGTAGGCGATAGGGACTAATGAGAGAATAGAGGGTAGGGCCCCCCGATTATAAATTCTATTATCTAGGGGACACCCTACTATTCTAAAGGAAATTTGTTACAAATTGTCTACTGGTTGCTCTAAGTCTCCTCCCACCCACCCCAACCCCATAGAGTAACCCCATAGTTGTAGGAGAGCCTTCCTTGAAATATTTTGAGAAAGTAGTTTTTATACCCCAATGAACCCCACGACCCTTATTATGGTTTGTATCATATCTCTAATGAGTGGGTGCCTTGCCTAACTTTCTCTATATTTAGGAGTTCTATATTCTAGTTGTATAGATCCCTCGCTATCTTAGCATTATTTTTGGGTAGCAATCAGGTAGGGTAGCTCCTCATCTGGGTGTATTGTCTTCTCATGAATTCTCTTACTATGGCTAGAGGAGAGTTCCATCCTTTTTCTCAAATAACCACCCTACTATTCTAAGAGAGGTGATAAGCTTACATCCTTTTTCTTTGGATGGTCATCTACCCTCAGACGGAAATAATATTATCTCTCTGTTGGGAGGGCCTTCCCATCTATTAGAGGCAATGAGTGAGCTATAGTTGTTGAGGTGGGATCTACTATGGAATGGAAGAGCATCAAATCAAAAGTTAGTTCTTCGGAACTAGCTCCAACTATTTGACGATAGGCCCCTTCAATTATAATGAGATGGTTGGATTAGAGTTGTATGGAGTTGACTTCCATGAAAGCATTCTCTTTAGCTATTGATTAGAAATGAGTTAACATCGACATCGACTAGCAACTATTTCGTCTGCTCTAATAGTTGAAAACTCTCAAGGATTGCTCACACATGTGTGAGAAACTCTCACCCTTTGAATAGTCAAACCCTAAGTCCACTTTATCTCTAATTTACCTCCATATAGCATCCACATCTTTAATCATGTGCAATCCTACCCCTTCATCAAACTTTAAATCTCATTTCCTTCAAAATCCTATAAATTTAGAGCTCTCCTCCTCATTCAAACAAGGATCTTTCATACATTGTTATGTTGGAGGAATGTTAGCAACCACATACGTCTGCAACAACAATCATTCATACTTTTTTATTTTGGGAAGTTTTCATGTTTATGTTGACATAGTTTAATCTCATTCTTACTTCATTTGTTCATTTATTCATATTTGCATTCATCTCCATGTCTTTTTAGGCATATGTGATAATGTAGGCATTAGTATAGTTTCTTATGCTTATAACTTAATAGCATTTTTACATACTACAACAATGTTTTAATATGGTTTTGAATTTGGAATGATGACTCGCAGGATAGGGGTGCATTATGTTGTTCCATGGTTTCAACCTTGAGTTTTATTGGAGATAAGAAAGAGTGATAATTTTTCTTTTATTGCAATTGGGTTTCTTGACTCCACACTTTGGGTGAAAATTACATTATTGTCGGTAGCTTTCAAATTTCTCCAATTTCAAATATCATATCTGTACATTCAAAAGTTGTTTGATCACAATTTTGTGTGTGATGATACAAAATCATATTTTGTTTGGAAATGAATATGTGGACATGGGTATCAAGGAGATGAATTTCTATTGAATTCAATAAATGCAGTTAATTTTGGAGAAATCAATATTCTAGGGAATTCATGATGAGTGGTAATTTTATCTTTAAATGATTTTGCATACAATGACCAAGTTTCACTAAATGAGGCATTATATTTGGCATAAATGTTTGGCTGAAGTAGTTATAAATGCATTTGATTAGTGTTACAAAGGGGAATGAAATTTGTGTTTTTTTCCTATCTTTCACTTAAAATAAAAAGGTTATCAAAATGTTGTAGTTTAATTAGTTGAGAATAATTGATAGAGATAATAGTATGATGGATGAGGTTATCATGTCCTATGACTCAACCTCATGATCCCATACGAAATCTTCCATTGAAAAATAAAATTAACAATCAAACATTTAAAAACTACTCTTTATAGTGAACTTTAATGGTTCTATTACTATTGTTTACCTGAGAAATTATTAAAGACATCAAATTTTAACAGTCAAGAATATGATGATTTTTGTATATTTGTTATTGGAGTTGATAAGTAAACAACCCATAGCTCCCAAGAACACATACACACAAACACATGTCACGAAAAGAGAGAGAAGAAAGAAGCTAGAGAGGCCTGAACGCATGGATCGATGAAAGAGGAAATATTCTTGATGTACAAAAACAAAAGTTGTAATTCAATAAAATGAATGTTTCTCAATAAGATTACAAGAGAGATCAATCCTTTAAAAAGGAGATTAAAGCCCTAAATAGGTGAACAAACCTAGGTTGCATGATAATAATTAATAAAGCAATTAATTATTAAATGCCTAAAGTTTAGCTTAAGTAGAAAGAGATAATAAGTGACTAAGTAATTAAATCCATATGATTTAATTAATAAGGAAACACTTTATTACTCTAACACCCCTCCTTAAGATAAACTTTGGGAGAAACTAAAACCCTAGAAAGAACTATTGAAATCAAATGGGTCTCGACAACAAAAGGCCTAATCAGGTACCCAAGTACAAAAGAGAGTCTCTATCAAGTAGAGAAATAGAGAAAACCACATGGGAAAAACTCTACTCTAAAAAGAGATGAAGACTAGTCTGAAGGACTGAAGAAGACTCCAAAACTAGGAATGTTCCAAAAAATAGGAACAAGGATGAACATGTACAACATCACTAAAGTAAGAAGCTGCAAATTCTATCAAGAAGTAACTATTGATCTGAAGATCTTCCACTGAAATATGACTAGGTAGAGAAGACTGTAATCTGCATGAGTGGCCACAAATGACACTACTTGAATTAAGAGGAAAACAAAGGCAAACAACTGAAGTTGAAGATAAAGAATACTATAATCTGCATGAGTGCCCTCAAATGACACTACTCAAAACAAGAGGCAAACAAAGGAAAACACTTGAACTCAAAGATACAGATGGCATAAAAATACCGTAGTCTAAAGAGTTGATCAATCAAATCTAGAAGAGTGCATCCAAAAATAGGAAAGAAAAGAGTGTCCATATGGTAAATGATCCATCTCACTGGATTGCATAAGTACCTAGCCACTGCATTCGCTTGGTACATAGAATCAAATATTGAATATATAGCTCACACTATCGAACCAAGGAAGTAGTAGAACCAATAGTAGAAACCCTCCCATAATGCTGACAAGGGAGTAATGATAGGTACACTGAAAAGAACATCTAATATAAACTGCATGATGAAGAAGAACCTAAAACATTGAAGGTGCAAAGAGAGTACAAACACAAATACAGATATCTAAGGTAAAAGTTGATGGAAGAACGCTCACGTGACAAAAATAGATAGAAAACAAAGGAAAACATCAAACCTCCCCTAACACTTTATAATGGAGTGCAAGTACATAGAGTACAAATATGTGCAAGATCCCTTACATGCAATAAAATGACACTTTATCTGAGTGCATGTGCATAAAAGAATGCTACAAAAGTGAAGTATACACTACTCAAAGAAGAGAAAAGGCAGCTAAAACACAAGAACATCCTTGAAGATGAGCCATCCCTCAAATGGAAGAGATTTCAGGACCTTAAACATCCAAGATATCTGCTAGATTGCAAAAATGAAAGAAACGGAATAAAATATACCTGAAGTAGAATCTGGAAATTTGACTCACAACATTATAAAGGTCTACGAACAAGCTTTCCAATGATATATCATTTTCCCAAAATGGAATCTGAAAGTACAAGATAGAGCTCCCAGAGAGTAAAACTAAACATTTGGCCTTGACAGTAAAAAACATCATCAAAAAAGAAAAATTAGAAATTCAAACCTCCAGATCTCGATAGATCTCGGAATCAACTTTCTGACAATATCTTTTTTTCCTGATTTCAACCTCATATGCTCAAGTTATGAGAAAAAAACAAGTATACTAAAGGGCTCAAAAAATAGTGTAGAAGAGTGCTAATGCATGCTGACATCACCAAATTAGGGGCTTAAAATTGACGATTGTATGGATGTCATGGCCAAAATCCGGCTAGGGTCTAAAAAACTGGGCCCCTGGTCATATGGAAACTAGGGGTTGAGGCTATATCCGCTAAGGGGTTAAGTTTGATGCCCAAATGGCCATCGTCACCCAAAATTCTTTTATGTTTTTAAAAACTCACATGCACACCTCGGGATGCATGCTAGGACTGTACAAACCTAGCAAGCCAAAAAAGTTTGCCTTAGAATGAAACATCGCCCAAATCAAACATTCCTTATATGGAAATAGGGGTTCATGGTTGCTACAAACTCAACGGTGAGGTTCGTTTGAGGAAAAAATGCTCCAAAATATCAATGACCACCTTGGGATCCGTGTCAGGGCTAGTTGTTAAATTTTTTTGTCATAGATTCGAACTTTGTCCAAAATGAACAAACTTTATATGGATCTAGGGGTTCTTGGGCACTCTGAATGCAACGGTGAGGTGTCTTTGAGGCCAAGATGACTAGAAAGAGAGGTCCCCCAGATCCAACAAAAAACCCTTTGAAACTACAGATTTGATGAACACAGCCGAATCTCTTAGGAAGAGGATAGGGGAAAATAGATTTGAAGCTCTGATACCATATCGGAGTTGATGAGTAAATAACTCACAACTCCCAAGAACACTTGCACACAAACACCTATCATAGAAAGAGAGAGAAGAAAGAAGCTAGAGAGACCTAAATGCATGGATCCATGAAAGAGGAGACGTTCTTGATGTGTAAAAATAAAAGTTGCAATTCAACAAAATGAATGTTTCTCAATAATATTACAAAAGAGAAAAATCCTTATAAAATGAGATTGAAACCCTAAAAGGGTGAACAAACCTAGGTTGCATGATAATAATTAATAAAGCAATTAGTTACTATATGTCTAATGTTTAGCTTAAGTAGAAAGAGATAATAAGTGACTTAGTAATTAAATCAATGTGTTTTAATTAATAAGTAAACAATTTATTACTCTAACATTTGTAAATTTGATTGTATAAATTTTTTCATGAATGTTGTCATCACACTTTATGATCCATCATCAAAATGAAAATAACTAGAAAGAAATATGATATACTCTTAACCTTATTGTTCATTATTGGGGCGCAATCTAGGAATGAGATACTTAGACTTTACAAAATGGAATGGTGGCTATGATAAAACAACCAATCAATTTATTCAATAATTTAATTTAGGGCTATAGAATTTCCTTCATCATTTGAACACAAATTTGAAAGGATCTTTCTTCATCTATATCAATACTTACAACCTATTACTAAGCACCATTCACAATGGAAACACCTTGGGTAATAAGAATTCCCTTAAAACCAAAAAATTCTTAGAGTTTATGATTATAGTTTGTAAAGAAATTGGATTAGACTATATAAATTTATTAGTTGGTTTCTTATAGTGGAAGCAAATTTATTTGTAAACATTTGGACTTTTTGAAAATTTATTTGACGTGTAGTTGGCTATTCTAATTAATTGAATGAATAATATAGGAATGCTAAGGAGAAACACATGAATGTGATCTATATTGTAACAAACAATACAGGAATGTGAAAGGGAAATGTTGAAGGATGAAATAAATACATGCTAAAATTAATGCAATATACTTTGAAAGAGCTCTCAAAGGGTTTCAACAATTTTAGTGTGGATTTAGGGTAGGAGTGTATTAAATGAAAATTTGCATGCTAGTCAGATCCTAATGTGTATTTTGATTTAACAAATCTAAATTAGTATTTTGAATATTTTGAGATCTTTTTAAGCTTATCATAGTTGAGTGCTAATGAAATATGCATAATCTATTCTCAACCACTTGTAAGAAATATTTTTTGATTAGGTGAAAATAGGTTTTGAAGGGGACCTAAAACCCTTTACAACATTAAGGATAAAGATAGCTCATCAAAGCATAAATAAGTACTAAGCAAGAAGGAAAAAATAGTTGTCGACTAGGAACAAAAGTGAGTGATAGGACAACAACCATTATAGGGCCAAAAAAGGAAACAAAAAAGGATAGAAGAACTACCAGGCAGAAATAGAGTTAAGTGAAAATTTTTAGAAGATATGTCTCTTCCATCTCAAGATAGCTCATGGTATCAACAATTTTCTTCAAGTCCTCTATATCCTTAGTATCATTCTATACCATCTTCTTCATTTTGGCACAAGTTCTCTTATAAAACCCATCATGAACATCAACGAGGTTGGTGTCCTTATCATCAGTAACCTTAACAATGGTTTTCTCCTTGTTTCTATTCTCTAGCTTGGCAATGAGGATCATAAGGTGTTCCAAAGAATCCTTGAGGATCTTAAATCTCCGGTCACTAATCTTCTTAAGAGAATCTTCAAAACTGGTCACTCTTTTTGCAACAATAAAGAACCTATCATCCACCTTAAACCTAGAATTTTAGGCTTTTGTCATGGCTTCAACATCATTAACAACCTTGGTGAGATATATGAGCTCTTCAAGGAAGGATCTATCCAATTTAACAATCCTATAAAAATCTATTGCCCCTTCCTTAGTAGTCTACAACACATTCATATTGGGCTCCTTTTTACAATTATCGAATTCAAAAAAGGTAGCTTCCTCCCTGGGTACCCATATCCACATCGATATTATCAAGATCACACTGATGAAGAGAAATACCACCAGTCACATTATTCAAAACATTATCCCCAACCACATTACTCTCCAACACATTCTTAAACATAATGATGGGCAACAGAGGTGGGGAAAGGATAGTAGAATCCATAGAAATCAAATGCACATGGCTATTAGGGCTATAGGGAGAACAAAGTGGGGAGGAAACATGGGTATCCCTACTAGCACCTCTAGGCTTTCTGACCATAGAAGCCAAAGTATTAGGTTTCTTTTGGGAAGACCTCATGTCTTCCTCAAGGTCAATGTCCAAATCCTCACTACCATCGATACCTTCCTCAACCCAAATATCTTCCTTGATTTTATTCTTACTCCTTCCTTTGTGCATCTTCCCCTTCTTAATTTTACCAGACCCAGAGGCCATATTTTTACCCTTACCCTTTCTAAAACCTTCCTTTGGGGTATCAGAATTAATATCTTCCTCCAACTTAGTATCAAAATCCCCATCCTCCCCAAATTTATTAGATTGGGGAGAACCTCATCCAAGGCCGAATGCATAGAAATAGCTTGTTCAATAGAATTATCTTTAAAATGATCAACAATTAAGACCATAAGCCCTTCATGAAGGGTGGTATTTCTATTTGGATTGACCCTTGCGCTCTTAATACTTGATTTTAGAGAACAAAATAGATAATAGGGAAAATATACCTTTTGTTTATGCTGGAAATGGTTCATAAAAATGAAATGATAGCCATAAACACAGAAGAATCTCCCATCCAACGTAATATATTTTATAATGGAAAAGAGCACCAGTCTCCAAATCTTCTTGATAGTTGTTAGTAAACAGATTTGTCATTTTTACCAATGCTTGCAAAATAACTCATAAATGCCCAAATCAAAGAAAAAACTAGGAACTAACAGTTGAGTCACTTGCAATGAGATGTGCAAGTGCTCTCTGAATTTTTATGTGAAGGTACTGCTCCTTTCTTCAAATTTACAATGAATTAAATGAATGAAAATGTCTTTAACCAGAAGACACGAAGGCTATTAACATTCATTCATCACTATAAGATGAATGCAGTTTCAGATTTAAAAGACTCTAAGAGAGAGACCAGTAAATGACCAACAGACCATTCACTTAGTCTTCCCAACTACAGAGAAGCATAAGGAAGATTCAATACCCATTTTGCAAATGTAGATGCATGAAACCAACTGATTTCAGAACACACAAAAACTTGATGCATGGAACAAGAAAATATTATAAATATGATTGTAGTAACCAACAGATCATTTATAATTAGATAAATGTGAATTTAAACCAAAATATTTAAATTGGATTTCTCCTTATTCAGAATATACAAGCAAGATAACCAACTGATTACTTCACCTTTGACCCATAAAAAAGTCTGCAAAATGAAAAATATACACTCCTCTTTCTTCTTTGTTACATTCAATACCCAGAAAAATGATCTCCCTTCCTGTAGCCAACTGACCGCTGGAAAAGAAGAGGAAGAACCCCTACCTTGACAATATTTTCACAATAAATAACATTTCCCAATAGCTTTCCGGTTTCTCTAACTGATTCTTGAAAGTAAATTCATTTCTTTTTACCTTCTATTCCTAATGATTTTATCCTTTTGCATTTGATACCTTTATAAAATTTTGATTTAAAATTTTATAATGATGTATCTTAATATATTTTGAATGATATATGTAGTTAGATTTCAGACATGTGGCACTTTTTTGAAGACAACCAAAATCACAAAATGTGACTGTCATTTTGATGACAGTTTTACATACCCGCAGTCTATAGCAGATAGCTTTTGTTTTCAAAATCATTATAGAAATCTCTCCGATGGAAGTCTGCAAAACTTTCCTTTTCACAGCATATATAAAATTTAGCAAAATTCCAACTTTTAAGTTTCAAGCTATGGGCCCCACAACATGACTAATTTTTCTGTCATCAGAAAATTTAGGAAATGTCTAGTTTTACGGACCTATATTTTGTTATTCATATATCTCAAATCAGATAACATTTTTGAAATCCCTTCAGTGAGAATTTGGAAAAATATATTTTCTAAAACATATCCAAAACTTGGCTATATCTGACAATGGATTTGAAAGTTATGCCCCCCAAAAAATGACTATTTTTCTATCTCATAAAATTCATGGTTACGGGTTGCTAATACTTTATTTCTTAATCTTTATTTTCTCAATGTGCAAATAGAGGCTAGGATCAAGAAATTTTTCTGAGATTGGAAGATATTTCCCACACCAAAATTCATTTTCAAGGAATGTAACAAAATATTGGTCACGACTGTCACCATCCTCAAATTTTAATAATCTACAATCTACACTTTGAACTTTGACCTTTGAACTTTGAACTATGAATCTTGCAGCCCGAATTTTGAATTTTGAACCTTGAACTATGGATCGTGCAGCTTGAATTTTGAACCTTGAACTTTAACTTGTGGTTCAAGGTTCAAGTTCAATATTTCCTCTTGAAATGCTACCCTTTTCACAAAATATCAACTTTACAAAGGCATAAAAACTGTTACAAAAAGGGAGGGGATTTGAGGAAATTTCTTTGTGATGCTTGATTTTAAAATATCCATGGGAAAGTAGTAGGTTTTATTAATGTTAACCAGGTCATCCCTCTCTTTCTGATTTTCCATAAACTACATAATGGAAACATAAGTAAGCTTACAATCTATGTAGAACTTGTTCCCCACAATGGGCATACCAGTAACTTTCACAATCAACAGTTCATCAATTTTGACCTTTCTCCCACCAATATTCATCTTCCCCTCCATCCAATCATTCTTAAAGATTTTGGTAATTGAAGGGTTTTGACCATGCAAATGTTCCATGAAATTAGTCATCTTACCTACCTCCAAGATCTCCCAAGCTCAGGGCTTTTTCTTCTAGTCCTCACATGACTCTTCTTTTCTTTCTTTCCACTTGATTTTGGAATGAAATGATTGTAAGAAGTATTAAATCCATAGATGCCTCTTGTTTTCTTTCTTTCCACTTGATTTTGGAATAAAATATTGCATGATCGTGCAAATTCACAAAGAAAATATTGAAAGCTTTGTTCATAAATAATTTAATTTAAAATTTAATTGTTGATAAAGAAATCTACTTTGATGTAGGGCGGCTTTGAATTTTATTATTTTCTTGAATTTAAATCTCTTATTTAATAAAAAATAGATTATTTATTTTGTCCAATGTTTATATATACAAACACAAGAACAAGCGCTTTATATTGGTGGTATATTTTAACATTTTAAATTATTTTTTAGTGTTGGATTCTATTTCTTCTTTATGTATAGGGGTAGAGATCCGAGGCATATTAATTGTTTGATAGAATGAATCAAGGAAACATGGTCCAATAGATTGAGATAATTGCAATGTACCATGCACAATATATAGAGTTTGTAAACTCTTTATTAACTTTCATTAATTTAAAAATCAAAGTAAAATTATTAACTTTCATTAACTCATCGTATCCCTCTTTATTGGGTAGAAAATTTCCAAAGCAATAGACTATTCCAAGCATGCATTAGCCAATTCTACAATTTAGTTTTTGTTTCAATTTGGAGGGTTTTTTTGGATTCTAGTATTACTGTCCAGGTCATGTAAAGATTTTTGTTTATTTATATGTAGTCATCTTTGTTCCAACTAGAATTTCTTTGAGCATATAATATTATATCTAGGTGGCCCTAATGCTTCATCTATTTTGAGTTTCCCATGATTCTATTCATATAATCAAGCGCATTTCATATTTTTAAAAAATTCTTCTGGCAAAAAGTTATTGTGTGCATTTTGAATCCCTAATGCCATGAAGTGATGTGAAATCACATTCCAATATTTATCCATTGATGCTAAGAGTGATACTCCCCTAGCCATACAAATTTTCATAGATGAAAAGTTTAATATCCACTCGATCTCTTTGTTTCTCAGTATGTCTTATTTTATTCTCTTATTAACTCTTTCTTTTCTTCAATTGAAAACTCTACTGCACATTGTACATTTTGACTACACATTATTAAAGCTTGTCCAGACTATTTCTCTTTATAATAATATTTTCCAAATATATCAAAGCTTTGTCTAAGACCCGAAGTTGTTCATGTGAATAGACAATTATATGATCAACCTTAGTTCACATAAAAATTAGTAATTTATTATTCATTGACATCTAAATCAAAAAAAATCTATAGGGGAAATTAAAATCAAAGATGCATGGTAAGCTTCAAGAGCTCTATGGTCCACAAATAAAATGCATTTGAAGAAAAAACTCCATATCATTCACATGCCTTGTCATACTTTTCTTGAGTTGATTTCAATGCCTTGTGTAATTATTAGTCTCTATAACTTGTTGCATGCCATTTACTTGTAGGACAAAATAACAAACAAAATCATAATGAAGAAACATGTCTTGGCCATGATACAAACACAATGAAAAAGAAGTAACATTCTAGCCATAACATAAACATAAATAGAAAGTAGAAATCCATTAACAAGCTATGCACACTGGAGTATATTTTTAATTTTTAACACTTTTATTTGTTGAATGTTAGAATTATTGAATAATTAAAATAAATACTATTATTTTTCATTAATGAAAAAATTTGATCAATAGTGCATCCTGATCCTTACATAGTCATTTATCATTGATGAATACCATATTTTAGTTTTGTTTTCTGGGTATGTGCAGGATTATGGTATACCAAAAAGTGGCGATGTGAAAAAGATATCTTGATTGAAAAATAACTATAACTTTCAAATAGTATAACATTTTTTAAATCTGAAACATGCATCACATTCTATGATTCGCCTACTACAAGAAGAAATTTTATTTTTTTTAATTTGATTAAGTTTAGACTAAGTTAAGGTGGTCAAACATGTGAGCTTTTATATTCTGGAAAATTTGTAGCACAAAAATCATAATAAATTGTTTTTGTAGAAATAAAATTATAAAAAAATATGTGCTACATCTAGACATGAGTCTACTACTTAAATCTAGAATCTTGTAAAAAAATATTATCATTTGATTGTATTTAAGGTGATCAGGCATACACCTACTTCTTATCTTTAACCTAGAATTTTCATACTATTGATAAACTGATTGGAAAATAGCTGTAACATTCAAATGATATAACATTTGTAGAATCTAAAATATGTGTCACATTCTATGCTTTTCTTAATACAATAAAAAATTAATCTTTTTTTTTATTTGATGAATTTAAGACCAAGTTAAGGTGGTAAGACACCTGAGTTTTTATATTCCCCCAAACTTTTAGTAGAAAAATCATATTTAATTATTTACATGAAAAAATTACAAAAAAATATGTGTCACATCTGAACATGAGTCTACTACTTATATCTATAATCTTACATAAAAAAATATTGTCTTTTGATTATGTTTAAGGTGGTCAAACATACACCTACTTCTTATCTTTTTCCTGATGTTTTTATACCACTACATTGAAATTTTAAATTTTTACCATATAGAATAATTTAGTATCAAAAAAGTGATAGTATCTTAGAAACTACATTCAATTTTCTATACATTCTCTTCTTACGTATTATATATATAAGATTGATAACTTGTTCAAAATTTTATGTCAACTTTCCTAACCCTGATTTTTTGAATTTTCATTGCTACTTAAGGGCCTAGTTTGGCATACCATGATCCTGCACATACCCTTCTAATCTTAGACTTTAGACTTTCTACTAAATTTCTCCTATTTATGTTTTGCCCATTTCCAAACATTCAAGAAATAGAAAAAAGAAGAGGAAAAGACAAGGTTACTACTATGACATCCAAGCATTCAAGAAATGGGAAATACAAATGGAAGAGTAAGAGAACTATTTTGAACTTCTCCTTGAAGAAAATTAATGTTGAAAGCTTGTCTAGATTGTTGCCTCTACCCACTGTTTTTCAAGCTCAAAACATTTTTTATTCATGGAAAACAATTATTTTCTCTTCTCCCCTATTTCATAAAATTTTGGATGAGAAGAATAGTGAGTAGTGGCTTGTTATGGATGACTATGATGGTGGGGCTCAGATATTTAATTTCAATGGAGTTCAAAAAAATATGTTTGATTTTTCCTCCTAGCATCTCAAAGCTGCAAGTGGAGATCTTTTCCTTTACCAATATAAGACTAAAGGATTATTTCAAGTTGTGGATCCATTAACAATGGAAGCTTGAAAATTTCTTGATCCAATCTTCAAAAAATAACATCTATCCTTATATTTGAGGACACAATCAAGTATAAATAATCTTATTATTGAGTCAACAACCAAGACTTATCAAGTGCTGGCTTTTATGGATTTTAATCAAACTTTGAGTCTTTTGATATTTAGATCTATTACATCTTCTTGGGACATTGAACATGTAGAACTCATTGGAAAAGATGCAAGTTGTGAAGATTGGGCTCCATATAAAATGATGGGCAACCAAATAGTTTAATGTTTTCTATTGGAGGGGCATGCTCTAATATCTTCCATTCTATGTGGAAAGATTGTTCATGAAAAGGAAAAATATACCAAAGGATTGAAAGGAATTATGAGAGGAAAAAATGTTAAAGTAGTGAGGCTCCATTCATTGGGAGGACTTTTGTGTTTATTTTTGAATTGGATGAGGCTTCTTCTCAATGACAAGTGGTTTTTGTGTTTAGAGCTCCAAGTAGAAAACCCTTTGGAAAAAATCTCTATGAAAAATGTTTTGTCTTGAGTTTCCTTGGTGTGTCCAAGGATTGTATTTGGATAATCCTACATTTAGGGTTTGTTTGGCTACTAGAATTAAATAATGTTGGAATTTCCAAATTCTAGTATTTGACAATTCTGTAAATTTTAAATCTGAAAAATGGTTTTTGGAATATAAATAGAACTATTTGGATCACTTGGAACTCACCCAGAACTCATAATGAGAAGTTGGAAAATGTTGTTTGCATATGGATTTCAAAATATTATAAATTTTGCTTTACCCCCAATTGCCATTTAAGTGGAACTGGAATCGATTTTCCAATTCCACTTATTTAGATGGAAGATTTAAATGCTAGTTTTGGGGGTAAATGCCAATTAACAAATCCCTATTCCAGTTTCATGTTTTGAACACAAAATTTGACAATCCTAATTCCAAGAATTGAAAATCATGTTACAAGAAGTGATTGTTGTTGCACCAAAAGATCGACCTGTTAATTCTCTATACAACCACTAGACTTATAGAAGACACAAGAGGTGGTTAAGCCATGTCACGAACCCCGCAAGGGACGTTGGCTCACTGCCAACAATATCCCTCCCAATGTCACTCGCTGTGGCTGTAGACACAGAAAATTGGTTAAAGGCTTAAATCAATCAAAAAGTGCAATCAAATCATCAAAATAGCACAAAAAATCAATAAATGGAACAAAGGCAATTCAAATCAAAGAAAAATTCAATTAAATGATTAAATGATTAAATAAAAGCTTGAAAAGGGGAAAAACACTACGAAATTAATTAAATTTAATTAATGACATAGTTGTTGAAAGCAAAAATCAAAATGAACCTCTTACCCTTCATGGCTAAATTTAATTACTTTAATTAATTAATAAATCATAATTTCCCTCAACAAAGCAAATTGGAGACAAAATGGACACAAATCACTCACTTTTGTTGAAATGGTCCAGCCTTTTGAAACCATTTAAATGATTGTTCCCTCCTTGTCCCCCTATTTATGGACAAAGCAAAGCCAATTGACCTTACCCAAGCATAACCATGGTTATCTCACTCTACCCCCTACCCTTGGAAAAATCCTATAAGTAGAAAGCATTTTGAGGCATTAAGGATCCATTCCATATCTTTGAATTGCAGCAAAGCTCTTGCAATTTGCATCCACACCACTCACTTGTCAATTTTAATAGCTTAATTTCTTTGATCATAGTAGATTGTTCATCAAATAGAGCTAGAATTTGATTGAATAGATCTTAATTGCATATCATATAGCTTAATTCTCATCTTTAGAGTGTCACTAGTGAGGATCATAGCTGAGAGCCTCATTTACCACTTTATTTTAGAGATCCATCAGATGTTGATAGATTAATTGTGCATTGATTAGATTAGTTCTCACTCTAATTCTTGTTGTTCTTAGTTAATCTTGTAATTTCATGAAGGTGAATAATATCATCACACAAATGGCACCCACCGTGGGGCCTTGAGCCTCAAATACTAACAAATTTGTGATTTAAATCATCTTTGCATACGTTTCTATTTGGTTTTCATGTGTTTTCTGCAGGAATTTCCTAAAGTCACACCTACGGGAGATATATTCACGCTTAGAATCCTTATAGTGTCACTTCGAAAGCCTGATCTTATGCCTGCTAGTTGGTAACTCACACTTGGAATGGCAAAGTATTAAGCCTTTACGGCTTCAAATCACGCCTAAACACAGGGAAGTATCGCGTATCTCTTATTTTCTGTCGCGTTAATTTCCTCTTTGCATTGCGCTTTACACTTAATATCATGCTTAAAGATAGATTTTTTATCACGTAGTAACAGAGATTATCATGCCTTTGATCGTTAATGTTAGGCTTCTGATAATATTTTTATCACTTTAAAAGCTTTTGGATGTCACTTTGCATTGATTATTTGCCACAAATTTAGGATCCTGTTTACGCTTTTGCATAATAGATTTACCACCTGTGCTATTATTAATGTCGCTTATGCACTGAAAGGTGTTGCGTGTAATCAATAAAGTCACGCCTCTGAGTGATTTATTCACACCTATTAGCTGGAGGATGTCGCCTGCGTTTAATTTTCTATTTTCACATTTAATTTAATAAAATTTGAAAATCTGACTCTTTGTGTTTGTTTTTAACCAGTAAATGAGTAGACATCTAAGAGTGAAAAAGCCAGAAAGCAGGTTCAACAAGGAGGGAAAAGCATTGGCAAAGAAAATAAAGAAGTAGAATCAAGTGCATACAAAGGCTATCCTTGAATCCACACTAGATGAGGATGTCTAGGTATATGAGAAATATTTAGCAGTGATTGAAGCTTATAAGAAGAAATTTGTGTCTCTAAATTGGATTTATGAACCTTGAGATTAAAGCTTCTTTCATTAAAATCTTTTGATTGATTACATGCAAGTTTGGTTTCCCCTCATTGTGAATTGGTTGTGTTGGACTAACTTTTTGGAGGAGGGAGTTGGAGAAAATTGCCAAGGTGAGTAAGTGAAAAATGAAAATCAGCAACTCAAAAATGCCCCTAGCCTTTTGCTAGCTACAAGGAAAGGTATTCTACTCAAACAAGCTTGCATTCCCTTAACTTGTGGCATTGTCATTTAAACCTAGCTTTAATAAGGAAGAAATTGAACCACACATTTCAATTCTAAGAACCTCCTTGTCAAGAGGTTGAAAAAGAACTAAGTGTTTGAAGTGTTTGAGAATTAAAAGGAAAGTTAGGGATATTCTCTTCACCTTCTTGGTGAAACAAACTCCCAAAAACTTTACTTAAAATTCAAAATCTGCCTTACTTGCAAAATGAACATGTTAGAGATTTAGTGGGCTCACCTCCCAAATTTTCCTTAGCAAGGCTAGTGAGAGGGACAGCCCAAAGTGGGATACACTTGCTTTTGCCGTGAGAATCCAACCCACTATAAAATGAAACGCATGCATCCTTAATGGGGTGCATGACAAAGGGATTTTAATCTTCTCAAACTTCCTCTAGTAGTCTTTACGGATTGCACAAAATCATGCCTTGGTGCATGTGGGAAGCCCCTTAACATACTTGGGGGATGAGAGATTTTAATTCATTTGAACAGAATATTTACTAAATCCTATTTAAAGTAGCAAAGCCACCTTGTAGAGCCATGTTTACAAACCAAAATTGACTTTAGGTAGGCTTCTTGGAAGTTTTTATTATGCTATACTTGTGAAAACATTCAAGAATATACACATTAGTTGTTGTTTAGAGACATTTATGTGTGTGTTGCGTTTGTTTTCAATTTTCAAAACAAGAAATTTTCAAAAATATCTGATCAAAAGTTTTAAAAAATCTAAAAAAAATTATACCCTGGTCAGAGAAGTGTCGCCTGTACACAAAATAAACTCACCTAACAGAGATTTAGTCACACCTGTGACTTATTCAAATATGTGTATACACACTAAAGTCACGCTCAGAGACATTTGAGACACGCCTGGTTAAACTGGAAACCCGCTTGGTAATAGTAAAATGTCGCCTAAGAACCCACATAGGACCGCCTAACAATAAACCAGTGCATGCCTACATGAGTTTTAGTCACGCCTATGCTTGATTTAGTGTCACCCAAAAACATAAAAGGTCAAATAGAGAGTACTTCCAGGAAGATTCAAAAAATTTTGAATATCAATTTGAATACCCTTTTTCGAGTTTTTGCTGATCCAACTTACAGTCTGGTCAAAAATCTTGTTTCGCATATTTGTCAAAATTTTGCAAAGGATTAGATCCAAGTGGTCTTAGCGTGCATCCAAGGTTCATGCCTACATTTGCTAGATCATATTACATCAAGAAAACCTTGCAAGCTGACGGGACTTATTTGAGACACGAGCTCCCTTATCCCAGAGATGAAACTACTCCTAGAGTACCACAAAAGTCACCCGAACAAGAAAAAGAAGACAACATGATGTATCAAGGTAGTTTGGGTGGTAAGGATAATAGTGGCATTGATTTCACCAACCAAGATAATGCCAATGGTGAAGGCAATGACATGAATAACCAGAGCAATATTAATAACCAAGGAAATACCAACAATGAAGGAGTAGATCGAAGTGCTCACAGAGTTAACCAAACTCATAGTCAAAATAACATCGAACTAATGGTAGAAGATGCCACGGATGAAAGATTTAGTGAGGCTATCCAATGTCCTTATTTTAGAAGGCTCATGGAAAAGGTAATGGACCTAGATAGAGAAAAACATTTCATAGACTTAGCACAAAAAGGTCTCAAGCTTCCCCGTGACTTTGATGTCAACCAACTTAAAACACTGGAAGTTGAGGAAAGTACCTTAGACATCATGAACAAACAATTCAAGGCATTTCAAATGCAACTAGACAACATCAAGAAAAGTGGGTCTCCCAAGCCTTTCTCTATAGAAGCATTGTGCCCATTCCCATTTGATAAAAGCTTGGTTATGGTGCCATTCCCGATCAATGTGGTGTTCCCTAAATATGACAAGTACGAAGGAACAATGGATCCTCAAGATCACTTATGGGAGTTTTGTGCGTTGAGCTTAGAGTTCATGCATGATACCACATATTTAATGAGATTATTTCCACGAAGCTTAGGAGGCATGGCTATGGAGTGGTTTTCTAAGTTACCCTCCGGCATTAAAACCTTTGAAGACCTAGCATCAAAATTTGTGGCTCATTACTCATATAAAATTAAACATGATGTCATGATGATAATGTTATGCAACACAAAACAAAAAGATGGAGAGGCCTTCCTCACTTTTCTACAAAGGTGGAGGATAGTTTTTGCAAGATATCCTAGAAGTGTGCCTAAAAAAGAGAAGATGGATATCTTCATAAACAGTTTGAGTAATGAGTTAAACTACCACTTACAAATGCAATGTCCAAAGAGCTTCCAAGACCTAATTGAAAATGGAGTAACCATGGAGGAAGTGTTGGTCAAAAGTGGAGAACTCAAACTGTACAAAGATAATAAGAACAACCCCAATAGTGGCAACAATGGTAACAATGGCAATAATCAAAAGAATCATTGGTTTAATAGTAACAGTCAATATAAGAATAACAATAAAGGAATTGTGAATGATGGAGTAGTTGAATCTAGAAACTTGAAGGTGGTCCCCTTTGCTCTTACAAGGACACCTAATCAAGTGAACAATACCAATCAGAGCTCTAATGCACCATCCAACAACAATCACACCAACAATGGAAATCAAGGAGATAATTCAAGGAATACTAAATTTGATAAACACTTGAGGCCAACCCCCACAAGGAACTTCACACCCTTGGGTGAACCCCTTGAAAAGGCATTAAAGGTTCTCCTGGCTAATAATGTCATTACTCTACCCAAAATTCAGCCTTACGAGCCAAATGATAAGCCTGGTTGGTGGAGTGCCAATACCCATTGTGAGTATCACAGAATTCGAGGACACACAACAAATGAATGTCTGCAATTAAAAAATGTAGTGCAAGATTTAATTGCTAATGACACGATCACCATTGACGGACCTCCCAATAATGAAGATCATATGGCATTCAAACAACCCATTTACAAACATGATAAGGGAAAGTCATCAAATAACAAGAAGCAAAGTGCCAATAATCTCAACTTTGTGCCACCTTATGATCATATTGTTAATGCTATAATAGTTAATGAACAACCTCAAAAGGAAGCATCAAATGTCATTACAAGAGGGCAGAATTCTAGAATAACCTTACAAGGGATAGCTCCTCAAAGCACTAACATCCCACCATCCATTATTTTAGTCAAACAGTCTTCTACATCAGCAAGGCCTTATAGTTTGGTTGATCAATTGCAACATACTCCAGCACAAATCTCTATCTTAGAATTATTGAAGTTGTCACCAAACCATAAGGAGATTTTGGAAAAAGCTCTAGGAGAGACACATGTTCCTACTAATTTAGAGACAGAAAGGTTTCAACATATGGTAGGTCATCTTGTAACACCTCATTGTCTTTCATTTTTCGATCAAGATGACATGTCTATAACCCATCCTCAAAATCTACCATTGCATATAGAGGTCTTAATCGAAAGGCATAGAGTCAAAAGAGCTCTCATTGATGGAGGGGCTGGTCTCAATATTTTCACATTAAGTCTTGTCAAATCCTTAGGTCTATCCAAGTCTTGCATTGACCCTACAAAGAAAATCACCATTAAAGCTTATGATGAAGCTGAAAGAGCTTCTAAAGGCATGATTGTATTGCCCATCCAAGTGGGACCTGTCAAGAAGAGCACCAATTGCCAAGTGATGGACATGAAATTGACTTATAATATTTTGTTGGGTAGACCATGGATTCATGAGATGCAAGCAGTCCCATCCACGTACCACCAATGCATAAAATTTCTCTACATGGGTGAAGAAATCACAGTTGGAGGAGACTCAAACCCATTCCAATATTGCAATGCACTCAAACCTCCTCATGAGTTATACATTCCACATAACTGGGAAGGAATTATTCAAGAAACCACAATTGAAGATGTTAAAATGAAGGAACTAACAATAAATGTTACTCCACACTCTCCTCAAGCTAGCTCAGCGACATCAACTAAGGGAAAGGAAAAAGTGAGCTACAAGGGCCCAAATGCAACGGAAAGTTCATACATAGCACCTAAATTGGAAACAATAATCTATAAACCTACCAAAGAAGAAAAGGAAAAAGCCAAGAAAGATCCTTACCAACACATGAGTATAATGATGAACAACTTTGAAAAACAATGCAAGATTAGTTCAAAAGGGATAGGGGAATATTTTTTTTCTCTATTTGACATGCCCACATCTCCAAAATCACATGGTAAGCCATCAAAAGAACATAAGTATAATTCCTATTTTGTAAGGGAAGATAACAAAGCAGCATGGGATAAGGAAGAAGATGACGTCCTTCAATGGCTTTACCATGATGAGGAAGATACTTCCAACACTCCCATGGAAAGAATTCAGCATGTAAAGATACAAACTGAGCAATATGGAAAAGGCTTTGATATAATGCAAAAGATGGGATACAAGGGAAGAGGACCCTTAGGCCAAAGAAATAGGGGATTATTGGAACCTATAGAACCTATTTGGAGGGCAAGTCATGAAAAATTTGGAGTAGGTTTTCAATGCAAATGAGAAAGTTCAAGCCCAATGCAAGATTTTTATCCTCACATAAATGCCTTAGAATCCGAAGGAGATAGTGATGATTCTCAGGATTATGAATGGGATACTTTATCAGATGAATCATGTCATGACAAGGAAGTGATTGCTATACATACTTATGCAAAAATTCCAAGGCAAGAAGCTCAAATTAGTGAAGAACCTCTTATTCAAAGGCCTAATATTGAGCAAGTACCTACCAATGGAGCATAGATAGAAACATTTTGGATACCTTCAGAGGAGGGAGATTCAAACGTTAGTTTTAACCCACTTGTGGCTTTTCCCATGTTGTTTCCCATAGAGGTTGATGAGGACTTGAGTGAAGGGGACTTTGACCCTTCTTCCATGGATCATCTTGAGGAAGCGCACATCATAGATCTAAACGATACAATGTATGAACACTCAAATGAAGTCATGTCCATAATGCCTATTGATGAAATTTTACCCAATGAACCCTTACTTTTGATAAATCTGCACCTCATTGATTGGGACCAAACCAAACCAAATGACCTACTTTACTTTTCCAATGACCAAGCAATGAATCACTACCTTAATGCGGTTGAACCCTCTTTCACCAACAAATTCAATACCGACATAATGATAGTAGCAGGGGTTCAATCTCTTAGTCAAAAGAAGAAAATAAAAAAAAATAGTAAAAAAATGAAAAGTTCTATTGGTGAAAACCCAACTGTGGCACCATTAGAACCAAAAAAAATAAAATTAAAAGATGTTTCTTTTGGTGAAAACCCAATTGTGGCACCAAAAGAAGAGAGATTGGACACTTTGCCTGAACATGAAGAGGAAAGGTCACCTATATTCATAGAGCCAATGGAAAAGGTCAATATTGGGACAGAATTAGATCCAAAGTTCATACACTTGGCAGCATCACTCACACCTCTAGAAAGAGAAGATTTTATAAAATTCTTCCAAGAACAACAAGTAAAATTTGCATGGTCATATGCTAACATGCTCGGATTAGATCCTAACTTTATAATGCATCATCTAAATGTTCGACCAAGGGTTAAACCTGTTAAGCAAAAGTTGAGAAAAATGCACCCCCACATAGCTCTTTTGGTCAAGGTAGAATTGGAAAAATTGTTGAAAGTAGGGTTCATAAGAGCAATAGCATATGCTGAATGGATCTCCAACATTGTACCAGTCACAAAGCATGATAAATCCATTCGTGTGTGTACGGATTTTAGAGATCTAAATCTTGCTTGCCCCAAAGATAATTTCCCACTTCCAAGCATAGATGCCATAGTGGATTTGACAGCAGGATACTCAATGTACTCATTAATGGATGGCTTTAGCGGGTATAATTAGATCAAAATTGCACCCAAAGACCAAGAAAAGATAGCATTTACTTGCCCTTGGGGTACTTTTTGTTGGAATGTCATGCCCTTCGGTCTTAAAAATGCCAGAGCCACATATCAAAGGGCCATGACAACTATCTTCCATGACATGATGCACACATTTTTAGAAGACTATGTGGATGATATATTGGCAAAATCCCACAAAAGAGAAGAACACCTCCACATTTTGAAAAAGATATTTGTTAGGTTGGAGCAATTCAAGGTCAGATTAAACCCAAAGAAATGTGCCTTCGGAGTCCAATCCAAAAAGTTACTAGTTTATATAGTTTCCGCCAAAGGGATTGAAGTGGATCCCAAGAAAGTACAAGCTATAATGGACATGGAAATACCTAAGAATATCAGCCAAATGAGATCCTTGCAGGGAAAAATCCATTCCATACGAAGGTTTATCTCCCAATTGGCTGAAAAATGTCATTCTTTCACTAGGTTGCTACATAAGGATACTATATTTATATGGGATGCCGAATGTGATCAAGCTTTCACATTGTTGAAGACTTATTTGATAAATCTACCCATTCTCATGTCACCAATCAAGGGCAAAGCATTACTTCTCTACATATCTGCTACGGAAAGATCCTTAGGGGTACTTTTGGTGCAAGAGGATGAACAAGGAAAGGAAAGAGCTATCTACTATTTGAGTAGAATGTTGATAAAATATGAGCTTAATTACACATTTATGGAAAGATCTTGTCTAGCAGTGGTGTTTGCTTCTCAAAAGTTGAGACATTATATGTTGATGCATAAGGTCAAGTTGATTTCCAAGATAGACCCTCTCAAATATTTGTTAAGTAAAACAGCCTTAACAGGTAGAATAGCTAAATGGGTGATGATATTGAGTGAATTTGACATCGAATATGTCGATAGAAAGGAAATCAAAGGACAAGTGATAGCAGATCATTTAGCTGAAAATCCCATGACTTCTACACAAAATATTCAAGTGGAATTTCTGGATTTTGCCATTATCAACATAGAGGCAAAAATGTGGAAGTTATACTTTGATGGATCCTATACTCAAGGAGGTTCCAGGGCCGGCATATTATTGGTAACTCCTCAAGGTTACACCATTCCCAAATCCTACAAGCTTATGTTTCCATGTACAAATAATATAGCAGAATATGAAGCACTAGTCATAGGCATCAAAATGGCCTTAGAATGGAATATAAAAGAGCTACAAATTTATGGAGATTCTCAAGTCATCATTAATCAAGTCAACAATGAATATAACACTAAGGATGAAAAGTTGATGCCTTATAAGACTATGATTGATGGATGGAAGAAATACTTTGCATTGATCACCTTTGAACAGATTCCTAGAGAGAAAAATAGAGCAGCTGATGCCATGGCTACCTTGGCTTCTTTGTTACAAAAGCCAGATCAAAATGAGAAGTATGAGTTCTTGGTGGAAGAGTTGGTAAAACTGACATTTGACCTCCCCGAAACCCAAATTTTTTCCCTCTTACATGGACATGACTCCCCTTGGTATGGACCTATACATACCTACCTTAAAGACCAAGTGCTACCCTTAGACCAAACCCATGCTCAAAAACACAATTTCATATGCCAAGCCTCCCGTTACTTAATCCTTTCCAAAACATTGTATCATAAGGGTTTAGATGGGATGTTACTTAGGTGTTTAGAGGAAGAAGAGTCTAAGTTAGCTTTACAAGAGGTTCACGAAGGCATTTGCGGGTCGCACTCAAGTTGGTTAAATCTAGCTAAGAAAATCCTTCGCTTAGGGTATTTTTGAAAGACATTGGAAAAGGATGCTTGCCACTTTGTGAAGATATGCAGCAAATGCCAATATCATGGTGATATGATACATGCACTGGCACAATCATTACATCCATTTGTCACACCATGGCCTTTCTATCAATGGGGGTTTGATTTAATTAGCGTCATAAATCCACCTTCTTCAAATGGGCACAAACATATCATAACCGCAACAGAATATTTCACCAAGTGGGTTGAAGTGGTTCCATTGATAACGGCAATAGGAAAGCAAATTTCCATGTTTATCTTGAATCATATCATTTTCCGATATGGTATTCCTCATGCCATAATAATAGATAATGGAAAACAATTCAAGAATAAAGATGTTGATGAACTATGTGCTACATTTCATATCACTCACCATTCATCATCAATTTATTACCCTCAGGGATTAGGGCAAGCTGAAGCCACAAATAAGAATATATTGAAGATCTTGAAAAGGTTGGTCAACAAATCAAGAAGGGATTGGCATATGCAAATTAATCTAGCATTATGGGCCTATAGAACCAGCATAAGAACACCCACCGAAGCCACGCCATTCTCACTAGTCTATGGGATTGAAGCAGTTCTACCATTAGAGGTTGAAATCCCATCTTTATGAGTGTCGTTACAAGGATTGATCACATATGAAGACTATAGGGTTGCTAGACTTCAACAATTGGAGTTACTTGAAGAACATCAAACACAAGCTTATGAGCACTTGAAAGTATACCAAAATAGAATCTCAAGGAACTATAATAAACATATCAAACTGAGAGTTTTTCAGGTAGGAGACTTGGTGTTGAGAGAAAATCCAAAGAATCAGGTTGAGAGGGAAAATAAAGGCAAATGAGAGGCTAATTGGCTAGGCCCATTTATCATAATATCTTCATTTGGCATAGGAACCTATAAATTATCAAATTGTGATGGAGAGGAACTTCAAGAACCTATTAATAGTATTCATCTTAAAAGGTTCTATACATGAGGTAGATGAAAGAGTATAAAGAGTATTAGATGAGAGAGCATCCTATTTTATTGTACATAGTTCAAAAGAGATCTTGAAAACACCAAAAACATTTGAAAAGCACAAAAGGATAAAAACATTGAGAAAATTGAGCATGAAGAAAGGAAAAACATCCAAAATGATTTTGTCTTGGTGAAAACCTAGTAAATAGGCGTCTTGATGATAAAAAAGAAAAAAAAAAGAAAAAGAAAAAAGAAAAATACAAAAAAATTGAAAAAGAAGAAAGTGCCTTGGTGAAAACCTAGTAAATAGGCACCTTGGTAGCAAAAAAAGAGAGAAAAAGCTTGAAAAAAGAAAAAAAAAATAATTAAAATAAAATAAAAAAAGATCTTGATCCATCCAAAGGGTGAAAACTTGGTAAACAAGAACCTTTGGTTCCCTTCAGTTGGTCTTTCCTAGGTTGCATTTGTACATAATGCATCTCATCATCCCATTTGTCCAAACCTTCATTGCATCCGTCATTTGCACATAGTCCTAATAAAGCTTTGTAGCTTCATCATTTGCATTGCCCAAAGTTGTCAAAATGGGTATATTCACACACTTGGGGGCAACGAAGAGCATATCACAAAGTTGGTACATAAAAGGGATTCAAATGAACAACATTCAATCAGAGTCAAACAGAGAGAGAGCGAGATCCGAATTTCAGAAGAAAGAAGCATATTTTCATGAACCTTTGATAGATATCATTGTTCATAAACCAAGAAATTGATTACCACAACAAAATCCTTGAGCCTTAATAGACTTTATTATTCGGGATTAAATAAAAATCAAACATCATTAATGATCAAGGTACATGGAAATACTATTTGAAAATCAAGAAACAATGCAAAACACTTGAAAGATTCTTTTGAAAGTTGGTTAAAAATCTCTTTGCTTATATCAATTGATTTATATCAAGTCTCTTTAGCTAATTGATGGTATTGGCAATGATAGAGATACGATATTTTATTGCCTTTGAGTGACTGTTTGGAGGAAGATTCATCACCTTATGAGAAGTTGTCTAATGACATGGTCATCAAAGAACCATCGAGGACTATCTCATAAGCAGATGGATTGGCCTTTGTTTGTTTACGCAAATGGATCCATTGGCTATTTAGATTTTCTATATCTTAATACCAAAAATCCACTTGCAACATTGAATCCATTGACACCGGTATTTAGACTCCCATAGTTTGGTCATCCAACTAGTGAGAGTTGTACTTGGTCCAACAAAGGAGGTTACCAAATGCAGTAAAAAGTGGTATTCATATCATCATGTCAGTGGGCAGTGGTGATTGTACTTGCTTTCCGGTCCCAAATGCTCAATGATGAAAATTTATCCTCAAGGCATTTCTTTGCTAAAAGCTGGTGACACTTAGGTTGCATAGCAAAGCATATTAGATTCATTTCATTATCCTGTTAGATTAATTGCATTGTCTTGTTTGATCAAAGGCATGTGTTTATGGTTACTTTTCCAAGGGAACGAGGGGGTACATCAATAATCTTGGGTAGTTAAAACATTTACGCAAAAGGGGTTCAATAATAATGTTTGTTCTTAATAAAACACAATAAAGAAAATGAGATTATGTTTTGCATACACGCATTGAGCATTATTCATTATCCACATTTACAATGAAAAATCATCCATACATCATGTGCACTCATATAGTTAAGGATAAACTGGCATACATTGAAAAAAAACAAAAAAACATAGGAACATACATGTGCATTTCCATTAAACATCTTACATCCATACATGAACAATAGAAGAGCATCACCAAATTCATAAATTTTTGCATACATCTATATATATCATAAAATAAGATACTTCCTTCATAGAATGAATTCAAGTAAATGCATAAATCAAACATCATATAGCTACATAAAAGATAATCTTATAATCAAACTCATCAAAGAGAATCAAGAAGTATATCATCATATATCATCATCAAAAAGGAGGATCCCATACATCAAATATGTCAAGGTATCATCAAAGTGAACTATAAAATGTTCCAATAAATGAGAATAACATAAAATGGACCAACAACACTAAGTAAATCTATCATCATATCGCTCAAGAGCTTGTAGCACTAGATCCATCTGGCCCTCTACTATCTTGTGGGGGAGGAGCCTATGATGTACCCACTCCATCCTGCCTCTGAACAACCATGATAGACACAAGCTGCTGTAATAAAGAGGCAACCTAGTCCAATCAACCCACAACAATGGATATCTCTATCCTCATAGACTGTAAACCTCACTCTAATCCATCCATGCGATCACCTTGTGCACCCTGTGGTTGTTGAGCTGGTGGAGGCATCTGTGGAGCTCCATCATCCTATTGTGCATCAACCTGCTATGCATCATCCTGATGTACCTGATCCTGATGAGCTGCATCACCATCAAGTTGTGCTAAGGCCACTCTCTGTAACTGTACCAAGGGATCTAATATCCCAAGAATCTACCTAGCTACATCAATCTATGCATGTCTCTGAGCTCTCTGATGTCTATGCACTCTGTCTTGTCTATCTGCTCTAGGCCATCTAACAGCTACATCATCCTGTGCTCTATCCTATCTATCATGACCCAGATCTCATCTCACCTGACCTCCCCCTGCAACAACCTGAGGATGTCTATGTCCTCGACCTCTCCGATGTCTACCACCCCTCTCACCATCATGACATCCAGGAATAGGCTCAGCTGGATCAGTAAACTGAAGAAACCTATGGTGAGACCACCAATCTACATACTCATGTGACATCCCAGCATCAGCCATCCCAGGAAGTATCTCCCATCTACAAATAGTCATACTCACAATCTGACCTAATGCAAACTGATAATCAATACACGAACCCCATAGAGAAATCTTTGCCTGTACTCGAGCATATAATGCATTGCCCTGAGGCATATCCTGAACCCACCCATACTATCTCAAAACTCTACCAAAGAAGAAGCGCTCAATAATGGTAGGAGTGCACCCAATCATCCAGCGAGGGGCAAACATATATGGTAACTCATCACCATCCTCTCTCCAACGATCACAACCGAGATAAGGATGCCATATAACCTGATCCAGATCATCAATCTGATGGCACCAGTAATCCAAATGACCCATATGATGCTGTATGACCATGCCTGTATATAAGAAAGCATAGAGATATCCCCGAGGTTAAAATCTATCAGAAATAGGCCTAGTAATGGGAAGATGTTCCCATATCCACAACTGTAGAACAATAACACCCGCTAACAATGAGGCACTACCCCGATAGACTACCTCATGTAAATCATGATAAAACTGTGCCAAGACACAGGAACCCCAATCAAATCATCGAGGATGAGCAAGTAAATCCTCTATAATCTGGCCCCAACTGACTGAAAAACCGTGACCTCACCGGTCGGGAAGAAGTAGACCGCCAATCAAGGCACCCAAAACTGCTGGTAATGTCAGAAAAGAGGCAAACTGAGGCCATGTAATAGTATCCCCATCTCCAATAGTGTTGTCCCCGAATACTTGTTGGCAGATAGAAGAATCATATGCAGAGTCATAATACACCAACTCACCCCTGCAAGGAATCTGCAATAATCGATACATGTCCTCTGGCATGATCGTCATCTCTCTATATGGCAAGTGGAATATGTTGTGGTCGAAGTGCCATTGCTCCGCCACTGCAATCAATAAACCATGGTTTAGCTGGAACTGTGGGAGATCAAGGAGGAAACTCAAACCACATCTCTCAATAACTCAGAACTCAACTACAGAGAGTCTCTGACCTAAGTCAATAACCCATGATGCAACTGAACAAACGTATAAAGTAGGATAATGATCTTGTTGGCAAGGTAAAGGAATAATATCAGTACATTGTATCAAGGAATTATCTCAAGTCAATCAAAAGTATCAAGTAATCACACCCAGTATCATCATTCGTGTCTCTGTGTCCTGAGAACGAAGCAAGCAGTCTCAAATCATATTGGTTTTCACACTAATTGATTTATCCTATCAGTTCATATTCAAATCATATTGGTTTTTACACTAATTGATTTATCCTATCAGTTCATATTCAAATCATATTGGTTTTCACACTAATTGATTTATCCTATCAGTTAATATTCAAATCAGATTGACAAATCATATTCTAAAGTACTACTATCCTGATATCTAAACCAATATTTTGTTGACAATCATAGACCTACACTAATTATCTGACTTTCTCATCAGGGGGTTATCAAATTATTCATTAGATACGATCAACACATGTGTAAAAAGTATAAAAATTTTGCAAAAAATACATTAGGCATGATTTTTCTGCTGTCAGGTAACATTTTAACCTAGGCGTGACTTAATTTGGCCCTAAGCGACTTTTTTATTCTGCCAGGTGACAGATTTTCCATATGCGACAGTGAATTTGACAACGTGACAGAGGATTTTCCTTAGGTGAGAGTTAAAGGGTTAGGTTTCGGGTAGGCGATAACCGATTCGAAAAGGGGTATTTTTCCTTGGGGCAAGGCGATAGTTTTTTTCTACTAGGCGAGACTTAATTGTCTTGTAGGTGAGAGAATATTACACAGAGGCAATAACAAAAACCGTGGAAGTGACAGTAAAAGACCCTAGGCGATAATCAATTATGTCCTAGGCGTGATTTCTTGAATGCAAAGCAACGATGAAACATGAAATTGTAATAAATGCTTAATAAATGATCAATAAATGCAAGATCGAAGTTCATAATGACTTACTGGAGGCCCATAATTAGCAGGTCTCATATATCTCTGGCATCTCTCGAATCTATGCTCTCGAATCGACACAACCATCATGAAATCGCTAGAGAATCAGAGCAAAATCACCAAGGGTAAAAAGTAAAAATGAATGGTAAAAGAGAGTTCTTAACCTATTTAAGGTATTTTTGACCTAATTTTGAACTTGAAATTAGCCATTGACTTCTCTTAGCATATCAAATCAAACCAGGGCATAATCATACATCGTGGGATATTATCAATAGTCAGAAACTAAAACATATTTGCTAGCTCAAACGTCAATAATCATTTTCAAATCACACAATTCATATGTTTTAATTTCTGAGGGGGGCAATAAGGGTATCAAATCAAAGTCGCAATCATACATCATGAAATTAGTGGGGCATCATAAATTTTTTTGTATCAAGAGGCAGCAATCAATCACATAGGGAATCGCAATCAGGACATAAAGAATCTTTGAATCGGTGTTCTTCGCACATCGACTCAAAGAGGGGCATTTGTAGACATGAAAAATTGGTTAAAGGCTTAAATCAATCAAAAATTGCAATCAAATCATCAAAATAGCATGAAAAATCAATAAATGGAACAAAGGCAATTCAAATCAAAGGAAAATTCAATTAAATGATTAAATGATTAAATAAAAGCTTGAAAAGGGGAAAAACACTACGAAATTAATTAAATTCAATTAATGACATAGTTGTTGAAAGCAAAAATCAAAATGAACCTCTTACCCTTCATGGCTAAATTTAATTACTTTAATTAATTAATAAATCATAATTTCCCTCAACAAAGCAAATTGGAGACAAAATGGACACAAATCACTCACTTTTGTTGAAATGGTCCAGCCTTTTGAAACCATTTAAATGATTGTCCCCTCCTTGTCCCCCCATTTATGGACAAAGAAAAGCCAATTGACCTTACCCAAGCATAACCATGGTTATCTCACTCTACCCCCTACCCTTGGAAAAATCCTATAAGTAGAAATCATTTTGAGGCATTAAGGATCCATTCCATATCTTTGAATTGCAGCAAAGCTCTTGCAATTTGCATCCACACCACTCACTTGTCAATTTTAATAGCTTAATTGCTTTGATCATAGTAGATTGTTCATCAAATAGAGCTAGAATTTGATTGAATAGATCTTAATTACATATCATATAGCTTAATTCTCATCTTTAGAGTGTCACTAGTGAGGATCATAGCTGAGAGCCTCATTTACCACTTTATTTTAGAGATCCATCAGATGTTGATAGATTAATTATGCATTGATTAGATTAGTTCTCACTCTAATTCTTGTTGTTCTTAGTTAATCTTGTAATTTCATGAAGGTGAATAATATCATCACACAGTAGCCTACATGGATTCAAACCTATGACCAAGATTTGATACCACTTATTACAAGAAGCGATTGTCGTTGCACTAAAATATCGACCTATTAATGCCTGATACAACCACTAGACTTATAGAAGACATATGGGGTAGTTAAGCCATGTCACAAACCCTATGAGGGATGTTGGCCCACTGCCAACAAATCCCAATTCTAGTTTAATTCTAGCAAAAAAATATGCCCTTAGTGATGAAGGGTGCGCCCCCTTAATACCACAAACACATAACAGAAACAGAGAAACAACAACAACAATATGCAAGAATAGAAAATTGGCTTCTTATTATCTCCACAAGTGTGGAATTAAAAACTTTCAGAATTACAATATGCAAAGCCACATGGGCATTCCCTTACAATATTCTGTAGGACAAAGCCTCAAATCAATACCTAGATCTACTACCCAAAACCTCCCTAGACAACACTACAGACCTTCTTTATATAGGCATTTTCCACCACCAGAGAAGGTTCCAAAAATTTAGCCCTAAGGGCCGACCAAAATTAGAATTATTTTATTTTTAATTTATTACATCAAAGTCAACTCAAAATTACTTTTTAAACCCAAACAAAACTTTTGAAGGAAAATTATTTTCTGCCATTTCAGGTGACCCGTCTTCCGGAGACCATAAGTCATCACTAGTTGACCCGATTGACTATTATAACCCCATTTTGGAAATGCCACGAAGTGCTCTACAGGCTTGACCCATGCAAGCACCCATCACCCAAATTTTCAACCTCATCTAGGGCCTCTAAAGCCTTCAAAACTAAGTTCAAAGTTTTTGTACCCTGCTGCCAATATTGAAAATCTTCAATATCTTCAAAACTAGACCTGATCTAGCCATGAAACTTTGCTGGCAGGCTGATATGACTGAGATGAACCTCCACATGTAAAATCAGAACATTTTAAGATCGTAAGACCAGCTTACTAAAAATAGCAAGTTTCCATAAATAGTAGCTCTGCACAAGATAGCCCTTATTGAATACAAAAACATAAATATTTTTGGGTGATGCAAGATTGCTCTTACACCCAGGATGCTCCTGCATCAGACACCTGAGGTAATTTGAGAAGTGACCTCGTCACGACTCAGGTGTACAGAGGAAAACCAAGATGGTTAACCTCCTCCTTTGTTAGCCATGATGAATCTTCAACAGGTCATCCTTTCCATTTGACCAAATACTCTTCATAAGTCATGTTCCTTGTGCTTCTGCCAACATGACTATCCAGTATGTCTTCAAGCTCCTTGATATCTGAACTAGTTGCTGGAATAATCCACTATGCTGCTATAACCTCATCTTCAACACCTCCCTCATGATACTCTATGAAATTTGAAACATTAAACACTGGTGAAATATTCAGCTTAGTTGGCAATTCTACCTCATATGCATTTCCTGAATCATGCTTCTTCAGTATCTTACATGGCCTAAACTTCTTCATTTTCAACTTGTTATATGTACCAACCAAAAATCGCTCCTTCCACAAATGAACCATGACTCCATCTCCAACCTAAAATTCCTTATGCCTCCTTTTCACATCTGCTTTAGCCTTATACTGCGCATTCATCTTGGTAATATGCTTCGTCACCTCCTCATGGATGTTTTTCAAGTGTTCTACAAAATCCTCACCTTCAGCACTACTTATTTATCCTTTATCTATCTTTCTCAATTCTAATGCATTTTTGGGACTACTCCCATATACAATCTGGAATGGTGATTTACTAGTGCTCCTATTGACAAAATTATTGTATACAAATTCTGCTTGTGGTAAAATCAAATCCCATCCTGTTGGCTTATCTCCAACCAAACATCTCAACAAATTTTCCAAACTCCTATTCACCACCTCTGTCTACCCATTAGTCTGTGGATGATGTGATGAATTGAACTTCAAATTTATCTTTAGCTTCTTCCACAATGTATGCCAGAAATATCCAATGAACTTAGTGTCTCTATCTGAAACTATGGTCTTTGGCAAACCATGTAGTCTTACTACTTCTTTGAAAAACAATTCTGCTATATGAATAACATCATTAGTCTTCTTGCAGGGAATGAAATGTGCCATCTTCAAAAATCTATCAACCACCACAAAAATTGAATCATGTCCCCGCTATGTCCTTGGTAAACCAAGAACAAAGTCCATACTGATATCCTCCCAAGGCTTCTTTGGTACAGGTAATGGCTGATACAACCCTATATTTTGCTTCACTCCCTTCACCATCTGACATACTCTGTAACTCTGTACAAACTTCTTGACATCTTGCTGCAACTGTGGCCAATAATAATTTTCACTAACCAAAGCAAGGGTTTTATCATGACCAAAATGTCCAGCCAATCTTCCACTATGCTTCTCTTTGATGAGATTCTCCCTCATAGAACTTTGTGGAATGCACAACTGACTCCCTCTGAATAGCATATCATCCTGGATGATGATATCTAGCCATTTCATCTTGTCTAGACTAATAGGTTCTGTACAAGCTTTCCAAGCTTCACCAAAATCAGGATCCTCTGGATACAAATTCTTGAGTTCCTTGAACCCAACCACTTCAATCTACATTTCTATCAGCAATAGTTTCCTTCTGCTAAGAGCATCAGCAACCCTATTAGACTTTCCACTCCTGTGTTTCAAAATAAATGTATAACTCTACAAAAACTCAACCCATTTCAAATGCCTCTGATTCAACTTTCCTTGACTATTCAAATATTGCAAAGCTTGATGATCAGTATATAAAAAAACTCCTTAGGAAGCAGATAGTGTCTTCACTTCTTCAATGCCTGAACTATAGCATAAAATTCTTGATCATAAATAGAATATTTTCTCTTGGCATCATTTAACTTCTCACTGAGATAAGCATCAGGTTTGCCTTTTTGGCTCATAACAGCTCCTATTGAGTACCACTAGCATCACAATCTACTTGAAACACCTTATTAAAATCTAGAAGTGCTAAAATAAGTTGTTTTGTAACTTTTTGTTTCAACAATTGAAAACTCTTTTCTGCCCCATTAGTCCACTTAAACTCTTTTCTATCCGCTCTCATCGTTTCAGTCAAGGGACCACAAATACTACTGAAATTTTTGATAAAATTTCTGTAAAAACTAGCCAAATCATGAAAAGATCTTACCTTGGTAGCACTCTTTGGAGTAGGCCATTCAAGGATAGCCTGTACCTTCTCTGGGTCCATTTTTAAACCTTCTGCTGAAACTACAAATCCCAAATACACTAACTCTTTCTTCACAAAACTGCACTTCTTCAAATTAATCAACAATTTCTCATCTCTCAACTTCTCAAACACCATACGAATATGCATCATATGTTCTTCCTCCAATGTCTGCTAAAGATCAAAATATCATCTAGGTAAACAATGACAAAGTTACCCAGAAATTCTTTCAGAACCTCATTCATGAGCTACATGAAAGTGCTCGGTGCATTGGTTAGCCCAAAAGGCATGACTAACCACTCATACAGTCCTTCCTTTGTCTTGAAGCTAGTCTTCCATTCATCTCCTTCTCTGAATCCGAATCTGGTGATATCCACTCTTCAGTTCTATTTTTGAAAAATACACAACTCCACTCAAACAATCCATAATATCATCCATTCGTGGCAATGGAAACCTATACTTGATCATGATCTTGTTTATTGCTCTAGAATCTCTACACATCCTCCATTGTCCATTCTTCTTTGGCGCTAATACTACTGGTACAACACAGGGACTCAGACTCTCTCGAATCAACCCCTTCTGCAATAACTCATGTACTTGTCTGTTCAACTCTTCACTTTCTGCTGGTGTCATTCTGTGTGCTACCTTGTTTGGCAAATTGGCTCTTGGAATCAAATCCATCTGATGAATGGTCTTCCTTATCGGTGGTAATTCATTAGGTACATTATTAGATACAATATCTTGAAACTCATTCAACAAATCTACAACCTCTACAGGTACATCCTCTACTTCCTCTTTACCAGCTTTTGGAATTAAAGAAAAACACACATGCTCATGCCTCATACCATCTAGAAATTTTCTTCCATCAAAAAAATTTATTCTTGCATTACCACATACCTTTTCTTCGGTCTCCTTCAATGGCTTTAGCTTATGTCGCACTCCATCCTTTATCAGGGAATAGGTATTCACACAACCATCATGTACAACACATCTATCAAACTACCACGGTCTACCCAACAACATATGACATGCATCCATAGATATGATATCACATAGTACCTCATCTTGGTACCTACCGATCTTGAACTTTACTAGGCACTGTTCACTGACCATGACCTTGTAGTCATCCTGCACCCAGGCAATCCGATATGGATGTGGGTGTTTCTATCTCTTGAGCTTCAACTTTGTCACCATCTCTTCTAACACCAAGTTGTTAGTACTTCCAATATCGATAATCACATCACAGTATTTACCCTCACACTTGCATCTAGTACGAAACAGGCTCCTCCTTTATTCAGGTTCATTCTCACCACTCAGCAACACTCTTTTGTTAATTAGCATTTCTCCTCTTTTAGCATCTTCAGAATTTGATGATCTGGCATCTTCATCTACATGTGCAACTCTGGCCTGGCCTTCATTCCTCCTATCTATCCTTCCTTGGCATTGAGGACATTCAAATGCCCTATGACCTTCTTCTCCACAGTGAAAACATGTTCCATGGAAGCCTCCTCTTCTAGATCCTTTTCCTCTTCCTCTTCCTCTTTGATCTCTATTGTTTTGATCTTGGAAATGATTGGAATTGTTTCCTTGCTGATTTTGATTACTACTAGCATCATCCTTCTTTTTTGGATCTTCATTCCGGCCTCCATATGACCGTCCACTAGATCGTCCACCACGACCTCTTCTATTTTGTCTGCTCTCGAACTTCTTGTTTAGCTTTTCCTCTACTTTTAGGGAAAATTGGTATGCCTCTTCAATACTATTTATTTGAACCAAATTCAGCTCCTCCTGAATGGTCGGCCTCAACCCATTAAGGTAACGGGCAACTTTCTCCTTATCAGCTTCTGCATGGCCTATTCTAATGAGGATTCGATAGAACTCCTCTATATACTCTTGAACAGATCTTCCTGCTTACTTCAAACTTTGCATTTTCTTTAGTAGGTCAAGCTCATAATCAATAGGAATGAACTGTCACTTCAGTTTATCCACCATTCGATCACATCTTGTGATTTTATCTTTCCCTCTTCTATTTTGCTCTAATTGAATCTCTTGCCACCAGATCTTCGCATGACCCTTCAGTCTGGCCTTCGCAAACTTGACCCTATCAAGATCCTCAATATCTTCATACTCAAAATATTCTTCACATTCATTGATCTAGTCGATCAACTCCTATGGTTTAAGATTTCTTGAAAATGCAGGCACCTCAATCTTAGGTCTTTCTCCGATCTTGGAAATGGCCTAAAAAAGTCTTTCTTCCTTCTAGTTCACAACTTCAACTTCTCCTTCTTGATCTTCTTCTTTGACTTCATCCTCACTTTCATCTCTGACATTAAGATTCATTCCTCTGTGAATCTCCTCTTGCAATGCTCGCACTTTTCTTTGGAGTGCTCTAACCTCAGGTGTTACAACACCACCTCTTCCACCACATTCCCTTCATGGAGGCATTTTCATGATGTGCACTGAAACCCTAACCACAGTCCTGGTGCAAACTACCTCATAGTCGGTGATCTATTTACACAATCAGGAACTCCTGCTCTGATACCACTTGATGAAGGGTGCTCCCCCTTAATACCACAAACACATAACAAAAATAGAGAAACAACAACAACAATATGCAAGAATAGAAAATTAGTTTGTTATTATCTCCACAAGTGTGGAATTAAAAACTTTCAGAATTACAATATGAAAAGCCACATGGGCATTCCCTTACAATATTCTATAGGACAAAGCCTTGAATCAATACCCAAATCTACTACCCAGAACTACCCTAGACAACACTACGGGCCTTCTTTGTATAGGCATTTTCCACCACTCGAGAAGGTTCCAAAAATTTAGCCCTAAGGGCCGACCAAACTTAGAATTATTTTATTTTTAATTTATTACATCAAAGTCAACTCAAAATAACTTTTGAAACCCAAACAAAAATTTTGAAGGAAAATTATTTTCTGCCATTTCAGGTGACCCGTCTTCCGGAGACCATAAGTCATCACTAGTTGACCCGATTGACTATTATAACCCCATTTTGAAAATGTCACGAAGCGCTCTACATGCTTGACTCATGCAAGCACCTATCACCCAAATTTTTGACCTCATCCGGGGCTTCTAAAGCCTTCAAAACTGAGTTCAAAGTTTCTGTACCCTACTGCTAATACCAAAAATCTTCAATATCTTCAAAACTAGACCTGATCTAGCCATGAAACTTTGCTGGCAGGCTGATATGACAGATGAATCTCCACATGTAAAATTAGAACATTTTGAGATCATAAGACCAACTTACTAAAAATAGCAAGTTTCCATAAATAGCAGCTCTACACAAGATAGTCCTTATTGAATACAAAAACATAAATATTTTTGGGTGATGCAAGATTGCTCTTACACCCAGGATGCTCCTGCATCACTTAGTGATGAATATGTAAAGAAATTCATCTTAATGTTGAATCAACATAAGTATTATTTAATAATCATAGGGAAGATATGAGTAGAACATTCCCCATGCCCTTGAGATTTTCTCTATGCCCCTAACAAATACTTTTTATTGGATTTAGCCTTAATGTGAGAATGTTGTACAAATTGATAAATTTATTTTGATGAACAAATTTTATTGTGATCCTTGGAAATAGTATTTTTTTAAAAAAATTTGTATGGCTCTTATGTAGGCTTACATAGAATATATGATACATTTGTTCAATTAGATGGCTACATATATAATTGAAAAAATAATCCTTTTTTTTTATAATTCTTATTTGTTTGTATTCAAATATCTTATAAATAAGATCAATTATATGGAAATTTGAGTTTGTCTTTCATCGTATAATTTTGATTTGTAAATAAGTTTAATTAGATGAAAAGCAATTGAGTTTTGTCATTCGTCACAAAATTCAAGTTGAAATATTTTTGGTACTAAATTGAGATTAGAATATTGGATAATGATCCCCTACTTTACAAATATTTTCATAGCTAACACTCACAAGTATACTAATCTTAAAAAATACTATTGGACTCGATACTCTAAGTTATGGATTGCAAAAAATTTAGGGAATTCGGTTACTAGAATTTCATTGAGCAGGAAACATTGATCAAGTTCTTTCACTTTCTATTAAAAAGGGATTCATAGACCCTACTTTAAAAATAATTATGATCTTTTATCTTAATGATAGATAAAAATGGTAGAGACCATGTACTAGAAGAGATGGGCAACCTTTACAAAATGTTGAATGAAGATTACTTATGAGATGCAATACTTTTTATATTTTTGAACAAGTAGAATCTTCTAAAGTCTATGAGCACTATCAAGATCTCTAACAAGATTAATTGGAACCCTCTATATTAGTTTTATGAAAGTGTTGGGTAAAAGTACAACCCATGTCACACTTTTATAAAGGAAAAGGTCAACAACACACTAATTATTCAACTTTAACAACATAAATGTGGCATTTGTGTTTAGAATTTGAAGATGATTTAAACTGATGAAATGTGTAAAATTGGATAAAGTTTATGTTTGTGTTTAAAAAAAAAAAAAAAAACAAGAATTGACACATTTTTTTAATTTTTGAAGTTTATTTTGTAGTTGCTGAAAAATGTTAAAAATATGGGCTCTAGTTCCCGTCAAACAAGTATATACAAATAATCTTTTTTTCCTCTGATTTCAAAATATGTTATAGATGACATATATATCTAGTGCATAAAAGAGGAAAGATTTATTTTTGATGTATATTTTCTCTAATATAACTACTCAAAGTTGAACTTATTTGAAATCGATAGTTTTTATTTCTCATCAAATTTCTCCTATCAAATCTACATCATTAAAAAAAAAAAACATATTCTTAAAGAGGACTCTCTCCTCTAGTGTTAAATATAAATATAAAATTTAAATTTTTTTTATATGATTTACTATTTTTTTCTTTATTTGAAGCAACATCTTCACGAATGATAAAATACCTACTTGCAGTATTTTTAAATTTTAATATATTAGATCTAATCAAAATATTATAAAACTTATATGACAATAATTTTGACTCTAAGCTCTACAAAAGGGCATTTTTATATTTTTCTAAAAAATATCATTAAAAATAGGAGTTATATTGAAACATCACTTTTCTGAAATAATTTTATTTCTTTAGTAATTGGACCCAAATTGATATAAAACATGCATTTAATAAATATTTCCAATTGGAAAAGTTGAAGTACTTATCTAATGAATCTAGATAGACCATATGTTTCAAAAAAAAAATAGTTATAAATACTCAAATTCAATTGTGATGATAAGTTAGCTTGAAATGTGACACAACTTTATGCTTTTACTCTGTTTTGAATAATCTTGCATGACTAAAAATAAGTGTATAGAAGAATATCACAACCTTAAATTCTAGACCTTCACATACTAATCATATTATATCACCAAATGTCATGTAATGGAGAGTGAACACCCTAACTCTTTCTCTTTCTAGATACAAGTCAAAATCTATGAGCGATTTCTACAATAACTTGATTAACAAGTTTCAATATAGAGATAGATCAACTTTCTATATGCATGAGGCTAAAGGAAACTTGATACATTATAAGCTTGTTACTAGCCAAAATTATCTAGCAATAATAGCTATAAGAACATTTGACATAGATAGGGGACCCAATAATATAACAACATGTTTAGAATTTGAATCTATTAACAATGTTATTGACACCACAAATGGTTCTAAGTTGAAGAAAATGGAAATAATATTCTCAAAAGGATGTCTTACAATTTTTTTTGTAGATGTTTCGAAAGGTAACTATTTAGGCAAGCGATGCTAACATGGGTAGTTAAATGTGAGGAAAGTTTCCTATTGGAGAGTCTTGCTAACAATATAAAGAGGCTCTTGAAATAATTTCCATGGGAGAGGTATGCAAGGTGTTTTAACTATTAGTTTTTTAATTTCACAAAAAAATAAATATTATTTGCCAATCTTGTAGTGTGCATAACTTGTTAATGGGTCTCTTCTTTCTAGTTGTATCTATGTTATGGCTAGAATTCTATTTCTTTTTTGTTGTGTTTGTAGCATGGACAAGATAAGTTTCTTCATTTTGATTATGTTTGTTATTTTGGCCTACAAGAAATGGCCTACAACAACTAATGGAGATTAATAATCATAAAAGGCTTTGAAATCAGCTCAAGATAATTATAACAAGGCACATGAATGATATTGAGTTTTATCTTCAAATACATTTTATGTGTGGACTATAGAGCTCTTGAAGCTTACCATGCAACTTTGATTTTAATTTCCTATGTAGATTTTGTTTTGATTTAAATGTAAATGAATAATTAAAAACTAATTTTTATGTTAACTAAGGTTGATCATATAATTGTCTATTTGTACAAATAACTTTTGGCCTTAGATGAAGCTTTGACATAGTTGTCGAGCATGGTTAATAGAAAGCAACAATGCTAAAGAGAAATAAACCATGCTCACAAGCCATGCCAAAGCTTCATCTAGAAGAAATTTAAATTTTGATTTTTGTTAATATGGCTAGGAGTTGTGACCATGACACTATTGTTTGATAAATGTACATTTCTTCACTAATTTGACATGCACAATTCCTCCAAATATTTCTTTGTGATTTAAGGGGGGTACAATTGGAATGGATAATAGAATGTTTGCAACACTACCAACATTGACTTTGAGTCATGTTTGCATTAGAAGAAGCAATGAGGGCTTTGTAGCACTGCAAGTTTTAATAGTTTGTATTGCCTTTTTGCCTTTTGGTCACTCTTTAGATAGTTGTGTAGGCATGGAAGATATCTTACACTAAATCATTTTAGAAAGTAGGAAACCTTAGCTCCAAGTTCAAAGTCACACCCAACAACCATAGATTACCAAACCCTATAGGCTATAGCATATTTGTGAGGGAAATTTTTACTAGTTACATCTAACTAAGAGATTACTAGTCTATGCTACGAATGTCATTAATCACATGAAGATTGACCATTATATGTAAGATGTCAATATGAATTGTATGTCAAAATTTTCTCCATGTAAGGCATTTGTTGGTTAGTTTTCATATCTCTATACTATATATCATTTAGAGGTAGGAAGTCTAAATTTCAAGATCTATTGTTGAGTCATGACTCTAGTTAGGAACTAAAATTTCTATAAAGACAATCTATTCATTGTTTATTATTAGAACATGATTAAATTAAGTTCTCAAATTTAAGTGTTCTCTTCAATCTATGTGAATAAAATATTTTTATGGTGAAGTGTTTGATAATCAACACAAATTATATAGTCAAAACTTCATTTCAAATTTCCTATTTGTAATTGAAAAAACAACCATTTGTCTTATAGAGTTAAGTTTTATTGATAATTAAAATTTTCCACTTATTTTATATAAATTTTTTAAATATAAATATATTAATAACAAATATCAATCCTAAAATTTTAATTCAATTGAAAAAAAAAGGCACTCATTAGAAAAAAAAAGGAAAAGAAGAGTTATGGTGAAGTGTTTGATATTCAACAAAAATTATATAGTCAAATATCTCATAAAAAAAAGTTTTATTTTAAATTTCTTATTTGTAATTGAAAAAACAACCATTTGTCTTATAGAGTTAAGTGTTAGGATTAACAAGGCAGAAATAACAGTTACATGCAAATATAACCACTATCAAAAAACAATAAACCACACAGAAGAGAACAAAAGACATAAATATTTAATGTGGTTCACCCAATCCTTAGGCTACGTCTACCGACAGTGAGTCCAATATTATTTTTATCCAGTGATTACAACCTGATTACAATCTGTAATCCCTTACAGCTCTATTCTACTGCAAGTACTAAAATCATACATAATGAAATCCCTAACCCTAAGCCATATTATATAATATTTTATTGCTTTAGGGTTAGAATGATTTACAATCATGCCAGCCCAAAAATAGTTGAAAATATGTCAGCCTTAAGAAAGTTCTCCAGAACCCCGACGAGGTCAGGAGGAAAAGTGTATAGTACTTTCCCGATTAGTCACCACAAGCTAACAATCTCCCACTTGGTGACTGATCAATATCCACACTAAAAAACCTCCCACTTGGAGACTAATCTTGTAGCAATACTGATACCATATGAGGCTCCCATTGGATCGAACCACCTTGGACTTAGTTGTTCTTTAATCCTATTCAGTCTAGAAGACCAATTGAAGCTGAACACGAGTTCAAATTCTCCCTTGTGACTACCTTTATAAACATATCTATTGTATTATCATCTGTATGAATCTTTTCTAGCTTTTACTTCCCATCATCCAAAAATGACCAAATGAAATGGTACCGCAACTATATGTATTTTGTCTTTGAGTGCAAAGTATAATTCTTCACAAGATGAATGGTACTTTGGCTATCAGTATGTAGAAAATTATCCATTTGTGGATGTCCCAATTCTTCCATGAAGAATTGAAGCCATATCATCTCCTTGACTGCCTCTGTAGTAGCAACATACTCTACCTCTATAGTGGATAAAGCAACCACCTTTTGTAGTCAAGAAATTCAACTCATAGTTGTCCCACCAATAGTAAATACATAGCATGTAGTACTCCACCTACTATCTATATCTCCTACCAAATCTGAGTCAACATAGCCTTGTACAGTAGTAGTAGATCCCTGAAAGTGTAAACACTTACTGGATGTACCTCTCAAATATCTGAGAATCCATTTGACTGCATTCCAATGCTCAATACCAGGGTGACTCATATATCAGCTAACGACTCCCACTACGTGTGCAATATCTGGCCTAGTACATACCCTAGCATACATAAAGATCCCTACAATTGAAGCATAAGGTACCTTAAACATTTTAGTCTCTTCTTCTAGTGTCTTTGGACACATATCCTTAGTCAATTTCAAATGACTAGGCAAAGGTGTGCTGAAAGCTTTGGCATTCTCCATAGAGAAATGTTGCAACACCTTCTCAATATAATCAACCTGAGATAAAGTCAGCTTCTTATTTTTCCTATCTCTATAAATTTTCATACTGGGGATTTGTTTTTATTCTCCCAAATCCTTCATAGAAAATGAATGTGCTAACTATTGTTTCAACCCCTTAATGTGATCCATGTTAGACCTAGCTACAAGCATATCATCAACATATAAACATAAAATAATGTAGCTATCATTATCCAACCTCTTAAAATAAAAACAATGGTCAGAATGACACCGAGTGTAGCCATGCTCATTCATAAAAGTGTCAAATTTAATGTACCATTACTAAGGTGCTTGCTTCAAGCCATATAAATTTTTCTGTAATCTACACACCAAATTCTCCTTATCCTTGACCTCAAATCCTTGTGGTTGTACCATATATATTTCTTCATCCAAATCACCATGAAGAAAAGTTGTTTTAACATCAAGCTACTCTAAATACAAGTCTTTAGCAGCCACAATACTTAAAATAGTACGAATAGAAGTCATTCTAACAACTGGAGAAAATATTTCATCAAAATCAATGCCTTTTTTATGTGCAAATCCTTTTACAACTAGCCTGGCTTTAATTCTTTTCTTATCTCCATCCTCTTCTTTTAGCCTGTAAACCCATTTATTCTGTAAACCCCTTTTACCTGCAGGTAACTTGCATAAATTCCAAGTTTGATTTTTCAGCAAGGAGTCCATTTCCTCTATCATTGCAGACTCCCACTGAAGCTTTGTATCCACCTACATAGCTTCATTATAACATTCAAGTTCACCAACATCTGTTAACAAAATAGAATACAAAGAGGGAGAGAATCTCTCTGGAGGTCTACTTAGCCTTGTTGATTGTCTAACATTCACTGGGGTGTGTGGTATTTGTTGTTGTTGTTGTTGTTGTAGAGCATAAGGAACTACTAGAACATCATCTTTTGGAGTATCATCTAGTACTACATAGTAATTTTCTTTCTTCTCATGCTGCTGCAACAGATCTTTGTACAACACTTTCTCATTGAATATGACATTCTTGCTTCTTATAATTTTATGATTTTCAAAATCCCAAAGCCTATAACCAAATTCATCAATGCCATATCCAACAAATACACATTTCTTTGACTTAGCTTCCATCTTGGTTCTATTTTCAAAATTTATATGTGCAAAAGCTTCACAACCGAAGATTTTGAGAAAATAATAACTCACCTTCTTACCACTCCATGCTTCCTCTGGAATACCACAGTCCAAAGGAGTAGAGGGGCATCTATTGATTAAATAAATAATATTGTTTACAGCCTCTACCCACATGTTTAAGGGTAGCCTAGCATGCAACCTCATACTCCTTACATGCTCCATTATTGTCCTATTCATGCGTTCAGCCACTCCATTTTCTTGTGGAGTCCTTGGTATAGTTTTCTACCTATGAATACCATTAGAGGAATGATAATCTTCAAATTCTATGTTGCAATACTCACCACCATTATCAGATCTGAGACATTTTAACTTTTTACCAACCCCATTTTCAACCAAGCATTTCCATTTCTTAAAAGTTTGAAATACATCAGATTTCTATCTAAGAAAATAAATCCATACTTTTCTTGTTGCATCATCTATAAATGTAACATAATATAGAGAGACACTAAGGGAAGATACTTGAGCTGGTCCCCATACATCTGTATGCACAAGCTCCAATCTCTCATTTTTCTTTTCCTTCCCACTCTTTACAAAACTAACTCTCTTTTCTTTTCCATAAACACAACTTTCACAGAAATCCATATTGACACATTTTAGAGTAGGTAAAAATTTCCTTGAATGAAGTAATTTCATACCTTTTTCACTCATGTGCTTGAGTCTGTTGTGCCAGAGTGTTGTGTCAAAACCTACAGAAAAAAATTTGATGTTCTTCCTACTCAACTGCAACCACTATTCCTGAACATTCATTATCTTCTGAAACAATTAAAGTAGAAGGAAAAATATGATCTGTACAAAGATATAAGGTGCCTACTTTCACACCTTTTGCTACTACTAAGGAACCTTTTGAAACCTTGCAATTTCTATCATTAAAAGTAACTGTGAAACCCTCATCACCTAGTTGCCCTACTGAAATTAAATTCCTACTTCACCTTGGAACATGTCTTACCTCTTGTAGTAGCCAATGATTTCCATTCTACAACTTAATCTTAATTTTTCCCTTTCCAATAATCTAACAGGGTTCATTATCTCCCAAATAAACTAGCCCCAAATCCCCTTGGACATAATCAAGAAAGTAACCTCTATGGGGTGTAGCATGAAATGAAGCCCCAAAATCTAAAACCCATGAATCATCAATAATTTCTAAAGAAAGAAGCAAGGCATCTTCTTTGGGTTTATTACTTACCACATTTGCCTCCTTGTTACCTTCTTGTTTGTCTCCTTTATTCTTCCAAGACTAGCAATCTTTCTTCTTATGACTTGGTTTTTCATAGTACCAACAATCATTTAGCCCTTTGGATTCAGACCTATTTCCCTTTGATTTTTGTCTTGATTTCTCATGATTTCTAGAGTTATTTCCTATCTCATTGGTTCTACCTCTGCTTTGTGCATTTAAGACACTACCTGATGTGGATCCACCTGAGTTTTTCCTATAAATTTCCTCACTCGGAATAACACCAACAACATCATCAAATTTTAGGGTGTTAGAACCAAGAACAAAGTTACTAACAACCATTACCAAGCCATTCTAACTTTCAGGAAAAGAACACAAAATCAAGAGAGCCCTAACTTCTTCATCAAAAATAACATTGATAGAAGTTAATTGATTGTTAACTATATTAAACTCATTTAAATGATCAACAACTAACCCACCTTCCACCATTTTCATATTAAACAAACGCTTCATGAGAAATACCCTATTTGAAGTAGAGGGCTTTTCATACAACTTCGCTAGGGTTTTCATCAAATCTTCAGTTGTCATTTCTTGTGTAATATTGAATGCCACTGATTGTGCTAGACATAATCAAATACTACCAAGAGCCTTTCTATCAAGAATTGTCCAGTCCTTATCAAAAATGCTTACTGGTTTGTTGGTTTTTCCTTCCAATGGCCGCCATAGATCCTTTTGATAGAGATAGTCCTCCATTTGCATTTTCCATAACTGAAAGTTGTACCCATTAAACTTGTCAACCTTTAGCCTACCCTCATTTGTCATTCCTCCCACTTAATCATGAGATCTTCCTATAGAGGATAACTAAAAAACAACCTCACTCTGATACCACTTGTTAGAATTAACAAGGTAGAAATAACTATTACATGCAAATATAACCAATATCAAAAAATAATAAACCACACAGAAGAGAACAGAAGACACAAAGATTTAACATGGTTCACCCAATCCCCAGGCTATGTCCACCAACAATGAGTCCAATATTATTATTATCTAGTGATTACAACCTGATTACAATCTGTAATCCCTTACAGCTCTATTCTGCCACAAATACTAAAATCATACAAATGAAATCCCTAACCCTAAGCCATATTATACAATATTTTTCTGCTTTAGGCTTAGAATGAGTTACAATCATGTCAGCCCAAAAATAGCTAAAAATATGTCGGCCTCAAAAAAAATTTGCCGGAACCCCATCTAGGGTAGGAGGAAAAGTGTACAGTACTTTCCTGATCAGTCACCACAAGCCAACATTAAGTTTTATTAATAACTAAAATTTTCCACATATTTTATATAAATTTTTTAATATAGATATATTAATAACAAATATCAATCCTAAAATTTTAATCCCATTAGAAAAAAAAGGCACTCATAAAAAGAAAAGAAAGAAAAAGAAAGAGTTAAGATGAAAAGCCAAAATTGAAAAATAATGTTAAAGCTACAAAAGCGAAAAAGGTCCTTAAAGTTAAAAAAAGCAAAATGTGTTTAAAAGCGTCAAAAAACTTAAACATCATTGAAGAAAAAAGCTAAAAAAATTGAAATGCCTTAAAATGCTTAAAAGCTTAATACAACAAAATACCTTAAATTGCTTAAAAGCTATTGAAGGCAAAAAAAAAACTTTAAAAATAGGATAGATTTTCTTAAATTTTATCATTGTAGAGAAAGTGCTTTGTAGCGTCAAAGGGTTTGGATTGTAGTTGTGTTTATTGAATGTTTATCTTTTTGATTGACTATATTGTGTTTTAGCATGGCCGCACATCTGAATTTTTTCCTTTTTTTCCTTTTCTATTTAGCATTTATCTAATTTCATCAATATTTAATTTTATCAATCTTTTTGAGTGACTGTGTTTTGTTTTAGCATGGCCGCGCATTTGAATTTGTCTTGTTTTTTTTTTCATTTTAACATTTGTCTTGTTTATTTCAATGTTAATTTCTGTAGGTATTTTTTGGGTTGAATGTTGTTAGCTCTGTGGGATTTTGTTGGGGTGGCTCATGTCTGAGCTCTTTCAATTTTGTGCATTTCTCAGGACAACAGGGGAAAATGTGTGCTTGGTGCCCATTTTGCTCAAGTTAATGAACAATGTGTATGTCAATGGTGGAGATTCGATGCTTCTTCTGGTTTCTATCTGTAGACGGCGCTGGTGATGGGACATTTTTTCCTATGATCAAAGGGTTAGTATTAAATCTATTTTGGGCGAATAAAGTCTCTATTTTATGGACTCTTTACTAGGCAGGGATTTTCGTTACCTTCTTATTTGGGCATTTTGGGCGTACTTTGAGGGTTTGGGGAATTTTGTGTATTGTAGAAATTATAGTTTGAACATTGGGTGCATTGTAAATAATAGTATCAGAATTGTTGATCTGATTCTGGGTTAGTTTTGATAAGTGATTTTTTAAAATGTTATTAATTATTAATTTTATGTCTTGTAGAGCTCTAGACCTTTAATTTGATTTGGTTAATGTCTCTTTCTAACTTTATGATTTTTTATTCTATTTCTTCTTAAATTGTAGATATGTACTTTATATCTTAATTGATTTGGTACTATAGATATTGGAGCTTCTATTTGAAAGAACTGAGAATCTCTCTGAGGAACAATTAAGATTTAGCCCTTGTGAGGTACTGTATGAAATTTTTTTCATTTCCCTTAATTATCTCCGATGTTTTTTTTGTTGCTACATTTGATGTGGTATAATTTAATTTTGTTGCATTTCACTAGATTTTGTTCTTTGCTCTTAATTATCTCTATTAAATTATTTCAAAGAGCTCTATGGAATAACCACTTAGCCATAGTTCATGGCTTCAAGGTTAGTTTGGTAGGTTACTATTATACACTAAGTTTGCACCCTTGGTTCAAGCTCTCTTGGTCTTGATAACCTAGTATAACATGGGAATCATCTCCAGGTTGTGGGATCTATGCTAACTGAGATGAGACCTCCAAGTTCTAGGCTGGTTCCTCTTGGATAATCACCTTAATTTACTTCTTGATAGGAAAGTAAATTTTGAGGGAAAAGGGATAGAAGGAATGCTGAAGGGAAATAACTGAAAGCAAACTACCTACAAGGTGATACACCAAAATGACATGAACACAACATATTGACCAAATTAGCATGAAAGATCTCAAATCTAATAGAACACAATCTTCCTAAATAGGCTTGCATAAGTGTTTCACAAAGAGGTCTGAACAAAAGACTCAGACTGTGACCTGCAAGCAAATGTTCTCTTCAGCAAAAAAGGCACAAGAATGAGACAGAGTGATAGGGGGTTGACCAAAAGATCATTCAAATCAAATCATACACAATAGCACACAAATAAGCTAAAAGAAAGAAGGGCCCTAGAACTCTAAGATTTCTCTAACAAAGCCAGTATATTATACTCATTAAGAGAAATATAGAAAAGGGAAAGACTTGAGGGTATAGAAGATGCCTCAAAAAGCCTCTATTGAATCTGATAATCAATGAAAGATTATAGACTATAAAAGTTAGAGGGTAGAACAAATGCCACGGATAGCTCCTAAGAAAGAAGAACTCTCTTTTTTACAACCGTAAAACTCTGAGCTCTAAAAGCTCCAAAAACTAATATATACATCTCCCTTTGCACCTAGGCATGAGAAAAAATCAATTAGGGTCCCATAGATTTCTCATAGAATAATCAAAAACCCTAATTCTATCACTTCTGATCATAAATGCATCCTTGAAATATCTTGGCCGATCAGATATATGCTTGCATGTCTTTCCCATTGCCATAATTGTCTGCAGATGAGCTACCTTGATCTATCTACTTCACTGCAAGTTGAAAACCTCACACCACCATCATGACTTATCTCTGTAAGTTGGGCTCATCATTAATGTTCAAATCTAATCTTCGTAGATATTTTGAATTTAAAAGTATAAACGGTCACCGGTGGCACCAACCTTTCTCATTCATCTACAACTGTCCTAAAAACATCAATTTCGAGCTACCCCTTCTTTATTGTTCATGGTTCATTGCAACAAACCAACATGAAACCCTACAAAAAGATTCAAAAGTTGACCCAAATGGCTAACTGATCAAATTTTAAAACATGGCCGTCGATCAGTTCTTTTCCCGACAGATCGGATGGTCCTCAAAATTTTCCACAATAGTCACAAGGCCCTGAGAAGTCTACGGCCACATCACCAATCTCGCTCAATGTGAAACAAATAAATTAGCACATCCTGATAGTGGACCCACTTAGTTATCAGCCTTAAATCAGATAGTGGTCGCATGATCACAAAGGGAAAGAATATTCCTTGCGATCATCCGACAATCATAGATCCCTCTATACTGTCATCCCACTTGAATAATTTAGGCCCACTGACATCTCTTTGTCACCATCCATCTTGGCCAATGAAACACAGGCACATCACAATAAGAGGACCCACCTCCTGGAGCCTTGGAAATAAAGAAAAATCAATGGCTATCACGTGATTGTAAGGGATACTTTTGCCCCTTGCGATCATGTGACAACCATTGGATCAAAAAGGAAGATAGCCCACTAGGCCCTGCTGACATGTGTCACTCTTTCACTTGCTTTCAGCTTCTTTATCAGCTCTGAAAAACACTAACTATTCTAGTATTAACTCAACCTACTTTAATCGCAAGAGATCTGGAGATTGGGTGACTGCATAAAATCTAAGTCTCATGATCTTTTCATAACCATGGGTTTGATCATGAGACTTCCCGACTGAAGTGAAATCGCTTAGTCATTGAAAAGGAATGGAATATGCTATCTAATGAGGAGATAAAGAAATAAAGGGAGTTGCGGGATCAGGAAATAGAAAAGAATATTCAATTGAGCTTTAGAGATCTCACGACCAGACAATCACGAAAAAGCACACATGAGAATATAGCGACTTAAGTGACCGAAAAAGGTAATGGAAAAAAAGAACCGGTCGTAGGGTTTTTACCTCCAACGGTCATATTTTTTAAATTTAATGGCTATCAGACCAGAGATATAACAATTTGTAGAGACCAGGGGAAGAGGCATAGAACTATACAAATTCTCAAGGTTCTCAATAGGGCTTAAAAATGAAGATTTCTAGATAGAGCCCAACCTGTTAGCCAAAATTGTATGGAACAAGAAAATTGGGTAACATTTTGGCGATTTCTGTTGGATGTCAGCCTACTAGACATTAGATCAGTGGCCTTAAAACAATTCATTGGGTATAGGAGTCATCTCAAGAACACAAGGACCTTCTTGACAGAGAGATAGACTTGAAACCAGGAGGAATAGAAATGTGCTTAAGCACTTCTTGGAAAATAGGAAAACAAACCTAGAAAATAGGGACATAAAACAAGAAAACTAACCTATCCTAAACTAACCTATGCAAAGGATGGTTTAAACAAAACCATTCACTAATTGTGAAAAATAGCTTCCCATCCTTTTAAGTTCACAATAATCCACATGTTTCTGGAAAGATTTTATAAGATGAACATAGGAGATATGTATGATCACTTGCTTGACAAGGATCTGACTGATATGAATTTTACTCACTTGGTGAAGTTGATTGTAAACACAATCATTCTAAAGGGAGATGACAATCAGCAACAGGGCTTTACTTACTTGGTCAATAGGGACAACAAGCTAATTTGGTTCATTCTCAGCTTCCTCTTTTGGTGGGATATCATATTCGGATGCTAGCATAATTTGTATTTCTTTGATAGCTTCCATCCTAGCCAAATTCCTGATAGGGCAGCCATGAGAGATGTTGGACTTGGGGCTCTCCTTGATAGACTCAAACTCTTGAGAGATTATTTCAGTCTGATTGATCTCTTCCTTATGCTATCTGGAAATAATTATCTCCTGTAGCTTGTAGGTGTTCTCTGGAAATGTGGGCTTGTCATCAAGATGTAAGCAGAACTGCTCCATCTCATCCCAAAAGTGATCTTCCTCTTCATCTTCCTGATTCTTTTGTAGGAGAAGTATACTATTGTTAGCACAATTATCATGATTTTCTGAAATCTCATTTGTCTTGACTTATTCAAAGAGAACCTCCTTTAGATCAGCAATCTTCTTTTCAATGGTCTCCTTTTCTTCCTTGAGTTGAAAACATTTCTCAATCTGCATTTGATAGCCTCTCTTATATGTTTCAACCGTAGAAGCTAGGAATCCTCTATTTTTCTTGAGATCCTATAGCTCTCTTTCATGGGATTCATCATGAGCCGCTAATGTTCTTTGGAAATCTTCTTCTTTTATAGCTATAGTAGCACTAACCTTTATAAAATTTTACTTGTAAACTTTTTTTAGTGTTGCTAGGCTGCTTGTAAGGGCTACTTGACTTTGTCACTATCCTACAATGATATCTTCACACTGCTTCCATCTAGCATCAAACTACTCCTTTGCTTGCATCCTCATGTGCCTTTTTTGTGTTTCCAACACCACTTCATAGTGTCTCTTCTATTCTTCTAGCTCCTTTTGATAAAACTTCTTTTGTGTTTTCAACCCTCTAGCAAGCTTGGCCTCATTTCTCTTGTATTTCTCTACCAGATACCTCCTATAACCTTGATCCTATTGAGCCAAAGCTTGTTGTTGTTGGATCTAAGCATGATAAGCATGCTCTTCAAACTACCTATTCATATCATCAATCTTTGCAACTAGCTCATCTTCCTCCATGGAACATTTGATATATGAAATGTGACCTCTCAAAGATCTACAACTTGCTAGAAGCATATTAGAATCAACAAGTGATATGAAAACTATGACCCCTTAGTCCCACTGGGCATGCTAGAAATGTTATACACTAAGTTTGCACCCTTGGTTCAAGCTCTCTTGGTCTTGATAACCTAGTATAACATGAGAATCATCTCGAAGTTGTGGGACCTATGCTAACTAAGATGAGACCTTCAGGTTCTAGGCTAGTTCCTCTTGGATAATCACCTTAATTTGCTTCTTGATAGGAAAGTAAATTCTGAGGGAAAATGGATAGAAGGAATGCTGAAGGGAAATAATTAAAAGCAAACTACTTACAAGGTAATACATCGAAATGACATGAATGCAACATATTGACCAAATTAGCATGAAGGATCTCAAATCTAATAGAACAAAATCTTCCTAAATAGGCTTGCATAAGTGTTTCACAGAGAGATCTGAACAAAAGACTCAGACTGTGACCTGCAAGAAAATGTTCTCTTCAACAAAAAAGGCATAGGAATGAGATAGAGTGATAGGGGGTTGAGTTATAGCCACAAGATCATTCAAATCAAATCATACACAATAGCACACAAATAAGCTAAAAGAAAGAAGGGCCCTGGAACTATAAGATTTCTCTAACAAAGCCAGTATATTATAGTCATTAAGAGAAATATAGACAAGGGAAAGACTTGAGGGTAGAGAAGCTGCCTCGAAAAGCCTCTATTGAATCTGATAAATCAATGAAAGATTATAGACTGTAAAAACTAGAGGGTAGAACAAATGCCACAGATAGCTCCTAAGAAAGAAGAACTCTCTTTTTTACAGCTGTAAAACTCTAAGCTCTAAAAGCTCCAAAAACTAATATATACATCTCCCTTTGCACCCAGGCAGGAGCAAAAATCAATTAGGGTCACATAGATTTCTCATAGAATAATTAAAAACCCTAATTCTATCACTTCTAATCATAAATGCATCCTTGAAATATCTTGTCCAATTAGATATATGCTTGCATGTCTTTCCCATCACCATAACTATTTGCAGACGAGCCACCTTGATCTATCTACTTCGCTGCAAGTTGAAAACCTCACGCCACCTTCATGACTTATCTCTGTAAGTCGGGCTCATCATAAATGTTCAAATTTGATCTTCACAGATATTTTGAATTTAAAAGTATAAACGGTCATAGGTGTTACCAACCTTTCTCATTCATGTGCAAGTATCCTAAAAACATCAATTCCGAGCTACCCCTTCTTTGTTGTTCACGGTTCATCGCAACAAACTGACATGAAACCCTACAAAAAGATTTAAAAGTTGACCCAAACAGCTAATTGATCAAATTTTAAAACATTACCATTGATTAGTTCTTTTCCTGGCAGATCGGATGGTCCTCAAAATTTGCCACAATAGTCACAAGGCCCTGAGAAGTCTATGGCCACATCACCAATCTTAGTCAATGGGAAACAAACAAATCAACACATCCTGACAGTAGACCCACTTAGTTATCAGCCTTAAATCAGATGGTGGTTGCATGATCTCAAAGGGAAAGAATTTTCCTTATGATCATGCGACAACTGTAGATCCCTCTGCACTACCATCCCACCTGAATAATTCGGGCCCACCGACATGTCTTCATCACCATCCAGCTTGGCCAATGAAACATGGGCATGTCACAATAATAGGACCCACCTCTTGGAGCCTTGGAAATAAAACAAAATCAATAGCTATCACATGATTGTAAGGGATACTCGTGCCCCTTGCGATCATGTGACAATTGTTAGATCAAAAAGGAAGACAACCCATAGGGCCCTGCTGACATGTGTCACTCTTTCACTTGCTTTCGGCTGCCTTATCAGCTCTAAAAATCGCCAACCATTTTGGTATTAACTCAACCTACTTTAATTGCAGGAGATCTTGAGATTGGACGACTACATAAAATCTAAGTCTCACGATCTTTTCATAACCATGGGTTTGATCACGAGACTTCTCGACTGAAGTGAAATCGCTTAGCCACTAAAAGGGAATGGAATATGCTATCCGATCGGGAGATAAAGAAATAAAGGGAGTCACGAGATCAAGAAATAGAAAAGAATATTCAATTGAGCTTTAGAGATCTCGTGACCAACCAATCACGAAAAAGCACACATGAGAATATAGAAACTTAAGTGATCGAAAAAGGTAATGGCAAAAAAGAACTGGTTATAGGATTTTTAGGGTTTTTACCTCCAATAGTCATATTTTTCAAATTTAATGGCTATCAGACCAGAGATATAACAATTTTCAGAGACCAGGGGAAGAGGCATAGAACTATAAAAATTCTCAAGGTTCTCAACAGGGCTTAAAAATGAAGATTTCTGGATAGAGCCCACCCTATTGGCCAAAATTGTATGGAACAGGAAATTTGGGTAACAATTACTTATAGAAATAGTTTTTTTGATGAATAGTGCCTTTTCTATTAATAAAATATTAAAGTTACATATTCATAGAAAAGGGGTCGGGGGACATAATAATCACCTGGCAGAGTTCACATGGAAAAGCTAGAAACAAATAACAACTATTCATAAAAAAAAAAGCAAACATAAATCCATTAAGCAACAAGAGCGGTGCCAGAAGGAGGAGGATCCTTATCATTAGAACCCCACACATCATTGAGGTTGATAGGAGGGTCAAGAAGTGATCAACCATCATCTTCAATTTCTTTTTTCTCTTTCTCTTCCACCCCAAGTGGAGAAATGGCTAGAGCCAGGCAGGGAAACTTGGAGGAGGTGGCAGAATGCCAATCAGAGCCACGACGGGTACTAGGAGCATCAGGAGGGGAAGACTGAGCCAGACTTGGAGACCACCCAGAAGCATGGCGAAGTAAAGAATCTAAGTGATGCTACCAACCATCATCACCACCTCTAGTAGAGTGTTGGTGGGGAGCCTAAGACCATGGGGTACAAGAATAATGAGCTGAAGAGTTGTGCCCACAACGATAGCGTCTGGGAGTACCTTCAATAGGAATGGCATTAGAAGGAACCTGGGCCATAGTGCAGGGAGCATTTCCCCAGTGATTGAGCAGCTCCTGAAGGTGAGCCACCTCCAAAGACACTTTATTTTCCTGAACCTGAATCTACATCATAACATTATTACATATGCAAGTCTTCTTATACAGAGAAACATTTGTATTAAGAAAGTTGTGAGAAAAAATAACAACATTCATATGTTTCCACAAAGTGAACAAAATCTCCATCCTGAAAGTATACCAAATTTGGGTAAACTTGGAAGGAGGCCTAGAAGAGTCCCCTAAAACAATCATATTCCAGGAGAAAGGCTCAGGCCTAAAGGGTTTGAAAAAATCATGAATCCACTTCCAATACTTTTGAGCTCTCCTATAGAACTAGAAAATGTGCAAAAACATCTCGGGGTGACCACAAAAAGGACATCAAGGGTCATGAAAACCTAGATGTTTAATCCTAGAACCCATAGGAAGCCCTTGGAAAAGAAAACACCAAGAAAAGAGAGCCAACTTGGGCTCCGTAATGGCAGCCCAAAAGGTTTGAAAGAGAGAGCTCCAGTGAGAAGTGGAGGAATGAAGATGCCATCTTTGATTAAGAGTGTCCACCATCGGAAGATGGAGAGACAACCACCTGTAACCCAATGGTGGCTTGTAATTGCTAAAAGGAGCAACAAGATACCATTTCCAATCCTTCCACCAAGGACGAACAGTCTGGACACAAAGCTTATGAATAAAATTAATAGGAATTGCAAAAACTAACAAATCAAAAGTTTGATGATCTATGCAAGCCAAATGGTACTGCACCTGCATGTCTTCCCAAGAGAGGAGACTCTAAGTGGCCTTAGAGAAGAGGTCCTTGGGAGTCCGAATGCCATGTTTGAAAAAACACAGAGCACTGGCCACTTGAATCTTAGCTAGGGGGTGCCTTGAATAGAAAACAATGGGGACCACTAGAGATTCTGTTGATTGAAGGAAAGCCCATTGTGAAAGTCATCACCATCCCAATGAAGCCAAGGCTTTATAGCTTCCCAAGCTTTCCAAATTCTCTTAATGATGAAAGTACCCTAAATCTGAATAGGTTCTTTCATAGTGAGAAAGGTATGTAGATCAATGCCCTTCCAAGCTGGCCTATGAATAGGGAATCCTAAAGAGATGCAGTGCCTAACAAGAATTTTCTAGGCCTCATCACTAGTAAGAGCATGAATAATCCACTTAGCACAAAGAACATGTCCTTGCTTCTGAGTGGAGAGAAGGCCAAGGCCTCTAGAATCTCTAGGAAGGCAGCTAAGTACTCCCAGACAACCTTGTGGAACCCATGCCTGTCAGCTCTAGAGGCCCAAAGAAAGTCCCTGTGAAGACACTCTAACTTGAGATACAAAGCTTTAGAAGGAGCCCAATAAGAAGAGTAGTAAACATGAGTAGCAGTCAGCACTTTGGAGCAAATCTAAAATTTCCCAGCAAGGGAGACAAGCTTGCAAATCCAATGTTGCAAGTTTTTCTCAATTTTGGCAATCACAACATTCCATAAGTCCATAGAGGATCCATGGAAGGCAAAGGGAATGCCCAGGAAGCAGAAAAATTCCCCATGTTGGACCCATTTCCAGTCAAAATTAGCAAGCCAAGGAGCGGCTAGAAGGAAAGACTGTCTAAAACAAAGCATCTTATGCAATTGAATAATAGATCTAGAGGATTGACAAAAGGTGTCCAGGCACTATAAGGCATTAGAGATATTCTCCTCATCCTCAATAAGAGTGAGAAATGAGTCATCAACAAAGTGACCATTAACAAGCTAGGAAGAGGACTCAAGAAGGGAAATGCCCCGAACCAACCTAGAGGAAAGAAAATTGGCAAGAAAATACCCAAATACTTTAGCATCAAGAACATATAAAGTAGGAGCCAGTGGACAACCTTTCTGGATGGATCTAAAAATCCCAAAGGTATTAGATTGGGACCCATTGATAGTAATGCATGCAAAGGCATCACCAAAAATCATTTCCATAGACTGGAAGAAGTGAGGACCAAACCCAAGAGATTGGAGCATGGCAAGAATAAAATGCCATTCAATGCGGTCATAGGCTTTAGCAAAATCAATATTAAGGAATAAAGTGGCCTACTTAGATTGACAAGCCCATTCCATCCCTTCCCAAACAACAATAATGTTGTCAAGGATATACCCAAATTTAATAAACTAGTTTGCTCAGGGCAAACAGTAAGAGGAAGAAGATGTCTGACTTTGAGAGCTAAAGCCTTAGCAATTATCTTGTAGGAGACATTCAACAAGGTGATGGGCCTCCAGTTGTAGATATCTTCAGGATCACTAGATTTAGGTATGAATTTGATGTTCCCTTTATTAACTAAAGCACCCAAACTTTTATTATGAAAGGCCTCAAGGTAAACTTTATGCAGGTTAGGACCTATAGCATCCCATAATTTCTTGTAGAATTCATAGGGGAAGCCATCACATCCTAGAGATTTATCATCAGCCATAGAGAAAACCACTTCTTTGAGATCACCAAGGGTAAGAAATTGCTCACAAAAGGCCTGCTGCTCAACCACTACACGGTTTGGAGTAATAGCAATACAAGCCTTAAGAGCCTCCTCCCATGCAACAGAATTGCCTTGTGAAGCCAACACTTTCTCATAGTGTTGAATAAAAGCCTGAAGAATGGTAGGGAGCTCAGTAAGAGTTTCAGATCCTTGTTTTATTTTTTGAATACCAACATTGGTATGCCGAGCTTTGAGGGCATGGAAAAAATCCTTAGAGGCTTTGTCACCCACCTCCAACTAGTGAAGGCGAGCTCTGATTTGAGCTCCATGAGCAGCATATGAATTTGCAATTTTCTTTTCATGTCTAAACTTGGCCAACTTAAGCTGAAGCTCAGAATTAAAAGGATTTAATGCAAATGCATTAGTAGCATTGTGTAAAGCCTTAGTGTTAGCTTCATAAGCATGTTTCCTATAGTAGGCTAACGAACAACCATAAATGTGAAGAAATCTTGTAGTAAGAGTGATGGTGTCATTCCACCATTGAATCCAACCAAGCTGACTATGGGGCCAAGGATATAAATTCTAGACTTGAAGAATGTGAGAAATAGTGGAAGTATGCATTAGCATTGATGTGTTGAGGTAAAATTGTGTATGATCATCCTGTCTGTTAGAAGAATGCCAAGTGATGGAAAATGAATGGGGAAGTGATCTAACAAGGTCACATCGGTCAGAGGAATGATAGGTAGGCCTCAATTTTTAGAAAAAGAGAAAAAAGATTGAGCTATTATCATAGCATGATCTAATCTCTTATATATGCAATTAGAACCAGCTCTGAAATTAGATCAAGTATGCCAAACCCCACCTTGCTGGTGGCGGTTAGCATTGGGATCAAAAAGCCCCAATTTATTGTGCATATGACACCAAGCTTCTCTCTCCCCAGTTGTCCATTGAAAAGGAAAAATCCCTTCCTTGTCAAAGGCTAGCTCAACCATATTAAAGTCCCCACACATAAACCAAGTAGCAGGAGGCAAATTGTCTGCCAGGCAGCACCAAAGTTGAGATCTTTCCACAACATCATTGGGAGCATAAACATTAATGATGCCAAAAGAATGGTTGTGAAAAGATAACAAAATCCAAGTGACACGCTGCATCGGATCAGACCCATGAGCAATAATAGAAGAATGAAGGTGAGGTGATAGAAAATTAATGACACCACCTTTACTAGCTTCATGCTAAGAAGAAAAAATAATGTCATCCAACCAAATGATGTGACAAGTAGAATTAAGCAGGAAACCTAAAATCTCCATTTCCTATAAACATAAAACATCTAGACTCAAAAGTTTGTGGTGGGTATCATGAACATAGTACTTTCTGGAGAGGTCAGTTAGACCTCACACATTTCAAGAAAAAAAATTCATAAAAACTCTTGCATGGTTTCCTCATCCCTAAGAGAGGAGTAACTATTCTACAAGAAAACTGGTACAAAGCCAAAGCTGGGAAGTGAATCTCTAAAAGAGATAAACCACCATTTTTTTGGGTCATCTATGTGTCCATTAGGACTATGAGACTGACACAAGGACTGGGAGGAAACTAAAGAAACAACTGGTAGTGTGAGCACCACCTCTGAAGTGGAAGGCCTCATAGTTGAAGATGTCCCCTGAATAACAGGGTGTGAAGTAGGTGGCACAATCGGAGGCATAATGGTGGAAGGAGGAAGATCTCCAACCGGAAGCTCCGGAGGTGACATAGCTACAAAAGTAGCATGTGCCAATTTAGATCTTGAGGCATCCTTGCCTTTTCATGAAACTATTTTCCATTCTTCCTTCTTTCAAACTTCCAATTTTTTGACCGGCACTTCCTTTGGCATTGGCTTCACCTGAGGGGTAACCAGTGGGCAGTCCTTAATCTTATGCTCTATCGATTGACACCTATAATAGGTGTTTGGAAGGTTCAGGTAAAGCACTTTTTGAGAGATGGTGAGTGAACCAATCTGGATTTCAATAGTGTCCTTGAGGTCCCTAGAAAGGTTGACCTAAACACAGACACGCTTCTAGGGCCGGGCATTGAAAATTTTGTCATGCTCCATGATAATGACCTTACCAAGGGTTTTAGCAGTAGACTCTCTAAATGGATAGCATGGCAAAGGGAGACTAGGAAACTCAACCCAAACAAGGACCCTAAGTTTCTTATTGTCTGAGATAGTGAAGTCTCGAGACCATCTATGGAAAACAAGCAAGGATGACCTAATCATCTAGGGCCTGCGGCTAAAAAGATCTTTTGCCTGGGAAGGGTTAGAAAAATGGAAAAGAAAAAAACCTTTGGTAAGGTTTTTCACACCATCAAGATGGACCCCATGAGGGGTCCAACTCTTGTTTACCCAATCTTTGAGGACACTTTCAGGAGGAGTACAACCCACAAAATATCCAATCAGAGTATGCATTTCTAACCATTCACATGCAGAATGAAATTCTGTAGATTAAGAACAATATCATGGTTACCTCATGGAAGACCTTCAGGACAAAATTATGAGGAGGTTTTTTTAGAGGAGGCACCATGGCTTTCCAAAGCTTCAACTCACGCACTAGCATCAACTATTGGGCCGAAGTTGGCCAGAGCTATACTAAAAGCAAACCCTAATGCAAAAATCCCATAGTAAATGCAGTATGATAGATGGAAAGCTCAGAGCAAAGACACATACAAGAAGTTGTACATATGAAACCCTCATAGAAATAGTTTATAAATCCCCACATAATAATATTTTTCTGTACTTCTTAGTGTCAATTACAATGTAATTTTCTAATTGTTATTTTTGTTTGTTGTCTTGAAGTGGGCATACATTTTTTTTTCAAGGCAAAAATCAAAATCTAAGTGGACTGTAGTACATGTGAGGCATTGTAGTTGAATGAGGCTTGTGGTCTCAAGACAGTTAATACATCTATTAACTACCCTATAAAAACATTGTGCCTACTCAATTCATTTGTATGCATCTATTTTTAGAGGGCACTTAATGAATTTCATGATTCTCTCATGGGAAGCCTAGCATTATTTGTTGGTAAAGTGCTAGAAAGAAGTGGAATTTTGAAGTTTTTAGTTGGTTAAGTGTTGTGGAATAGCATTTTTGTGCTGCAATAGAATTAGATGGTGTATCTTAATGTGGATCCAGAGTAATCTATTGTAACGATAACATCAATTCATTATTGAAAAAGTAACGATAACATCAATTCATTATAGAATATTTTTCACGAGAAATTGTTACCATCATTCGATGCTCGAGCCTCTGAAATGAGACCTTACCCTTGTGCCCTTTCATAGTAATAGCCCATCTTTTCTTGCCTTTGGATTTCATAGAGAACTCATGAGTAAATGCATATCCATAGTTTTAGCAGAGTAGTTTTTAGTTATTTATTTGGACAAATCTGCTCCCCATCCTTAATAAAGTCCATGTCTCTTGTACTATATAACAAAAAATATGGTTTGATTACTTTCATTTAATTTTACAAAATCAGATAATTTTGTAAATACTTATTTTGGTGTTTCAATCCCTTTTCTAAGTTTTTATTGGGAGGTTTGAATTTGGTTTGTATATCTTTCTAGATTCATGTTTTGGTATTTTAATGCTCGAGCCTCTGAAACAAGACCTCACCATTGATAACTTTCCTCTCCTTCATTTAAGTAGTAATAGCCCATCTTTGTCTTGCATAGAGAACTCATGAATGAAGGCATATTCTAATCATGAATTATTCACTAAGTCAACCTATAACCTATTACATACAATGCTTCCAAATGAATTGGTTCAAGCATGTTTACATAAAATGATATTAATAAGTCTATAACACAATTACAATAGGCGCATAGTCTTTACATAACAAAAAGATACACGCTATACAAAAAACTAACAATCAGCTCCATGCTCTGTTTTGTTCTGCCGCTCACGTCTATGTCACTTCAACTCATTGTAACTTCTTCATACTAACACATCTGACCATGCATTCTTAACCATAGCTTAACAACATACTCAAAATATTATCTTCAAGGGCACATACCAAAACTTGGTCATACGCATGTGTGCTGATGCTTTGTTCATCAGGTGCTTCACTGACTGCTCTGTCTTCCATACCTAGCCATTTTATGATCTTCTAAGTTATGCATTGACTTCAAAACTTCATATGCCTTTGTTGTCATAATGACAACACTAATCTTAGTCATATACACCAGTATAGTCAACTTACCAACAATTTCCTCATAATCTATAGATCAATATCCATCTCTAGAAGCTACTTTTTTTTTTCAATCATGGATATTGAACAAAACAAAAATAACTCTATAGAAAAGCAATGTTAACCTAACAATTATTATATTCCAAAAATAGTCAGGTTTTTATTGAAGTGTAGAAATGTTTTGAGCTCATTATAAATATACCTAGGTAAGTGCAAGAAGTTGGGTGCCAATTCAACAGAAGTCTTGTAGAATTGTTAGTTGTCGCTCGAAATGGGAACCCATTTTCAAATAATGGGCACTCGATTTACGTTTGACAAAATTCAAAAAATGAGTGCCCATTTTTTGAAAAATGGGTACCCGTTTCTAAACTTTTTTGATTTATTTTATTTTATTTTAATTTTGGTTCATGACTAGAAATGCATTTTAACACTCCCTTTTTTTTTAAAGAAACTGGTGCCCATTTTTTGAATTTTAAACTACGGGCACTTGTTTCTTAAGACATGAGTGCAAAACACACATCTGGCTTAGATTTCATTTCAAAATAGGTTTGGTTAAGGCTTGGTGGAACGAAGCCTATGCCTTGATCTCCAAAAATTTGGTTAAGGCACTGGACTGCCAAATTTATGCCTTGTCATAATTTTTTGAGGGCCTTCCTGATTGTATTTTTTTTACAAAACAAAAACCCATTAGAGTTCTTACTGCCCTGATTTTAAAAATGTAGATTTCATAGTGGTATGATTATTTTTACTATTTTTTCATTATTTATCAGTTAAAAGTGGTACCTAAATGTAAAATAGTGAGGTTCACTAAAAAACTAATAACTTTTTTGTTTTTAGTTTTTTTGGAAAATAAATCATATGAAATAAATCTACATACAATTCTCTTGAAGATAAAAAAAAAAAGAATTTTGAAAAAATATAAAATTTCATCAAATTATGGTGGACGTATATTAGAGGTTTTGAAAATGTGTTTTATAGTGAATTAAGAATTAATTAAAAAAATATGCTCATCAATCTTTGGTGTCTTAGGTATATTTTCCCAGAAGGATTTACAAAATTTTGTTTATTTAGGTAAAAATATGGTGGTCATACACGACTATGGTATGATCCTGAAAAAAGCATTTTGAAAACATAGTTTTTAAACATTCCTACTAAAAAGAAATTTATACCATGCAAGTATTTAAATAAATTACATATTTGAAAAGTAGACTCCAAGAACTACATTTTATATTACTAAATTTTTTTGAGATTCAATCTTTGAGTGCCTCAAATTTAGACATCAATTAACAGGAAATCTAAAAAAAAGGGATAACACTTCCTCTTTTAGCCCAAAAGTGGGACTCAACTTCTTGCAGCCACCCACCTATATGTTGTGTTGTTCAACACCTACTCTTGGATTCCATGCATGAAAAAAATAGTGAAAATAATTTTCAGCAACTTCGATCTCTTGTTCATTATGCTAATTTAGAGAATCCATATTTGGTGCTCCAAGAATCCATAAAACCCATGCACATGTGGTGATCCCCCATGTTGTCATTGATATCTCGACCAATAGTCTACAATCTTCAATCATTTCTCTAATATTTATTTTCTAAAACTCGTATGTTTGAGGTGAATGTAGTGGGTGACTATGTGAGGGCGGTCTTATATCATTTTATCTCCTCCATACTTTAGCTTCACATGAAGTCATTGGTCTTGTTCCTAACATTAGTGTATGTAGATCTGGCCACTACTGATCAAGTGCACTTAATGTGAAGAATATTGTTGGTGTTCCTATCTGTATGCAAATTAGATGTCTAACTACTTTAAATGATTAATTAACTATTCTAAGATTAACAAATCAAACTAATTAGCAAACAACAATGAAGAATACAATCAAAATGAAGCTAAAATAGCATTTTACCTTCGCCTACCATGTAGCTTGTCTCCATTGCCTTCCTAGCCTTGATTTCTTCAGGATGTTGAGCTCTCAGATTTCCAAATGAAGCCTCTTGCTCAAGATGATACCAAAGTGTGGAGATTGATGATGAATGTATGCAAAACTAAAGCTTAATTATGAAAATATGCTTGAATGAGATGCAAGTGATTATGAAGATGGCTTGATTGTTTGAATGCTCTTGAAATGCTTGAATGCTTCATTGCCTATTCACTACTAGCTCACAAAGGGGAAATGAGGCTCCTTTTATAGAGTTTTGGAGGATCTAGGCCTAGGTGGCACAATCCTACAGTGGAGAATGAAAGGTAGAAGATCCTAGGGCAAGGATTTACTTAGTTGAAGGAGTTGAGAGAAAGGGAGATGTAGTTGGAATGTGAGAGGAAGAATATGCATGATGTTCCTCTCACATTGACATGGAGGAGAACAAGGTGGAAGGGAAAGACACATGTCAAGTGTCTCATAAAGACCAAAGAGAGAAAGAGGGAGAGACCTTTTCCTCATGAGCACTCTTTGTACAAGTGTCCCATGAGTCACCTTTGACCCTTAGAGGTGGCTTGAGAAGCCCTTAGGAATAGGGATTGTCTCTTGACTCGGTTTAAGAGAGGACATGTGGTCATGAGACCAAGTCCTATGAGGCCACATAGCCCTTACGAATAGGACATGTGTGGGTGAGGATAATTATCAATAAATAATTAATAATTATTATTTATTTTAGCCAAAGTGGATGTGTCAAGTGACTGTGTAGATGAGGTAGACTAGGGGACTTAGTCATATTTAGGTGATTGTATATTTAATTAAATACCTTTAATAAGACTAATTAGAAGACTTAGGATAGATGAATAGACTATAGTGAATTTACTAAATAAATTGAATAATCTATTTAATAAATAGAAGAAATAATTATTAATTAAATAATAAATATTTAATTAATTTATCAAGCCAATATCAATTAAAGAATAAGTATTTAATTAATTAATGAGGCCATTTTTAAGTGTATACATTTTTCCCTTCTTTGAAATAGTGTGTTGGTCACATTGTTTCAAAGAAAAATTCAAGCATTTTGCCCCAGACATTTTCTCAGATGATCTATGCATGCCCCCTCAAGAGATTGATTGACAAAAATTATTTATTTGATTTTTAGGTTATTTGATGTTTTTTTTTTATATATATACATATCGAATTTGACAATCAATCTCTTGAAAAATTGAGGATGAAGGGAAGAAAAATGGGTGAAATGAAAGAAGAACAGGAGGTAGGGTCCACACACCAAGCACATCAGGTCCACAGGCTATAAATAGTGCAAAGGGGTCCACAATAGGCTCATTGTGCACATGTGTCATTGGGAGATTAGAGCTTGGAGATAGAGAATAGTAGAGCTTCTAGGATGTCATTCTTGCTGTCAAATCATGGCTTTGAGAGGGTCAGATGATTCTAGAGACCGCCCAATTCTGGAGAGTCGGTAGGTGACTCAATTCTCTTTGTCAATTCATGATTTTTAGCATGTTAGATTAGATTTGTAGAATGTTTTTAGGCTAGATTGAATCATAGAATTTTTTGAAAATTTTCTTTTTCTTAGCTGAAAATATATGCGCAGTTGTGGCACATGAATGTGCAGTGATTCATGAAATTTGCACAGAAAAATCATGTTTCTGTGCATACATGTCATAGAACTACACATGTATTTAGAAATTTATGCTAGCCTGTGCAAATGTACAATAAATGTGCGCATATGTAGTTTCTATGCTTTTGTCACGATAAACTACACAAATGCTAATTAAATCTGCATAAACATGAAACAGGAGGGGATCCTGCACAAATGTGATATAAAACTATGCAAATGTGGAAACTTGCGCAAATAGTTAGGGAAACTGTGCATGTATTTTTAGTGCTGCACATTTGTTTAGTGGATAGAATTTGGTCAAATTAGCAAGTCAATTAGGTCAAACTTGATGTCGATAAGCCGATGTAATCTATCAACGGTTGAATTTGATCAATTTGGGCAAGATAGGCAACATCATAGCATGGTCACTAGTTAATGAGTCTTGAATGTGGATAATCGATAAAATCATCTGTTGAAACATGTGATAAACATGTTTGTAATTGATATGATAGGATAGATAGATTGATAGATCAGTTTATCAAAATCTGATAGCTTGATTTTGTTGACTTTAATAGGAGGATATTATCGACATTCTAATGTCACAGGAGAGATATCCCGTCACATAGAACTTGAGACCAGCGCAGTCAGAGACTGACAAACTTTTGATTGGAGCGACAGGATTATACCATGTGATTTATATGCTTGAGATTCAGGTGAATCTGAGCATGATGACTGCATTAGAAGAGCGATGGAACTCAGAGATGAGTTCCTTTCATCTCCCAATAGGGGAGATGACAATGACACTCGAGGATGTATATTGCATCCTCTGGCTTCCCATCACAGGTGAGTTAGTGCACTATGATCAGCATGACGGATTGATGGAGTATAGGGTAGTCTTTGGTGATGATGATATAGATGAGGAGGAGATCATCTGGGAGGATATGGTTGATCTTTATGAGCTGGTGCCAGTGGTCTTAGTAGGAGTGATTAGGGGATTTGTATGCCCTTATCGCGATCACACAATTTTTTAGTTGGTTGGGGCCGCACATTACAGCAGATGATGGATGATAGGACTCAATTTTCTTGGGTTGTATGCCTATTAGCTCATCTATACCATGACCTTCATCAGGTGGTCTACCAGAAGAATGCTTCACTATCAGCAGGCATCACACTACTCCATGTATGGGAATGGGAGCATATTGAAGTGACTTGGCTGACAACCATTAGATTCCATGACATAGGGCAGCCGTATATTCATTTATATTCCTTAGTCTTGTCACAGCAAAAGCTGGGACATCTAGAGTTTTGGCGGTACACATTTGACATGATTGATACTATGATATGGAGACCATACCAAGGGTGTGAGCCCTGGGATGATGAGAGATAGCTCAGGTTTTGTTTTGAGTCATGATGGTTGATAGGGAAAACACTCTATATTGTTGAGAGACAGCTAGTGAGCTAGGTTCTGCGACAGTTTGGCAGGATCTAGGGTATGCCCCAGGGAGTTACTGAGTTCACCTGGACAAATCAGGAGCGATGTGACTAGGGACCTATGGTATCATTCAAGCTAGCAAGATAGGAGTTCCTTGACATACCATTCCAGGCATGGATGATGAGACAGGGGGTCATAGACCCAGGGATGACTGCAAACTTGGAGCAACATATGAGAGATTTCCCAGTGCCATGCTTGACAGATCTAGTGGTGAGGCCACCAAAGAGAGATCTGGCAAAGAGACATCATGAGAGACACTAAGGCTGAGATAGGAGAGGCTGAGGGAGAGGAGGTGGAGGTGATGGATGAGATGGTGGTGATGGAGGTGATGGAGGAGATAGTGGGAGATGAGATAGAGCTAGACCACATATGTGAGGTGGTGGTGTGAGGCAGAGGGGTTTGATGCCACCTCCAACTAGACAGGGATGAAGATAGGTGCCAGCATAGCCAGCAATAGGGGCACCACCATAGGTACCAGTAGCCCAGGTTGACCCTATAGGATAGGTATAGGTGCTTATACAGGCAAGACAGGGATAGGATGAGGCTGACATGCTATTGGCCCAGGTTGGGGTTGTATAGGGTGGAGAGATACAAGATATATAGGATGAGAAGATGCTTGATATAGCTGGACAGGATATATAGATGCCTGATATCAGTGTACAAAATGAGCAAGTAGAGATGGATGTTGGGGGACAGGATCCCTATTTACAGAGAGATGTTGTAGAGGAGGATCCAAATATTGATTTATTGCTAGTTTGACTAGCAATGACATAGGTATAGGTAGACCGTGTCCCTAGACTGGAGAGATGGATTGAGAGACTTGAGAGGAAAATGGGAGATCTTAGACATGAGCGAGATGTTGCGATAGAGTGACTCGGGGAGGTAGAGATGTTATTAGATGAGCTATAGTAGATAGAGTATTTAGGTCCCCATGGTGATAGTCTGTGAGCTATGATACGGGCTAGGAAAGAGATTTCCTACTAGTGAGAGGCATACAGATAGGTAGTACCCAGAGATCAGTGGATCGAGAGTTATAGAGAGAGCTCCTTTACAGTGGGGATAGATGCATAGCAGAGACATGCACTTGGTGCTAATGGAGGTGTATGATCATGGCCTCCTAGAGCACCTACAGGTTCAGGGGATCAGGCAGGTCCTTCAGATTTAGGTTTTGGAGGTCTTATTGCATCACACAGATAGAGACAGACTGAGTCTGGAGGTACTAGATCATAGATCGATGATACCATTTGTATACACACTCTTGTATTATTATGCTTCATTATTTTATTGACATGATACATATGATATTGGACACATTGTTATATATGATATATCATTGGATATTTGGACATTTTACTATTCTATGGACTATTATGATGGATTCTATATGATGATGTAGTTCTATCATGATTTTGCTTTGATCATATATTCATGTGCTTACTGACATATGCAGGATGTGATTATTTACTTTTGGTATGCATAGTGTTTATGTGATATGATGCAAATGGTTTATTTTTTATTAAATGAATAATGATTAATGAACTTAACATGTGATGATTATATTGATTATGAATGCATGTCTTAAATGGGATGATGTATGCAATGCTATTTGGTGACAAATGTAATGATTTAAATAATGCATAATGAATGAAAGATGTAATGCAAATGATAGTTTATGTAAATGAATGAAAATGTACCTAATATGATTAAGTATAATATCTTGATAAAAAGAAAATGAGATAAAATGATAACTATGAGGAAGACACTACATAAAAGATACATATTAATACATATAAGATGCAAGATAAATGTGTAATGTTTTTTTTTGTCCAAATATCCTCAACTTAAAATAACAATGGATTCAACAAAAGAAGAATGGACTAGGAGAATAGATAACCTAATAAAAAAAGATAACCTCCAAATCTCTATAAAAGGAGCACAGATATGTGAGTTATGAGCTAGCTAAATGCAATGCAAAATGAAATATGAAATGAGTATCTCCACAACTTTATGGAACATCTTGAAACTTCATAATAACTGAAATTTGATTCTCATCATTGAGCTCATTATGTTGTAAGAAAATGCAAGCATCATGGTATAATTAAACCAGGATGACCTGAGCACTTCTTGCATGGAGTTTAATATAGAAAACTTGACAAGCATCTAGGTATAATTGAACTGAGATGACCTGAGTTTCATTTGCATAACAGACAAGGAATAATTTCCCACCCTCCATCGGGGAATAGATATTTGGAGTCAAGGTATGTGCTAGCATATCACCATTAATAGCATTTGATGAACAACATGATGTGTATGTTGTCAAGACTATTAAATTGATGAAGGCACTGGTGCACATACACCCCAATTACTTGTTTCTTCAATGTCATCAGAAAAAAAATATCCCACAAATAGCAATCAAAGAAAAATATCATGCTTAATCCCAGCTATTCTAATCAATGACATATGGGAGTTTTAAACTCATGTCAAGGATATCCCAGAACAACATAGGAAACATGATAACAATGAAATCTAGATATGAATGCATAAACTACAACAAACCAATCTAACGTTCTTGCCATGAATATACATTTCTTTTGCCAAAAGATAGATTTAAGACATGTTTAATCAGGTCAATTGATGATATATAGATAAGCAGTCATGTTAAAAAAGATAGATCATAGATTACAGTTCATCATGAGGATAGCATTGTGTAAGAACATTTGATTTTGTTTGCATGCTTGGTGAAAATACTCCATTTTGTCCTCTAAGAGTCATGACTATCATAGATCCACTTCCCAAATGAGGTCGAGGACACGCCCCCAGCTAGGTGATGGACTGCCTTATTATGGATGAAGAAGGACACGACAAGACTAGGGTGAAGACCAAGACATTAGACCAAACTATGGTGGGATTTTATTATGGATATATACAGTGAATAGTGCTATGAACTGGCCATTTTATTATGATATATACAAGGTGGAGGTGATGACTAACAAGCCATTTTATCGTAGATATATACAATGAACGGACACACTAGAAGAATCTTAATAGATAGAGGAGCTAACTTGATACACATGGCACCTATTGCCAGGTTTTCACCACATGCTTTTATTGCATTTTTCTTTTCATTTTTTTAAATTTTTTAAATTTTTGATTTTTTTATATACATACTATATACATGTCCCTTGCATTGGGATCTTAAGCATAGAACTTTTTAAGATGAATACTATTAAGAGGTTCATCCAAGGGATCACCTTTAGGTGTAGATAATTGATAAGCCCCAGAACCATATACTATTGTAATTACAAAGGGACCTAACCAGTTGGGTTTGAACCTGCCCTTCTTTTCCTGATGTTGTTGATTCTTTGGATTCTCTTGAAGGACAAGGTCACCCACCTGAAAGTCTCTAGGCTTTACCTTGCTATTGTACTGATGAGATATGCACTTGTGGTAAACTTTCAGATGATCATAGGCTCACTAACAGTGCTCATCTAGCAATTCTAATTCAGCTAGTTGTGCTACTCTATACTCATCTGGGATCAAATCTTTGAGAGAAACATGAAGAGATGGCAACTCAGTCTTGAGGGGCAAGATGGCTTCAGAGCTATAAATAACAGAATATGGTGTGGCTCCAGTTAGGGTATAGATGGAAGTGTGGTAGGCCCATAAGGTAGGGTTGAGTTGGATATGCCAGTCATGGCCAGCATCATTGATAGTCTTCTATAGGATCTTGACAATGGTTTTATTTGACACCTCAACTTTACCATTACCTTGGGGATAGTAGATGGTGGAAAAGTTATGGGTGATGTGGAATTTGATGCACAGCTCATCCATGTCCTAATTTTTAAATTGTTTCCCATGATCTGTAATAAGATACATAGGTATACCATATGTGAAAATGATATAGTTGAGGATAAACATAGATATCTACTTGCCAGTAGTAGTTATGAGTGGAACGGCATCAATCCATTTGGTAAAGTATTCAGTGGCAGTAATAATCCATTTGTGACCATTGGAAGATGGAGGGTTAATGGCACCCACAAGGTCGAGTCCCCACCTAGTAAAAGGCAATGTAGTTGTGAAAGGATGGAGCTCCTGTGCTAGTGCATGAATGAGATTTCCATGTATTTGACACTTCTTGCATGCCCTAGAAAATTGAAAAGAATCAATCTCCCTGGTAGGCCAATAATAACCCATTCACATGAGATTTTTACCCAAAGATGGACCACTCAAATGAGTCCCAAAAATACCCTCATGTACGTCTCGCAAGGTAGTTTGAGCCTCATCTTGTTCTAGACATCGCAAAAGAGTACCATCAAGACCTCGTTGATACAGGGTTTTAGATATTAAAAGATAACGGGAGGTTTGGTAGAGGAATGTTTATTTTTTATTACAGGATAGGTCAGCTAGGATAACATTATTTTTTAGATAGGAGTAGATATTTCCATAAATCGGGGAATCACTTCCAATAAGATGACAGATAATACTAGTGTCAAGATCATCATATTCAGGATAAGTCAAGGATTCCACCTAGAACTCAAAACGTGCCTTAGTATCTTTTGTGTCAAACAGAGAAGCAATTTTTGCTATGGCATCTGCAACTTTGTTGTCATGTCTCAGAATCTGCTCAAAAGTGAGAACTAAGAAGTATTGCTTGAAGTCATCTACCATACGCTTATATGGCAAGAGCTTATCATCCTTCATTTGATATTCATTGTTAACTTGGTTGATGATCAATTGAGAATCTCCATAGACATTCAATTCACTGACTTTCCACTATAACACCATCTTTAGGCCAATCAACAAGGTCTCATATTCAGCCACATTGTTTGTGCAAGGACAAATTAGCTTGTAAGATTTTGGAATTGTGTAACCCTACGGTGTGACAAATAAAATGCCAGCTCTTGAACCCTGTTGAGTATAGGATCCATCAAAATACAACTTCCAGGTTTGTGTAGATACTGTCAAGATGTGGGCATCTAAAAACTCTATAGATATTGGTTGATCATCCTTCAAAGGTACATCATCCAATTGATCAGTGATCACTTGCCCTTTAATTGCCTTTTTGTCCATGTACTCAATGTCAAATTCACTGAGCAACATCACCCACTTAGCTAATCTGCCTATTAATGTTGTCTTACTTAAAAGATATTTTAAAGGATCAATCTTTGCAACCAGTTTGATGGAATGGGACAACATATAATGTAGCCACTTTTGCAAAGAAAAGACAACTACTAGACATGCTCTTTCAATAGGATAATATTTGAGTTCGTGCCCTACCAAGGTGCGACTGATATAGTAGATAGCTTTTTCTTTTCCATCATGATTCTGTTGAGCTAGAAGAGCACCGAGGGAGACTTTTGTTGCTAAAATGTAAAGAAAGAGTGGCTTGCCCAGAAGTGGTGACATCAAAGTTGGAGGATTTGATAGATATTCGTTAATCTTAGTGAAGGCCTCTTCACACTTATCATCTCTTTTGAATAAGATATTTTTATGTAACAAATGCTGAAAGGGATGACTTTTGTCAGCTAGCTGTGAAACAAATCTTCTGATTGATTGGAGACGTTGTAAAGATCTTAGTTGACTGATGTTTGTAGGGGAAGCCATCTCCATGATTTCTTTAACCTTTTCTGGATCAACCTCAATGCCTTTTGCTGAGACAATGTAACCTAATAGTTTTCCTAATGTAACCTCGAATGCACATTTCTTTGGATTAAATCTTATTTGATACTTTTCCATTTGGGTAAATATCCTATCCAACACTCTTAAATGACCAGCTCTATATTTGGATTTTTCTAATATATCATCAACATAATCCTCCATGATAGTATGCATCATATCATGAAAAATTGTAGTCATGGCTCTTTGATAAGTTACTCCAACATTTTTGAGCCCAAATGGCATCACATTCCAATAGTATGTTCCCCATGGACAAGCAAAAGCAATCTTTTCCTGGTCTTCTAGTGCAATCTTTATCTGGTTATAGCCAAAAAAACCATCCATTAAAGATAACATCTCATGCCTAGCTATTAGATCAACGATAATGTCAATATTTGGCAGAGGAAAATCATCCTTTGGACAGGCTTTATTGAGATCTTTGAAATCTATACAAATCTAGATGGACTTGTCTGGTTTTGAAACTGGTACAATGTTAGAAATCCATTCGGCATAATCAATAGCATGGATGAAACCAACATCTAAAAGTTTCTTTAGTTCTACTTTGGCCATCAGTGCAATGTGTGGATGCATTTTTCTAAGCTTCTACTTCACTGGTTTGATGCCAGGTGCAATAGATAAGTGGTGCATGATCAAATTAGGATCTAGTCTTGGCATTTCTGCATAAGACCAGGTGAAGTTGATCTATCTCTCTTTGAAGAATTTTGCAAAAGCTTCTTTCTCTAATTCTGTCAGGGATGCTAAAACTTTGAGAATGTGTGGTATCTCTTCTGTTCCAATATTAAGTGGCAATGTTAGCTCTATCAAGATAGCAGATTGTTCATGATACATTTAGTTGGGAAGAGTGTTAATCCTTCCATCATTGGGCACCTCAGAGAGGTTTTCACCATCAGATGTGTCATTTCTTTTTACTTTTTTAGGATCTAATACTGCCAAAGAGTGGTTTTCACCATTAGATCTCTTGATTATTTTTATATTTTTGTGATTGAAAGGATTGGAACCCTTACCAAAGTAGGCCATGTCATTGAGCTCTATGGGGAATCCTAATTTGTGATCTCCTAGTGGTAGATGATCCCATACTCCAAGATAATAAATTATGGCTTCGTCATTATAGAAGATATCAAGTTTAGGTTGATCAGGAGATTCCCAATCAATAAGGTCGGGGTGTACAAGAGGCATTGGATCATTTAGGTCAGGTTCAAAGATCGAAAGGGTGTTTATGGGAAAATGTTCAAGGTTAATGATCATATCAGTGAGGTCTACCTCTATACTCTCATTTGAACCGTCTATTGCAAGATAAAGCTCACTTTCCTCACTATCGACAAAAGTGGTATTGCATGGAACTAATCCTAGTGAATCAGTCCTTGAGCTCTTCCCCTCATGATAATTGGTATTATAGCAGTGGATGACATCAATTCCTATATCTTTAGTACCATCAAATAATGAATCCCATTCATAGTCATTAGAATTAGAATCATCTTCATGATCCCCAAGTCTATCTATGATCTCCATAGCTATTCTTTGTTTCTCGGGATCCACATACATACCATTTTTCCTGAATTGTAACATAGGAGCCTTTGATATCTCATGAAAAGGAGTTATATTAGCTTTGCCTTTTGATTCTTTTGGTTCCTTTTCTTTGTATCCTAATCTTGTAGTATCTCTCTGATAGTTTGGATTTTGCAAAATAGGTTTGATAACACCCTCTCTTTGCAACCCTATAGGTTCGCTACCTCGGTACCCTATCTTTTGTAAAAAAGCATACCCTTTTCCATACACATCAGGGGATATATTCTCATATTTCTCATCTACTTGATTTTTTTGTGACTTAAGAAAATGATTAGCATTACGTTTAGCAGCCTCTTGTGATATGGTGCCCCCACTTATAAATTTGTCATAAATAAGCATAGGAGGGGGTTCTAATTGTTTTCTGGTAATCAAAGATCTACCATATGATCAAGGAGATAAAAGTAATTCTGTGAGACAAAAGGATTGGCCCAAAGTGTATTCACCCATACCTTGGTCTTTGATATCTATCTTGATCTCATTTGGTTTAGAAGTTGAGACTATATTGCTAGGATTAGTAGATGTGGTCACAAAGGATCCAACACAGTTATGAGGTACCAAAGAATAAGCAATTGTCCTCATAGTGTTACAATACTGAAAAGGATTAGGATCTCCCTTGATAGTTATTTCCTGCCCATTGTGAGGAAATTTCAAACATTGATGGTAAGTAGAGGGCACAACTTGCATGGAATTAATCCAAGGTATCCCCAAAAGAATATTATAGGTGAGATCCATATCAAGAACTTGGAAAATTACATCTTTGATCATAGGGCCAACTCTAATAGGTAGAATGACAGATCCCTTAGATGACCTATCTTCTTCATCATAGGCTTTAATGGTGATTTTATTCTTTGGATCTACAACATTCTCAGAAAATCCCAATTCAAGGACTAATTTTAAAGTACATATGTTCAGGCTAGCTCCTCCATCTATCAAGACTCTTTTAATCTTATGGCTTTGTACAAGAACCTCTATGTGGAGTGGAGCGTTATGAGGTTGATTGATAGCTAAATCTTCATGTTTAGTGAAGGATAGATAATGTGGGGTTGTTAAGTGTCCCACCATAGCTTGAAATTGATCATGGTCTAGATTTGTGGGAACCTGTGTTTCTAATAGAGCTTTCTCCAGGATTTCTTTATGAGATGGTCATAGACGTAAAAGCTCTAATATGGATATCTAGGCTGGTGTTTTCTTTAGTTGTTCTAAAAGATTATATCGGTTGGAAACATTAGGCACAAACTTTGGAACATAAACATGTTTATTTTGAGAGGTGCCTAGTTTGGACATGACACCTTGGAGAGTAACCTTGGACTAAGCTCAGGTAGTAATATTAACTGGTTGACTCTCTGATTTTTCTTTTATGGTAATCACATTGGCATAATATTCAGAAGGATGACACTTAGAGATGTTACCAACATATTTATAGGTTGCAGCATTATAGTTGGCTTGGTTATCACCTTTAGCATTAGAAGAACTTCCTTTCTCATGCTTAGGAAGTGGATCTTTAAAAGTCATATGTGACTCATTCAAGGTATGTCCATCCACACTAATTTCATCATTGTCAATTAAGTCTTGAATCACATTTTTGAGCCTTTGGCAGTCATTCATTTTGTGGCCCTTTCCTATGTGAAATTCACAATAATCATTATCATTCCACCAAGGAGGCTTCACTCTAGGTTCAAAATCTCTAGTTTTAGGAAGTTGAATAAGTTTCTTTGTGATTAAATTTTGTAATGCAGATTCCAGAGATTCCCCCAAAGGAGTAAAGTTTCTTCGAGGTGACATAAATGGCAATCATGGTTTAGATGAATCTTCGTTGGTGTTCTAATTTGAAAATTGATTGTTGTAAGTAGCTTGAGTAGCATTAGCCTTGCTAATGAGATTCAAAAGAGGTTGTGTTGGTTTAACATTGCGATTATCCACAATCCCATCATTGACAACATTTTTATTCTTATTCCAAAATTTGGACTTGTCATTGTTGTAATTATTGGAATTGGAATTTGAAGAGCCAACATTGTCTTTGGAATAAAGTTTGATCTCACCTTTTCTAACCATGGCTTCCTCAATTTTGATACCATTCTCTACAAGCTTGTTAAAATTTGGAGGACATTGCAATTGCAACCTATAGCTCATTTCTGGTGTAAGATTATGCACAAAGATATCCATCTTTTCTTGTTCAGGAATTGATCATGGATATTTGGCAAACAATTGATGCCATCTTTGCAAAAAAGTAAGGAAGGGTTCTCCATTCTTTTGATGTGCATTACTAAGATCAAGCATAGTGACTTCATGTTTGATATTATATGAGTAATGAGTCACAAATTTGTCAAGAAGCTCATTGAAAGATTTAATGCCTGGAGGTAGTTTGGAGAACCATTCCATGGCTTGTCCTCCTAAACTACATGGAAATAGTTGCATAAGATATGTGTCATTGTGAGTGACTTCAATACAAGTAGCACAAAAATCATGGATATGGTCTTGTGGATCCGAATTCCCTTTGTATTTATCAAATTTTGGTACCTCAAAATGAGGAGGGAATGGAATCATTGCTAAATTCTTATCAAAAGGATAAGGGCATATATCATCCAAGGAGTATTTCTTGGTTGATGATCCAGTTTGGATGTCATGGATTTTTTGTTAGAGCGTCTAGATTTGTTGTAGCATAGGATCCAAAGACAAAGTATTCCCTTGAGTGTTTTGGGAAACATGTTGTTGAGTATTGTGAGAAGCATTGGATTGTTGATTGGTTTCCTTTGCTCCTTGAGTATGTGCATATTGAGAAATCTTAGGGATTTCTTGATTGTTGGTGTTAGATGGTTCTCTAAGATGGGAAACATCAAAATCAGTTGGTAGTTTAGCTCCTTGTTGAGCTAGCATGAGGAAATACATCTCTCTATCTAGGCCTAGGAATATTTCCATGACCTAATAAAATTTAGGATCTTTTGTAGCATCGCTAAGTTCTTCATTAGTAGGTTTGTCATCTGATGTAAAAAGTGAAGTCTTCGTAGGAATTTCTTTTGACCAAGGGTTCTCTTCATTACTAGTATTTCCCTCCATCTTGCCTAGGGATTCTAGATCAATGGTTTGTTTAAGTTTCTGAGATCAAGTTTGAACCATAAAATTGTAAAAGGTGATTGTAGGATGAAAGATTTTTGATGAAAAGATATGGAAAATGTTTGATAGAAAAGAGATTTGAAAAAGTGTTTAAAATTGATGAGACAACTTGATAAAATCTAAGTCAATAGGAAATATGGATCTTCCTATGATATGACAAAGAAAATTCAAGAGATAGTAATCTAAGTAAGTTTGATTAAGGATGATATATCCTGATATGATAAAACTCACAAAGATCAAAATCTGGTAAATAAGGTAATGTTTCAACACTGAAGTGGGAATTTTGAAGATTGGAAGAAAAGACTTGATGAAAAAAGGATGATGAAAATTTATGGAAATGGTCAAACTAAAGATCAGAGGTCTATGTAAATCAAATGTTTTTCCACAATCTTACTAATGATGAAAATGGGTATTCAAAAAGGTGATTTTGAGATTTTCAAGGCCTGTAGGAATGCTCTCTATTGTATATGCGCATCAACAAATGCACAGGATAGGTGAATCAATGTGCAACAAGATTAATCAAATGCGCAACAATTTTGAAACGATGTGTGACAATAGTAACAAATGCGCAGAACAGTTTAACGTATGCACAACAAAATGATATGAATGTGCAGATTGTTGTTTTTGATTGATTTTCAGCTGAAGGGTTTGAAATTTTTGGATTTTTTGATGTTTTTGGTTTTGGCAAAGTAAAATGCATAAACACACACATGCAAGACATAAATGATTTTAATCTAATTTTTCTAGTATGAATGCACAAACACGCTTACAATCCTAAGGTTGGGAAGGATAGTATCTATTGAATCCCCACTAGGATAATAAAACCCAACCATGCAAATCCATAGCAGATAGCCTAGGAACTTGGAGGCACGGGCTCCTCCTTACAGTGCACTCACTTCTCAAGCACACCAAGTTTCGATTTCAATGGGTCATTACTTCCCAAAGAACTGCTATCTCTACTATGAACCATGAGTAATGTGGGGTGTCTTCATGGGCTTGGGTGACCCCTTGAGCTAGCAAATAGAAGGTTTTTGGCCACTACACAAATTTTTTTAATAAGGACATCCATTCCAGTGGTTGTGATCAAGTCATTTCCCAATTAAGGGGGCTCTCCCAATCCTTTCAAAGCAAGGCTTTCACCTCTACTAAGTAGGACTTTAACGCACCACTGGGGTACTGGAGGAGATTTTGGTTGCCACAATGAATTCACGCCTATCTAATGTGAGACTAATCACACTAGCATTTTTTATATACTGGTTTGGAAGGGCTTAGCTTTAGCCTATTACCAACTGAGTCCTTCCTTGGGGTGAGTACCTCTTTTCCCACCAAAGACGACCCTCTAAAAATTATAATAGTTTCTCTTACACCCAAGGTCCATGAATCGCGAGGGGAGAGGATACATTGTTATAATTTTAGGATTACATATATCTATTAAGCAAGACACAACAAACACTTAATCTATGCTAAAGAAGACACACAAATAAAAAACATGTCATATTTTAAAACCCAAACAAGGTTATAGTTTATTTTGCAAAACCCCTTAAGAATCCTACAAACCAACTTGTTAGAAATTTAGCAATGGGGTCTTCAAAATAATGTCCTGCAAAATAGCCTAGAGACTACCAGAATGAATAGAAACTTGTTAAAAGGATTAGATAAAATTAAAAGAACTAGAAAAATGAGTTCTACTACAATGAGAAACAAATGCGCAGAACAGTGACTTGAATGTGCAATAATAATGAACAGATGTGCATAATGTATAAATGCACAGCCAAATGAAATATATGCACCGGAGGATGGTATGAATGGGTAGAAAGAATAAATGCCCAGCAGGAATCAAAAAATGTGCACATAAGTGAGGTGAATGCATAGAAGTTAATCAGAAAATGGAAAGATAGAACTGAAAGTGGTGACTGTGGTAGCAGAAAATGTATGCACAACAGAAATTGATATATGCGTAGCAATTGGGTACATATGTGCAGAAATGACTTGTAGAAAATCTGCACACAGAAAACTAAAAATAGAATGTGAAAAATGTAGGTTGCCCCATGATGGGTGCCAAAAATGTATGCAAATTAGATGTCTAACTACTTTAAATGATTAATTAACTATTCTAAGATTAACAAATCAAACTAATTAGCAAACAACAATGAAGAATACAATCAAAATGAAGCTAAAATAGCATTTTACCTTCACCTACCATGTAGCTTGTCTCCATTTCCCTCCTAGCCTTGATTTCTTGAGGATGTTGAGCTCTCAAATTTCCAAATGAAGCCTCTTGCTCAAGATGATACCAAAGTGTGGAGATTGATGATGAATGTATGCAAAACTAAAGCTTAATTATGCAAATATGTTTGAATGAGATTCAAGTGATTATGAAGATGGCTTGATTGTTTGAATGCTCTTGAAATGCTTGAATGCTTCATTGCCTATTCACTACTAGCTCACAAAGGGAAATGAGGCTCCTTTTATAGAGTTTTGGAGGATCTAGGCCTAGGTGGCACAATCCTACAGTGGAGAATGAAATGTGGAAGATCCTAGGGCTATGATTGACTTAGTTGAAGGAGTTGAGAGAAAGGGGGATGTAGTTGGAATGTCAGAGGAAGAATAGGGATGATGTTCCTCTCACATTGACATGGAGGAGAACAAGGTGGAAGGGAAAGACACATGTCAAGTGTCTCACAAAGACCAAAGAGAGAAAGAGGGAGAGACCTTTCCCTCATGAGGACTCTTTGTACAAGTGTCCCATGAGTCACCTTTGACCCTTAGAGGTGGCTTGAGAAGCCCCTTAGGAATAGGGATTGTCTCTTGACTCGGTTTAAGAGAGGACATGTGGTCATGAGACCAAGTCCTATGAGGCCACATAGCCCTTAAGAATAGGACATGTGTGGGTGAGGATAATTATCAATAAATAATTAATAATAATTATTTATTTTAGCCAAAGTAAGGTGTCAAGTGACTAGGTAGATGAGGTGGACTAGGGGACTTAGTCATATTTAGGTGATTGTATATTTAATTAAATCACTTTAATAAGACTAATTAAAAGACTTAGGATATAGGAATAGACTATAGTGAATTTACTAAATAAATTAAATAATCTATTTAATAAATAGAAGAAATAATTATTAATTAAATAATAAATATTTAATTAATTTATCATGCCAATATCAATTAACTAATAAGTATTTAGTTAATTAATGAAACTATTTTTAAGTGTATACACTATCTTTTAAAGCATGTCGCATAATTCCCCTTGAAATTTTGTTGAATACGATCTTGTTCCCCTTTATGTTATTCAAAATCACATCAATTTATCAGCAAGGTGGGAGTCTAGTATGTGTTCCACATGCTCATGCAATTTATTTATGGTGATTGGAAACTCTTAAATATTTGATTTTGCAACTACAACACTTGAATTTTGTGCTCAATACCTCATTATCGTGCTCATCATGAAGTACCAAAATCTTTGGTGTCTACCAAAATGGTGGTCCCTAAACAAAAGATGTTTGACATATTCATGCAAATGAACCTGTCTTAGACATAGTTCTACCTAGTCACACTTACCATCTGGAAATAATGTGGGGAATACCATATCAAGTAAACATGGTGTGACATATTCATTTATTGATGATGTACCAATGGAGGGCCAATTAACCATTCTTAGAGCATCAATTCGAGGGTTAATTAATATTTGTTCACTATATAATTATATTCTTATAAAATTGTCTTAATAATTTTTATTAACTATTTAAAGGTTTAAATTGAATTATACTAGACTTAAGTTTATTTCTATAATAATATTTTTTGGCTTATTTTACATAATTTTTTTTTAAAATATAAATATATTAAAAACAAATATCAATCCTAAAATTTTAATCCCATTGAAAAAAAGCCACTAGAATTGAATAAAGCAATATCAAAAGAAAAAGAAAAAATAATACGATTACCACAAAAAAAGCTAAAAGGCGTTAAAGCTATAAAAAAAAACCTTTAAAAAAAGGTCCTTAAAGGGCAAACGAAACAAAAAAACAAAATGCGTTTAAAAGCATAAAAGTTGTTGAAGGGAAAAAAAAAAGCTTAAAAAATAATAGGCTAAATCATTATAAATAGGATAGATTTTCTTTAATTTTATCATTGTAGAGAAAGTGCTTTGTAGCGTCAGGATTTGGATTGTAGTTGTGTTTATTGAGTGTTTATCTTCTTGATTGACTGTATTTTGTTTTAGCATGGCCGCACATCTGAATTTTTCCTTTTTTCCCTTTTCTCGTTTAACATTTGTCTCTGAATTTGTCATGTTTCTTGCAGTGATGAAGTTTGGCTCATTTCTTTCTATGTTAATTTTTGTGAGTATTTTTTTTTTTGTTGAATGTTGTTAGCTTGGGGATTTTGTTGGTTCAATTTGTGCATTTCTCATTTCTCAGGGCAATAGGGGAAAATGTCTGGTGCCCATTTTGCTCAAGTAAATCAAGAATGGCGAATGAGCTGTTGGCCTTTCCAGCCTTTCTAGCAGTCATTGCGCTTTCACAAGAATGCAGTGATATTACAACGAGGTGAAAAGTGCCGAGGAAGGGGATGGTTATGTGGCATCAACGGTATATTCTAGAAGAATATGTACAAGGACATGGATTGTAATTAAATTCACCTTTTCAGTGATGGTTTTGTCTTTGTCTTTTTCTTTTCGTGTTAATTTTGCAGGGTTGGAAAGGCAGATGAAATGGTACATCTATAGCAAGTGAATGTTTTACATTGATATATTTTAGAAGAATCTTTACGGGGATATGGATTGTAATTAAATTTTATTTTGATTGGTTTCACCTTTTTAGTGATGGTTTTGTTTCAGCGTGGTTTTTTTTCTGTGTTAATTTGGCAGGGTTGCAAAGGTAGATGAAACTCGAGAACTTTTCAAGCAGAGATTCGATGAGTGGCGATGAAAGGGTTAGTATTAAATCTAATTGGGCGAATAAAGTTCATTTAACACTTAAAGTCTCTATTTCATGGACTCCTTATTAGGCAGGGATTTTCTTTACTCTTTTGGGTATTTTTGCACAGTGTTAAAGTCTCTATTTCATGGACTCCTTATTAGGCAAGGATTTTCTTTACTCTTTTGGGTATTTTTGCACGTAATTTAAGGTTTGGAGAATTTTGTGTATTGTAATATTGTGCTAGTGTATTGTAAATAATAGTATTACAATTGTTGATATGATTTTGGGTTAATTTTGATAAGTGATTTTAAAAATGATTATAAATTATTAAGTTTAAGGCTTTATAATCCTAGGCATGTACTTTGATTTGGTTAATGTATCTTTCTAGCTTCGTGTTTTTAAATTTTATAGCTTCTTGAACCTTTCTACTTTTACTTTATACCTGAATTGATTTGGCACTGCAAATATTGGAGTATATATTGGAAAGAGTTGTGAATCTCTTTGAGGAACAATGACAATTCAGCCATTGTGAGGCCCCACATGAAATTTTGTTCATTGCCCTTAATTATCTTTGAAGTTGTTTTTAGGGGGTTACATTTGGTGTAGTATAATTTAATTTTGTTGCATTTCACTAGATTTTCTTCTTTGCCCTTAAGAGCTCTATGAAATAGCCTCTCATCCATAGTTCATGGTTTCAAGGTTAGTGGTTTATAAATCCCACATATCAATATTTTCAAATGTCATTTGCATTATACTTTTCTATTATTATTTCTGTGTTTGATCCTGAAGCGGGCATGCATTAGTTTTTAAAAGGCAAAAATCAAAACCTATGTGAAGCATTGCAGTTGAATGAGGATTGTGATCTCAAGACAGTGAATACGTCTTTTATCCACTCCATGAAAACATAATGACTACTCAATATGTTTGCATGCATCAATTTTATCACAAATCAGATTTATTCATTATTTTTCCAGGGGGCACTTAATGAATTTGATTTTATGTCAGGAATTTGATTATAAGTGCTGGAAATGGAGTAAAGGTGTGAAATTTTGAAGTTTCTAGTTGCATTTAATGTGATAGTGATATGGAATAGAGCTTTTGTGCAACAACAAACTAGATAGTGTATCTTAATGCGGATGCAGGGCAATCTATTGTAACAATTCCATCATCAATTCATTATAGAATAGTTTTCAAGAAAAAAATGTTATTGGTATATGTCTAGAGTCTAGACAATCCCCACCTTATCCATCATAGCAGATGATAAATTTCTTGTACCTTGATGAATTTAAATATTTGAAAACAAAATGCCTGTGAGAACCAATACCTTTCCATCATTTGATGCTCAAGCCTCTGAGACGAGAGATCGCCCTTGTGTAATAGTAATAGTTCCAAAGTAATGACTTTCATCTCATTCATTTATATAGTAATAGCCCACCTTTTCTTGTGTTTGTATTTACTAGAGAATCCTTGAGCGAAGGTATATCTATAGTTTTAGCAGAGTAATTTTTACTTATTTATTTGGATAAATCTGCTCACCATCCTTAATAAAATTGATGTCCTCAGATTTGTTCCTGCAGAAAAGTTATAATATGTACTGTATTGTATTGGGGCTTAGAGGATATGTGGCTTGTGTCACAGATGTCTTATAATACTGAGGATCTGGAAGATTTGTGGTTTGTCTTCTGATATCGAGGGTCTGGAAGATTTGTAGTTTGATTTCTGAACACTTTTTTGAAATCTAAAAATTTATAAATACATAAAGATTTACTTCATGGTTTGTAGAGCAATAGATCAATGTGGTTAATTGCTCCTAGTATTTTTTGTGTTTCCTGTTTATCAGGGATTGAGATTGTAAGAGCAGATATTTTGTAGTATCAGGTTAAATAATTAGTTTCTGATTATTTGTTGGAAGGTTTGACATGGCAGCTACACAAGAGGTAACAACAGATGATAGAAGTTGGGAGGTTTGACATGACAGCTACACAAGAGGTAACAATAGATGACAGAAGTTTCATAGCATAATTTTTCATGCTTCAAAGCTTCCCCTAATTTCCAAGCGGAGATTCAAGCTTTCTTCTACTTTCTAAGTGATCAAAAGGTTATCAAAAGTTTCTATTTTGTGTACTCTTATTTAATCTGAGATTTCATTTATCTTCATCATTCTAGGTTAGTTTTGATAAGCAATATTTATATTAATAATTTTATAACTTGTAGAACCCTAGACCTGATACTTCAACTTGGTTAATGTCCCCTTCTAACTTCATGTTTTGATATTTTAATACTCGAGCCTCTGAAATGAGGCCTCACCCTTAGGCACAAAAATTCATTTTCTCTGATTCATCTAAGTAGTAATAGCCCATCTTCCTTTGGGTTTAGTAGAGAAGTCGTGACCGAAGGCACATACATAGTTCTAGTACAATATTTTTTAGTTTACTGTCTTCAATAAAATCAATGTTCATCATATTTAATACAAGTGATCTTGTGTGTAAGAGAGTTGTATATGAGACTGTTCCCACCTAGATTGGTGAGGTACTAACCGTTTGAATTGGGTCCAAATGGTTTGGAATTAATCTGCAACATAAATAGTACATTAATAGAAAATAAAATCTCTTAGACTATTTCAATCTAATTAAAAGGTTTTAACCATTGATCTACATCACATGTGTAAACAATCTTTAACCTAAAGTCCTACTACATGGCATGTTCATTGGAATTGTTTATTTGAAAAAATTGTCTGTTCACTAGAATAATTTATTTGAAAAAAATGTCTGTTCACTAGAATAATTTATTTGAAAAAATCTTTTCTCTATAAATGGGTTTGAACTTTGGGATATGCTCAATGCACTACTAACTCGCTATCAGTAATGAATATTCTCCATACTTTGTTTTGAACCTTGTACCTGGTATTTTGAATTCAGTGAAAATTTTGCATCAATCATTTTTCTTTTGTTAAATTTGTAGGCAGTAGTGTTGTTCGCAGGGAAGTTATGTTAACAGATGGTATGAATTCTGAATTTGTCAAAGAATAATTTTTTTAAAAGTTTAATGTGAATGAATAGTGATAGGTTTAATGCTTGACCTAGTGGATTCTCTCTCTAGGCAGTCAATTTGTGCTCAACGGTAGTACTGTTTAAGCTTTTCTAGAAATTTGTGGGCGGATTATGAATTCTGAATTTGTTAAACAAGAATGCTTGGCCTAGTGGATTCTCTTGAAACTTATGAGGGAATGATTGTATAACCCCATTTGTCCCTACAGAAGAATTATAATGACTAGTGAGGGGTCTGACTTGCTTAACAGGATGGATGCCTTTTAATATTGAAGATTTGGAAGAGTTGTGGTTCAATTCTTACACTTTTGAGATAGGGTGATAATTTATTTTTTAAATACAATGATAAAGATTCATTTCATGCTTTGTACATCCATAAATCTACTGACTAATTGGTTTGAGTATTCCTCTCTACCTACTTATTGTAGTGTTTCCAATATTTATGGATATCTATAATTTTAGCAGAGTAGCTTTGAGTTATTTGTTTGGATAAATCTGCTCACTTCTCTTGCACCATATGACTCCAGATTTGTCCCTACAGAAAAATTATTGTAATGTATCATGACTGTTCTGGAGAACATGCGTATTGTAATATTGGGTCTAGAGAATTTGTGGCTTGCATAATAGATTTCTTGTAATATCGAAGGTCTAGAAGATTTGTGGTTTGATGACTTGCATTTTTATGCTATACAAGTTTTTTTAGATGACTTTTTATGATATACATGGTTTGATGACTTGCATTTTTATGCCACGAAGGATGCTGGTAAACAATCTGGAGTTTTTTTCTTTATGTTTGAATGTGTTGTATGAAATCTCATCAAGATTTTCTCGGATGCTACATTATCTTGTTTTTTGAAGTGTGGTAGAAAGTGCAAAATAAAATCTACTTGTCTTTGGGTGAGTTGGTGCAAGCTAATTTGGTATTTACCATCAGGATCTTGGAAAGGTTAATGTTCTCTTTGTACTGCCTTGAATGTCTTGTAATTGTAATTGTCGTGTTGTCTTAAATAAAGAAATTAATAAAAGAGTTTTAAATGTGATGCTGATGGTTTGTTTGTTTCAAAATGGACTTTGGTTGATGGAATTTGTTTTGGAAAAAAACTATAATAAGGCAATTGGCTACAAGTTGAGTCTCACCCTCAAGCATTTGCAATCTCATGGTTCTTAGACCCTCGTACTTCATTACATCCTTTTTTGAGATCGTTTGTATTAGCACAAAATAGACCTTAATTGTACAAAACAATCACTAGTTGTATTTTATTATTATTAATATATTTCTTTGAGGGGTTTTTAGATTTCAATTTTTAATTAACCTTTAATATCTTTTGCATTAGCTTGTTTTGAAGCTTTCTTAGCTATTAAATTTTTGCTAGTTTGTTGGGGATCTATTATTGTTGAAATCATCTTGGTATTGTTCTCATAAGAAATAGCATGCAATATGCAATGGATTGGTTCTCATGTTATGCTTGAATGTTTGAAGTGTGATTGACATATTGAGTTGCTTATTCCAGTTTAATGTGGTGATGTTATGTTAGGTCATGCTTACAAGTAGTGTGATCTTAGAAAGGCCATGGTGTGCCTTTAAATCAAATCATCTTGGCATTGCTCATAAGAAACATTCCTATTTGACCTAGAATCTAAGTCAAGTTGAATAATTGGAAACTTTTGATGTAAATGATAATCTTATTGTAAAACATAAAAATGGGCTATTTTTGGAACTAAGAAAAAAATGTTTAACTACTATTGACATTATAAATATAAGAGGATTGTTGAAGAGGGGAAGGTGATGAAACTTGAAGAGTTAACTCTTATCCATTTAAAATATTTAAATACAAATTAAATGTCAAAATATCTTGATTTCCCTCTATAAATCTTACTTGACTCAAACATTAAGTAGATTTTTTGAACATTGGGAGAGGGAATTGGTGAATTGAATTGTAAAAAGAGTACTATAAAGAGGTGGGAGAAGTGATGTGATGATGAGAAAATGAAGAGCATGCTAAGAGAAGAAGGGGTTAATGTAGTGTGGATCCAATGGATAGCATGATTAAATATGAACTTGAAAAGTAGATGTGTATGTGCATCCATACGTACATGCACAAGTGATGAGTCATTATAGTTTAGCATGGTTGTCATTGATGTTAACACATTTTTGTATATTGATGTCAACTTATTTATCTATCTAGTAGTGTTCAAAGCATTGCTCTACATATTCTTCACATCACATATATAATGATGTATTTTTGGCATGTTGTAGTAAAGTGTTCGAGGTGTGTCCTGTGTGAAATACATGCTTTGTAGTTTTATGCATATTGGGTTTTGATGGCATGGTTTTGGAATTAAGGTTTTCATGTCCTTAGCTTCATTCATTAGAGTTGGAAAGAGAGTTTGGGATTTGGAGACACCATTTCAAAGTTCAATGGTGTTCTTATTCTAGGTTTTGTCGGCTTTGGGTGTTTACATTTCAATTAATTATCTTGGTGAATTCAAGATGGTATGTAACATGCATGTTCATATTTTTGGTCATAGATAAGGTGTGTTATGGTGCACTTCTCATTCCTTTCCATAATGGGAATGTTTTTTGTTGACCTAATTAAAAATTATGTTTGGTTAGTTGTCTGGCCAATCATGGTGTGTTATGGTGCACTTCTCATTCCTTTCCATAATGGGAATTTTTTTTGTTGATCCAATACCTTTTGCCAATTGAGGATGGTTTCTTCTACACCATTTTCTTCACTCATAATCTCCACTAAAGAAGTTATTCAGACTGCCAAAATGCCTTGAAAGGGCCTTAAGATCCTCCTGAGGGATAAGCTAGCGAACTGCTCAAAATCTAGCTTCCATTCAGCACAAGCCTATACAAAAGAATGTGGAACATCTGTGTCTATATCCCCCTTCTTTCCAAAATTGTCTGTAATGAGGTTTTAGGGTTTTTAGGGTTGATTGGACCTGTTGTCTTCAAAATGAATTTCTTCATTGCTTCATTTTTCTCTTCCAGGGCTTTTATCCTTTCTTCATCTTTACTCATGAAGCCTAGAGCGTGCTTCAAGCCCAAAGTAGCCAAGGTTTTTCTACCTTCCCTAGTTGGTTCTCCTAAGTCTACCTCCTCTAACACATAATCATCCAAAGTGATCTCATTTATACCAACATCCATTGTAGGAACAACCACCTATGCTTTCCACCTTCCTGTCTGGTCTTGCATTACATAGGACATTCTCCTTGCCTGGGGAACTGGTGCCATTTGGTGGAAAGTGTGCTTTAGTGTGGTTATGTTGACCTCTTCATTAGTATATACCCTAACCCTCGATTGCACTTCTTAAGTAAACCATGTGGGTTTTGAGAAAGCATTCAATGGTTCATAAGGAGAAACCAATGTAGAAGAGGTTGCCAAGTATTCTGTCCTTATCTCCTCTTGATCTTCTTCTTCTTCCCCTATTTCCTACTCATTCCCCACATCTTGTTCAGGCTCTCCCTCATCAGCAGTTTGTTTCTCATTAGCTATTTGTTCCTTAGTATGCATTTGTGTCTTATTCTCTTCTATATGTGGCTCTTCTTCTGCCTGTGACTCTCCCTTGTCATTTGGCTCTTCGAATCCAATATGAATTTCTTCCATCTTCTCTTCGCCAGTGACTTCAACTTCTTTCTTCAGCTCCTGTGAGCTCTAGGGCACCAACTCAATGTGCACTTGGGGAGGAATACTAAGTGGGGGAGACATAGGAGACATGAGGGGAGTGGTTGAATAGGATGGTGGAGTTGGAGTTGGAAAGTGAAAATGGGATGAAGAAGGTTGCTGAGATAACTGAGTATTCTGTACGGGAGTAGAAAGTGGAGTGGTGGGAAGCTCTTGAAGTGGAATGGTAGGAAGTGTGGTAGGATGAGGTGGAGGTGGAGGTGGAACATATGCAACCAATGGTACCTATGTACTTACTCCCTCCTCTGAGGTGACCCCAACAGAAGAGTCCTTTTCAGCTTCTGTAGTTCCTCCTTGGTTTTCAATCACCTCAACATCATTTTCTCCTTGAGGTTCCTATTGTAGATCCTCTCCTATGCCGCTAAAAAGACCAGTGAAATACATAGGAGCTTTTTGATCAGACTCCTTGAACCCATGCAACCCTACAAAATTTGAGATGTTGAATTCATCATCGTTGAGGGCATCTAAATTTATTGGCTCTACTTGAGTAGCTCCATCGTCCTTAGGATCATCTTCCATTATCCTTCTTTTCTTTAAGAATCCCACTACCTGGGTCCTCCTACTAAGGGGAACATCATCTAACACATCCTCATCTTCTTCTGCCAGAGTATCCATCTGTGTGGGGGTTGAACCTGCCTTTCTTTTGTAAACATGGCCCTTGATTACTCTGGCCTGCTTAGGTCCTATTATTTTGAACTTTTCTTTCTTCGATGAGCTTGGAGAATATTGGTCACTAGAGGGAGGTGCTTCTGGAAAAGCCATGCTTCCGGTCATCCTAGTTTTCACCTTCTTGGAGTGCGTAGCTGAACCATATGTGGTAGGACGCTCATGTCGATACATAGTTTCTGGCTTCAAAGGGGCAACCTCTTTGAATTGTGGTTTGATTATCTTCTCTCCCTTCTTCTTTTCTTGAGATGGCTTCTTGGGGAGTTGCTTCATAGGGAGTGGTTGCATTGGAAATGGATGAGTGACCCAAGATTTTGTCAGTTTAATCACATGTCAGGCTCTGAAATCCATGTTGTCATTCTCATCTTGATCTACCTTTGCATTTAGAATGGCCCTATTGTACACCTTGTCTATGTTATATATAGAATCCAAAATCTTATCTGAGTCAGCCTCTACTGCCTTCTGTGGAATTCTCAGGGAAAGGGCACCTTGTGCTAGGTCTAGACTCATTCAATAATAATCACGAACTCTTACCTCATAATCATCTATACAATTGGCCCAATGGTCCTCAACATGTGGCTCATGGATGTAGTGTCTCCCCATTATGTGACTATAGGTACTAATGGGGTCAAAATGTGGCCTCACTAGGTTATAGGTTTCCAGTGGGAATTCATCCCATTCCCTAGTTAATGACTTGTAGACCTTCATGTCAGGTACATAGTGGGGACAGATTGAAATAGGAAAATCCCAACAATGTTTCTTCTTGTGTTTGATATGCTTATGTGCATTAGACAACTACCTTGCAATCTCTAGTAGAACTGCCCGGTTAGGAGGGTACCTTGGGAGATTCTTGGGTGCCAAAGTGCTTTCAGCCACCTGAATGTATGTGAATGTTTGAAATTGAATATAAAATGTCCCAATGGCCTTCAATTTAGCTGTTGCTTCTGTCGATAGCCTTTTAGCATAGTCACCCTCAATGGAGTGGATGATTGCAAAAATGAAGGCATTGTTGACTATTCTAAACTCTGAGCTGTTGTGTGTAAAGAAATATTTTCTCACCAACTAAGGGTACAAAGTGAAAGGCCACGTGTTTGGTTCTCCAATATTTCCCACCTTTGTTATTCCCGGATATACTACCCTGGCAGCTAGTAGGTACATGACATAGGATGTCATGTAGAAGTGGGGGTCTATTTTCACTTGAATCAGTTGTTCATCTAGTTGGTCACTTAAAATAGCTGCCCAATCAAACCTCACTTGTCTTTCTTTTATTTTCTAGATCAGGAAGATCATCCAGTGCTCGAATTGATGGGACTTAGGCAGTCTGTATACCTTGCTTATCATTGTTATGGTGGCCTACATATCCTCTTTCATGTAGCCTCTCCTCGTATCAATCCTAGCCAATCTATTCTTTGGCAATGGTTGCATTAGATACTCACTGTTGATGATGTTATGATCCCTCTGCACATCTTTGTTGTAGAACTCCATACCTTTGTTGATATTGAAATTGAAGAACTTGTCTACCCCTTTGGGTAGATGGAAGACATCTTCAATATTGTCAGGCCTCAGGTTGAGGACCACTTCTCCAAGGTCATTCTTGACTATGCGCTCATCTGGCACCTAGTTGCTGGCCAGTGTGTTAATCAAGTCTGCTAACTAGATTGAGACTAGGTGCATCGCTACATTCACTAAGGAATAGTGGACTAAAGAAGTGTAGTCCTCTGAATGGCCCACTGGCTGAGCACACTTATTGAGGTATTCATTCCAGCTAACATTTTTTATATCTATATCAGTTATCCCTGCATGCAAATTAGTCACCTTGGATGGGGGATGGTACCCTTTGAATTGATATTTCATTGTCAGAGATGCCAATACCTTTTCATTCATATCTGTAGAGAGAACAAGACATGAGTAAGAAACAAGATGAGAGAAAAGAAAAACCCCCAAAAACAATGTTGTTAATTTCCAAATTAAAAAAAAACAAGCATAAAGTGACTTCGGCCCTTTTGGACTTTCAGAGTAATCGGACCTCTAAAATTTTGAAAGGTATGAAAATGGCAAAAAGCGACTAATAGAAGGATCCTTTTGGCAAACCAGAGTATGTGGATATAGTGAACACCGAAAGGCTGACAAGGCTGAAAATGGCGCAAAGGCCGAAAGACCGAAGAGATCTCTTGTAGGGCTATTTTGAGGACAAGTTTTTTTGGCAAGAGAAAATGCCGACACATCTGAAAAGTCTAAAAATTCAAGGATAAAGGGCATCTACTTTGGCACTTTGGGGATTAGAAATTTTTTAATGTGCGACAATGCTGAAACGGAGCTGGCACTTAGAGTTTTTTGATCATGGCGATCGATTCGAAAGCTTCAAACCCCGAAGGTCTGAAACTAGGGTTTATAGTCATACTCAGAAAGAGATTCTGATGGTGAGTTTGACCACAAACTTGACTAGGGATGCAAGATGACTACCTTGACAATCCCCATGGCCAAAAAAGGCTGACTCAAAGTAACCTAAACCTAAGGACTAGGCTGAAAAAGGCCGAAAACACAAAATCCTAAACCTAGGACGAAACAAGAAAGCCAAAAATAAAGAGACACCAAACTAAAACCCAAAAGAGGGGAAGAAACCACCTACCTAGGAGACAAAGGACTTGATGATGACTAGCAAGGAGGCGGGAGCCTAGCAATGAAAAAAGGAACAAGCAGCAAAAAAAAAATGGGCAGAAAGGTGGAGGAGCGAAAGTAAAGTGAGGGTTCAAAAAACCCTCATGCCTTTTATAGGCTTCACAAGGTTGCTGACATAAGTGCCCCACAAAGTGGCCTTTCAGCCTTTTTGGGGGTCTCGAATCTCCAAAAGGCCAACAACCTTGAAAGGCTGACTCCCATGAGAGTTAGAACTTTCGGGGGTGAGGACCACCAAAAGGTCCCAAAAAAGGGCCAGCAGAAAGCCACGCTTTTTACTCCATCAGGACTTTCACTCTTTTGGACCTCCTAAAGTGCGACAAGGCAACAAGGCTGAAAAGGCTGAAAACTAGGAAAAACTAAGGACAAAGGCCCCTAAAGATGACAAAAATGAGACAAGTAGAAAGCAGAAGGGGGGCCCCTGAGGCCATAAGGGCCATTAGGGGAGTGTGGTTGTGGGACCATAACAATAACCACAAATCAAAATGCCAACAATTAGCTACTTACTCTACTCTTCTCTGGCACACACTGGCTGTGTAACTTCAACTATCTGTAACATTGACATACTTGCATATCTAATCATGCGCTCATAGACTAAGAATGAATATACTCTAACCAACTTATCTTCTAGGGTGCATACCATAACTCAGTCATACACACGTGCATTGATGCTTTGAGCTTTAGGTACTCTGTATACTATCCAGTCTTCAACACTTAGCAAATTTCTGATCTTCTCATCAAGTGCGCTGACTACAAAACATTATATGACTTTGTTGCCATAATGAAAACACTATATCAAGTAATATACACTAGTATAGCCAACTTGCCAACAATTTCATTATCTTCTCCTTTGAATTTACATACTCCAATATCACATGCGTGTCTTGAATTTTCTCTCTCAAGTAATGGTACTTGATAGAAATGTGCTTTGTCTTTGAATGCATCACTAGATTCTTTGGTATGTTAATAGCACTAGTATTATCACAGTAAATAGTAACTAGATTAGTAATCTCTTCTTACATTCCTTCAAGCAATTGTTTGATCCACACAATGTTTGAACAATTCATAGGTGCAATAACATACTCACCTTCAATAGTAGACCATGAAATACAACTATGTTTCTTACTTAACCATGTCACTAATCATTCTCCTAAAAATAAATCTCTATTACTTGTACTTTACCTATCATCAATGTTTCCATCCCAATCAACATCATTGTACACCTTTAGATCAAGATATCCTCCTTTATTGTATAGTATACTGAAATCTTCAGGCCCTTTCAGATATCCAAATATTCTTTTGACTACAAACATGTGTGTTTCCTTTGGATTGATAGAAAATCTTGCAACAATGCCAACAAATTGAGCAGTATGAGGCCTATTATTTACAACATATTGTAGCTTACCATTCATTGATCTATAGAGTGTTTCATTTACTTCTTTTGTCTCATCTTCCTTTGACAATTTACAACTAGTAGCCATCAATGTACCAACCGGTTTTGACTCTTCCATATTGAATGTCTTTAGGATCTCCTTGATATATTTTGACTATATGATATAGATCTCATCTTTAACTTCTTGAGTTTGTAGTTCAATAGTTATTTTATTTCTCCTATCATGGACATCTCAAATTCCTTTCTCATCTCCTCATAAAATGATTTAGACATTGACTCATTTCCTCCAAATATAATATCGTCAACAAAAATTTCAGCAATCAAAATCTTACCAGTAATATCACAATTTAGATACAAATTGTTGTTGTCACTAATCCTTTGAAATCTAATCTTTATTAAATATGAGTGTAGTCTTTTGTACCATGCTCAAGGTGCTTACTTCAATCCATATAGTGCATTGTGTAGTTTGTATACCATGTCCTTGTTAGAATTATCAATAAATCCTTCTTGTTATTCAATGTAAACTTTTTCAAGAATTCCATTAAAAAATATAGACTTAACATCCATTTGATAAAATTTGAATTTTTTATAGGAAACAAATGCAAGTAAAATTCTTACACCTTCTAATCTAGTAATAGGGGAAAGTGTTTCACCATAGTAAATACCTTCTTCTTGTGCATACCCTTTGCAGACTAATCTTTCTTTCTTTCTGATCACATCTCCATTCTCATTGAGTTTATTCTTGAAAATCAACTTTATACCAATAATAGTTTTGTCCTTCGGTCTTGATACCAGTAACCAAGTATTATTTTTTTAAATCTAATCAATCTCTTCTTTCATTGCATTAACCCAATCTTCATTTTCAAGTGCATCATTGACTAGTCTTGGCTCAAATTCAAAAATCAAACATATATTATCTTTCAACTTACTTCTTTTCATGACTCCTGCATTCTTGTCTCCAATATTTTTTCTTAGTGAGTGGTGTCTTCTCATATATTTTTCTAAAATAGGCTTGGTAGATTGTTTTTTAGCATTTTCATCTCTTGGTGGAGGCTCAAATTGCTCCTCAATTTATTCTTTCAGCTAGGGTGTTGTACCAAAAATTCCTTCTTGTACATATAATTTTTTTTAATAATCTCCTAGTTCCTTTTTTCTATATCCTTCATTTCTTTCTACAAATTCATCAATGCTCACATTTTTACTTTCCACAATTTTGTTAGTATCCTTATTTAGACATTTATAATCTTTTCTCTTTGTGGAGTATCCTAGGAATATACCTTCATCTTCTTTAGAATCAAAATTTACATTCCTAGCATCTTCCAGTATGTAATGTTAGGAATGGGAACACTGAGAGGGGGGGGGGTGGTGAATCAGTGTTCACCGTATTTCAAATTTTCACTTTAATCTTTTATACTGAACTTAAATGCTTAAGTAATAAATTAAACATGAAACATAAACTCAACATATGACACCAATATGATTATGGGGAAACCCAAATAGGTGAAAACCCTAGTGGGAATTGACACCCACAAATATTTTGCACTAGTGTTTTTTTATCCTTGTTAGAAGATCCTTTACCCTATTAGGAGTTGCTTTACAATGCTTTAAGTACAATAGAACTTGTCAAGGGTTTAACCCTATTAGGATTCTTTTACAATGATCCCTATTAGGGGAGTGGACTCACTATCCTAGAGCTCACTACTCAAATGATGAAGGCTACAACCTTCTGATATCAGATACACACTATATTTGTCGGGTGAACTGGTACTATGACACTGCTTGTCAGATTAGTTCCTTTGATGTGTTGATGCTTTGATCTCTTACAAAGCCTTAATACATCTCATAGTGTCTCTGTACACTTCTTCTTTTCTTATCACAACTCAATATCTACTTCCATACCGAATACAATTGGTGCATCTTATATTTATATGCTCATACAAAATAAACAATTAGGTCAGCCCTATAACTAATTACAAGAAACGCTTCCAATTGAATTGGCTTAAGCGTTCTTACAATTATGCATATAAACATGTCAAAAACCTAAATACAATGGGCACATAGCCTTTACAACATTACATTATAATCACAAACCAAAATACTAACTATCAGCTCTAAGCTCTGTTCTCTACTGGCACACATTGGATGTTCAACTTCAACTGATTGTAACTATCACATCCTTGCATATCTTCTTATGCTCTCATAGAATAAGAAATATTATAGTCTAACTAACTTATCTTCTAGGGTGCATACCATAATTCATTTGTACACACGTGCATTGATGCTCTGAGCTAGAGGAGCTCTATACATTGTCTAGTCTTCAACACTTAGCTGATTTTTTATCTTCTCATCAGGTGCGCTCACTCCGAACTACTATATGAATTTGTTGCCATAATGAAAACAATAAATCAAGTCATATACTTCATTATAGTCAACTTTCCAACAATCTCCCCCTTTTTCATTGATGGCAACAAAGGAATATGGCCAAGTTGCTAACTGTCCTCAACACAAAAAACTTTTTGTCTTCTATAGATTTCTTATACATAATCTTATATCTCGCTATACATCTTATACTCCATATTCTATACATAACTCCCCCTTTGACATTAATGAAAAATTTGTATCAAAAAATTTATCTACATACACTTATTGAGTGAAAACATCTGGATATGCTGTCTTGAGATTCTGGATCTCCTTCTTCCAAAAGGTTATCAAAGAGTTAACTATCTAGAGATGGGTGCATAATGCATACTAAAGCTTCTCCATCTTCTTCAAATCATTGTTGGGACCATGATCATAAGTTACCATGGTGGCATCAATCTCCTTGATGTTCTGATTTAGGATGTCTAAAGATGGCACAAGACCATTTCTCAATTGAGTCTGTCTAGACCTTATGCTTGTTATCTCTTTCTCTTCCTTCTCAATCTTGTCTAACTATCCTTGGTAGACATTGTTGCACATGTTCACATCTTTGGATGTGTCTGTCACTAAATTCTTCACTTGCTCAATCATAGCTTCTGCCTCTTTTATTTTCTTGAAGTGAGCATCAGTAAGCTTGTCTTAATCCATGCATTCTGCAATTATTCTTCTTCCTTCATCTACAAATCCTTTCAAGGATGCTTGACCAGACTTAAGTGAATTCAAGTCTAGTGTAGATTTTCTCATTAGTTCATTTAGTCTCTTCTTTAGGTACTTTCTTCTGCCACTATGGATGCAAATTCTTCTAGGCTAGAGAAATTGCTTTTGATCTGTGAGATGACTATACTCACATCATCAACTGAATGTAATTTTTGTACTTTCTTATCCTCTAGTAGCAAACTATTCAAAATGTTTACTAATTCTACCAAGAGAGATTCCTCATAACTTGTTTTTCTTTTTCCTTCTCCATAGCCAAGACCTTGAACTTAATCAGGTCTTCTTCTCTCCAAGAGTCCAAACTGCTTGTGTCCAGTGTCAAGCTTGACAACAATGCTGAGGAAGGAGTGATGGGAGTGCTATCCATCACTTCTTGTTTCACTGTGACCAGTTCAACATAATTTTCATCTTTATGTTTACTTTCTTTTTCTTCTTCTCCTTCTTTCTTCTCTTCTTCTTTCTTTTCTTCTTCTTTCTCATCCAATATGTCTTCAATAAGCACTTCTTCTTGATGAGTGGGAGGTGTATTACTGCATAAGATTTTAGCTTTTTCAGTGCTGAAAAATGCTTCCTCAAACTTATCCAAATCCTTATCAGTATCTGCCATGGCTATCTCCACATTATCTATGATAATAGCATTGTCTTTGTGTGATTTTGAGATGGGCATAGACTTGTCTACCTTTGTTTGAGTTTTTTCTATAGATGCTAAGACCTATGGACTTGTTACTCATACATTAGTGGGCTATGCCACTTTATCTTCCTTACTGGTTACTTGTACTATGGGCATAGTGGGAGGATACATGTGTCTATCCATGAACACATTCTCAAATGCCTTCTCTGTCTCTTTGGTGACCAAATCATAATTCTTGTCCATGATGTAAAGTGTCCTTAGTTTGGTTCTCAAATGTGGCTTTACCAAGTTTAGCAACATAGATTTTTCTTCTAGAGAACATACTGGCAAACTTTCATCTAAGATCTTTTCTCTGATCCTTAGATCCTCTTCATTTGCTTGTCTCTTTTGGAACTCTAAAATATCCCACACTTTATTGGAAATCAAATTTTTTAACTCCAAAATTGTCTTTTTGAACTTGATCATATGTTTGACAAACATACCATGTATTTCTGATGTGTCAATCATGCTGTATGTATCATAAAACTTCCCTACTTGATCAATTTTTCCCTCATCAATAATTATTGTGCTCAAAACTTTAAGGCTTGTTCTGAATCCTGCCTTAGGGGGTGCTTGAATGTTTTTCTTGCCTCTTCTAGCTCATGAGGATGGATGACTAATGCTGGATGCTTTCTTCCTCTTGAAAAATGGATTATACTCCGAAGGAGTGGTAAGGTCAATAGTATCTTTGGGTGCAGAAGGAGTGGTGTCTTCTTTATCCTTCTAACTATCATCTTTTTTAGTTTTTATCTTCTTCTTCTTAGGATCATCAGACTCAGCTTCTACTATGGATGCACTCTTAATTTCCAATGCTATCTTCTCTTCCCTTGCTTCATCAAGGTCTTCTTAAGACAAACCATGTATTCTTAAGATCTTTGATGTGACTTTAGCAACCTTTCTTTTTGTTGCTGCACTATTAAGTTTTGCATCTACTTCTTTTATCTTCTCCTCATATGTTCCCCATCTAGGTTCATTAGGAACTTTGGGGGCTAATAGCAGTACCTGTGCATATGCTTTAAGAAATTGTTCCTTTACCTCATACCCAAGTGGATGAATCCACTTAGTTCTTGGCTCAACAACTTCCATAAAAGTTGTATCAGTTTCAACCATAAAACATATTGTGTCCTTATATTTCTCCACAATGATCTCTGGAATCTTGTACCTCATTTGCATCTTTTACCTAAAGGTCTTTAATTCCAATGTTACATAATCTCTCAATGTGCTTTATGTGGATGCTTTGTTGGATATCTATGGCATGGTTGGAATGGTCTTGTCCAAGTACAAATCTGATACACTCCCAACTATATGAAGGTACATATAGATGATTAATGACCCAAACCTGAATATCTTTATCTTTTCATGCTTGATAGCCTTGATGTTATCAATCAACTATGCGCATAAGATCTCACACAAGTTGAATTCACCATCTTCCTTTACAAGTCTTATGGCTGCTAGAATAGTGCCCGCAGACACACTATTCACCCTGTTGGTGTGATGAAACTTGTATCCCAATATCATTGACATCAATTTAATGTTTGCTTACTCAATAGGCTCGATTGTCATGCCATGCTTATCGCTTGTTGACTTACATGCTTGCTCCACCATTTTCCTAACATCCTTGCCTGCTGGAAGGATGACACCTATTCTAGATAGGCCTGTCAACTCATGTATCAAATCTCCTATGATTCTTATTGGTACATCACCAATCCAAAATAGATCATCATGAATCTTGCTCAATAATATCTTAATCCATTCAGTCTCATAGAATTCATATATTATAGCATACTCAACTATGGGGTGATCATTCCACTTAACATATTCATCCATGAATGCCTTTTCTAGTTTCAACATGGTGTCCATGTGTGCCCTTAACCTCTCCAACCCCACTGGTTCTTTCTTGTAGTAGATATATGCCTTAATATCCTCAACATGCATAATGCCCATAGGCGTGCAGGAGAAGGCTCTCTCTAAGTCATCTAGAGTTGACTTAAATGGATGTCTCTTGAATACATATCTTTTCTTCTTAGTGACATCATAAACAATGGGAGTAGCCATGACTTACTTGTTAATCACTTTCCAACTAATCTCTGAGATAATCTAATGACTTTTGAATTAGCGCAACGAGCTAGAGCTACTGCAGCTAACCAAATGCACTGCAAACACTGATAGATCAATCTCCAAGTCTTCACAACAACTTCCAATGCTCTTTCTACTCTTCAATTACTCTAAATTTGAATGCAATGAGTGATCAAACAACCTTTTGTGGACTTAAAGTGATAATTTTTCCATTAATGCTCGGCGTCTAAACTAGGTTGTCACTTCAAAATTTCCAACTCGAGTTCTACTAACAATCAGCATGTGTGCTCTTGCACAAAGGTTCCTATACACTCCAAAAGCTTAAGTCCAAAGGTGCATACTCTAAGAATGAGTATACTAGCCACACAGGGGTCTAGAGCTAAATTAGCTCCCCCTATGACCCTGAGGGCCATTCATGCAGATGTAGAGGGTGCGTCCACTAGGGATGCATCCAATACATACTCATTAGTCTTTTCCTTCTTTTTCTCTAACCAAATCAAGCTCGCATCCTCTGAGGCTTTTACAAAATTGACTTCTCCTTCAGGATCCAATACTGGTTCTTCGACCTTTTTAGGGATTTCTTGACCTTGTGTCCTTGATCTACAAAACTTTGATATATGTCCAGCCTTGTTACAAGAGTGACAAATGACTGGAGGTCTTGTATTCCTTAGCGCATTGACATGAGTCACCATTTTACATGTTCTAGCTAAATGACCATTATAGTTACATATCTAATATGTAACATTATAAGAACTTCTTATATTTGACTAATTTTAATTTTTCTAGTCATGTTGAATCCTATTCTTCTTACTGTGTGTGTGAAAATTGTACCTGATCTGTAAACACAACACTTCAGTAAAACATTAGAGGTTAGCTATAATCGAAATCGTATAAAATTGAAAACTATCTAACCAAGCGATTTACTGCCTTTTCGTAGGTTCGAGATTAATGTTCTCAGATTGTTATCGAGATCAGTGACCTAGACGACACCTAAATGAAGGATTTGAATGCAATTGATCTAGATATGAAATATGAATGCAATTAATCTATATTTTTTGGATTTTCTATGCAATAAGAATGATAAAAACTGATATGAATCTATGCTAATATGGAAATTGATATGCTAAAATGATCTAACAATGATATGAAAAAAATCTAAATGAATGTAAAAAAAAAAACAAATTGATCTCACAATAGCCTTGATTCACAATAAGCTTTGATTCTCCAAATTCCAATTCTTCAAAATAGTTGTGCAATTCGTAGATGACTTTGGCAAAGTAAGCTTGCAAAATTATGAGATGCTTGGATGCAAATTTGAGAGATGAATTATGAAGAGTTGAGCCTTGTTTTTATAGAAATCCAAGGCTTTGGATGTTGTGAAAGAAAGCCATAAAGCACTCAAATAACTCAGGTTGATTTTTGAGTTATTTTTAAATAACAGATAATCAAGTCACAAAATTCATGCAAAAACACAGTTCAACTCGAATTAGAAGTTTAGATCCACTTTAAAACTCAAAAAGATGTTGAGTTTCAAAAAGCTAACAACTTGCATTGATTTTCCAATTTTGAGTTTAACTGGTCCTTGAATGTGCACATGGATAATTATGATTTAATAAATAAATAAAGTGATTTATTCTCAACTTAACTACTTTTTGAAATAAAATAATTAATTTATGGGTTAATTAACTATTTTATCAAACTTTTATTAAAAATTATATTATTAAATAATGACAACTTGCTTTAACTAATTAAATAAGAATTTAATCAATTATTCATAAGATATTGGATTTATTGTCAAAATTAAATAATACAATTAATAATAGATAGAATTAAATTTAATTAAATAATTAAGTGGAAAATATTAAATCTAATTAATTAAATATGCAAAATATTTAATTAATCAAATTTTAGGATAAATGTGATTTATTACCAAATAATTATAAAATTAAAGATAATTATGATGATTAGGAATATTACTAGGAATATTCCCTGATGTAGAATTTAAGATAATCAATTATGATTTGATGATGTTTAGATGTGCCTTAGATTAGGACTTTGATGTCGATTTCGTTCGAATTGAAGATGTAGGAGATTAATGAACTTATAGCCCATTTTTGGGGTATTACACTTACTAGTCTTGCAATTCATAGCTTTATGTCCAAATCTATTGCATGAATAATAGTAACCATTAAAAGGTCTTACCTCTGTACAGTTTCTTGCAATGTGTCCATTCTTGTTACATGCAAAATAGGTGCGTTCTCTAGGCTTGCGCTCATTCTTAGGAGGTCCATCATTGTCTTTGGTTTGATCTTCAGTCTTTTCAATATTAGTAGAGTTCTTTTGTGTATCCTTTCTTGCTCACATATTGTCAATCTGATTTTGTGCTTCATTGTATCCAATACAGCTAGTGTCTCCTTTGGCTCTCCTTGCATACAACTGAGAGTCTATCAAATCAAAATTGGTGTGCAATTTGTCAATTTGATCCTTTGCTTCTTTCAATTTTATTTCCAAACTTGCTTTGGTGTTTCTTAGTTCCAAGATATCCATGTTGGCTAGTCTTAATTCTTCATTGAGTTGAAGATTCTCTTTGACCTGTTCATTGTATGCTTCTTGATTGTTAATCAGTTTGTCATCAAATTCTTCAAGTTGTTCTTTTAAGGATGTATTTTCTTAATTCAACTTTTTGACCATTATCCCCAAATCACTGGTGGAACATTCTTTTAGATCCCTTCTTAGCCTTTTGATAACTAATTGTGCATCACTGACTTTTTCTTTTAGTTCTTCAATTTCTCTTTCTAATTTGTCCAGATCTTCAAGAGCGGCTTCAAGATTTCTTTTTAGATGTTTCATTTCTTCTTTGTCCATGATCTCCTCAAGTGGTTAAACTTCTTTGTTGAGGACCATGTGAGGCCTCACCCCATGACATCAGCTCATATCAGATTTATTTTCCATATTTAGACTCAGGATGACACTTTCATGTTATTTTATTGATGGACTATTGAGACAGGGACATTATGATGCTATGTGATGATTTATGTTATGTGGTGATTGATATAGGACTCTTGCTATGATGCTATTAGTAGATTAAGGAAAGTAATAATTGATGCATTCTTGGTTTATACATACATGTTATCTTGAAGATAAATTATGATATAAAAATTCATGGAATGAATCATGGTTATTATGATGGATGGAATATTATGCATCATTTTTATCCTAATTTTATGAGCTTTAAAGTTTCTATATTGATGTTGAAATGTTATGAGATATTGTAAAATATAATTAGAAATTGTGATGAATCAGAATGTGATTTTGATGCATTTTTTATTTCATGTATATGTATTTGATATTTAACTTTTCATGAGCTACTGATGCTTTGTCAAGTGTGCAAGTAGGGCCATGGAAATATCAGGGAAAACAAAGATGGATAAATTGTGAAAACCCTGTTAAGCCAAGGTTATCTCCTGGGGGAGAAATTAACCTCATTGTGAGGTATTAATTTTGTAACATGATGTATGAATGTTAATTGTAGTATTATGTTTTCTTTTACTTCATTATTAGTCTACTAGGCATGCCATGTGTATTGTTGTCATGTGAGTTATTTGTGGTGTCAATTGACACATGTATCATGAGTTGGCATGACCAAGTAGTTAATGTGGTAGTGGTCTCTAATTTTAGGATGTCATGAATGGATTCTTGTTCATTTTCGGATTTATGCTTTGAGTGGTCTTTGGAGTGGGTTTTTATGGTCATTTTTGTTAGTGGAGGTTAAAAATAGACTACCCCATAGTGGTGTCATAAGTTGGGGGTCAAATTTTGACTATTGTTATGAACTTTGACTATTTTTGTCATTCCAAAAGATGCCCCCTTTGACTAGTGACGAAATTGGAGGAGCCACTCTTGACTTTGATTTTGAATTTTGAATTTCCCCCTCCCACGTTTTGTTGGTCTTCTTAAAGAGATGAAGGGAAAATTGTTGGGCAATTGCCCACTTTCCAACTTTTGGAGACTTGTGAATTTTGTGAAGTTTGTGTAGTATTGGATTTGGAGTTTCTTGAGTTCTTGGAGTTTGGATTTGCAAGAGGGATTGTTGGATTGCTATCTTCATCTTCAAGCCAAGAAGCTAGGACTAAGGTTGGGTCTTTAAACTCTTACTATTTACCTTGTTGTAATATTAATTTACTTTGCTCATGAAGGATTGTATATGTAATATGTTATGTGTTTGTCTTCATGTTTTATGCATTGTGAGTTCTTTTCTGCAATGTTTCTTGGGGATTGTGCAAGGCCAGACTCACCCTTGGGAGGGAAGAGAGCCTTGATGGGTGAAGGGCACAAGTTAGGATTACCTTCTAGTGGAGAGGCCTTCCTCTACGTGGGAAGGGGAGAAAGCATGTTTGTATGGGAGGCCATGTGCCTCCATGTGCATTTTGTTGGGAGGTATAAGGGTGTGTTTTGTAGGTGTATGTTACATGGCCTTGTGGAGGCATGTATATTTTAAGCCTTGACAAAGGCTATATTTATATTTTTGCACTAGGGCCATCTCCTAGATTGTTAGTTCCACCTTCACCCCTACAGGAGACCAGTGAATTTCCTATTGTGAAAGCCACGGCAAGGGAATTTGATGTTGTTAAATTGTTGTATTCTACTTGTATGTGTGTAATGTGTTTGCATGATTTTGTTACCCCATATCCATCCAAGTTTTCCCCTAGCTCGGGAGTGGCCATGTAATGGCCTATGGTTGGGAGGTGAGCCTCCATGGCCAGTTGTTGTTTTGTAGATTTTTCTTGGAATGGAACATCTTGATGGTTTCAAGAAATTCAAGAAACATGTTGGAATTTGATACTGTTACAATTATCTTGCTGAATGGATATGAGCCTCATGAATGTTGTCCTATACATTGACTATGTAATAAGCCTAGAATAGCAGTTATGTGTGTGTCTTCATGTTTTATGCATTGTGAGTTCTTTTGTGCAATGTTTCTTGGGGATTGTGCAAGGCCAGACTCACCCTTGGGAGGGAAGAGGGCCTTGATGGGTGAAGGGCACAAGTTAGGATTACCTTCTAGTGGAGAGTCCTTCCTCTACGCGGGAAGGGGAGAAAGCATGGTTTTATGGGAGGCCATGTGCCTCCATGTGCATTTTGTTGGGAGGTATAAGGGTGTGTTTTGTAGGTGTATGTTACATGGCCTTGTGGAGGCATGTATATTTTAAACCTTGATGAAGGCTATATTTATATTTTTACACTAGGGCCATCTCCTAGATTGTTAGTTCCACCTTCACCACTACAGGAGACCAGTGAATTTCCTATTGTGAAAGCCATGGGAAGGGAATTTGATGTTGTTAAATTGTTGTATTCTACTTGTATGTGTGTAATGTGTTTGCATGATTTTGTTACCCCATATCCATCCAAGTTTTCCCCTAGCTCAGGAGTGGCCATGTAATGGCCTATGGTTGGGAGGTGAGCCTCCATGGCTAGTTGTTGTTTTGTAGATTTTTCTTGGAATGGAACATCTTGATGGTTTCAAGAAATTCAAGAAACATGTTGGAATTTGATACTATTACAGTTATCTAGCTAAATGGATACGAGCCTCATGAATGTTGTCCTATACATTGACTATGTAATAAGCCTAGCATAGCATATGCTTGTAATGGAAGTGATGTTGAACTGTATTCCTTTATTATTATCTGAAGGAAGAAATTGTACGTTTCTATTATGTTCTCTGTGAAGTGTTAATTTTAATAGTGTTGAATGAAGTAAGGATAGTTACACCTATCTTATATATATATAATTACATATACATATAATGTAAATATATAAATAAATATATATTCATTGATAATGATGTTTTCTTTTATGCTATTTGAGAATTCAAAAAAAAAATACATGTAAGTGTTTAATTTACAAGTATATTATTAAACGTATTACATGTTGATTTACTATCACAGGATATAATACGTTTGATTTAATAAATACTACCACATCATGTAAAATATTATTATTACCACAGAAAATAACATTTGATATAAATTAAAATTAATGTCTTGTTTGCATAATCATTTTAATATATATTTTAGAAAAATAAATAAGAGACATTTAAATGAAATTAAGGTTTGTCATAACCCGTAACAGTATATAAATAAATAAAATTTTAATGTATACTAGGGACTCAATAACAAATATTGAGTATAAAATAAATATCAGAATTTATAGAACCCTTAGTATGATAGTTAAAGAGGGAAATAATAATGCTCTGAGCATAACTCTTATTTGATAAACAAATTAAAAAAAAAGATCACTGGGCTGTGAAACCCTGATCTCTTTCAGTAGATCTATCTGGAGCATAAGAGATAGACTGGTACCTATATTAGAATCACATTTAAATAATCAGTTGAGATCTTGAAAAGAAAGGGAAGAGACAAATAAAACTAATAAAATTATAACAGCAAACAATATCAATAGAGAAATAAAGGGATGAATACCTCAGGGCATGCATATTCTCCTGGAGCAATCCCAAGTAATTCATTAAGCCTGCACATGAATAGGTACACAATCTGGTGTAATCATTCATGTGTCTAGCTGAATGTATTACTTAGAGGATTTGCATATTAATGCCTCCTTGTTAAAATTTTGTGACTTGAACTCATGCAGAGAAAATAATACAGAGAAAGAAAAAAAAATTTCTAGCCTGATGCAAAAGGCAGCCTACATGATATTTGACAAATTTGGGTTAAGGTTTAGATTTTTCCTCCTAGATTTTCTTCCTTCATAATTAGAAACTAAAATATCTCCCTTTAATTAAGTAAATCAAATTAAATTGTTTCCTACAATTACATCTAGTTGAGGATTAGATTTTTCCTTCTAGATTTTCTTCCTTCATAATTAGAAACTAAAATATTCCCCTTTAATTGAGTAATTTAATTTAGATTGTTCCCTACAATTTCATCTAGTCTTCCCTAGATTTGCGGGATATATAGTAGATATGCTATTTCTATTATTGGTGTATTTTCTTCAGTCCTTAGATTTCGGGAAAGTGAAATTAGTTACTTTTGTGTAAAAGATATTATTTGTTAGACCAAATAATTTGTGAGGAATAAAATTTTCTTTTGCACATTTTCTTTTTATTAAAAGATTTAATAAATACTGCTCAATCTATTATAGGATCTTATTGCTAGGAGGTAATTAAATAATTTGCTAAACTTTTATTCAAGGGTGAGATTTTATCATGTTATATCTTAGGATAAAAACATAGGGGTAAACAATTATCCTTGATAAAATATCCTAGGAAATATAATAATATATTGTAGTGTTATAATTGTTCTAGTAAGGAGATGTTTGCAAATTTGACAGTTACAACTCTCTTATTGGATATTGTCCTTTAGTGACTATGATTTATCCTAAGGAAAATCTTACTCCTTAATTTGTTCAACCCCGTTTATCAACATATGTCTTGTCCCTAGGGTACACTTGTGTACCTAGAACATCGAAGAGTAGCTAATGTTGTTGAGTCCTATGTCTTAACCAATTAGGATAAGTATTTATATATTATCAAACAACCTTATATGTATATATGCATCACTATACATATAAGCTTAGATGATAACATATACATATAGTGCCTCCTTTGATTAGTTCATCTATCCTATCTTTTGTCGATGACCACCATGAGGTGGACATAAATCGGATAGATCTATGACACACCTTCTTGGGTCTAATGGCATAGGATCATCAACCCTCATACTTTTTTTGGTAGTTCCTTAGTTTGAATAGAAGATAGGGTTGTTTTCCCTAGTGGTTGTGTATCTATGGTTACGTTTTCATGATTTGAACCCTTGAAAAAAAAAAATTGTTCTTGTGTTTTGCCCTAGTTTTGGGCATGACAGACTAGTGCTCTGATACCAATTGTTAGGAATGGGAACACTGAGAGGGGGTGATGAATTAGTGTTCACTATATTTCAAATTTTCACTTTAATATTTTATATGAACTTAAATGCTTAAGTATTGAATTAAACATTCACATAAACATGAAACATAAACTCAACATATGACACCAATATGATTACGAGGAAACCGAAATAGGTAAAAACCCCAGTGGGAATTGACACCCACAAATATTCTGCACTAGTGTTTTGTGATCCTTGTTAGAAGATCCTTTACCCTGTTAGGAGTAGATTTACAATGCTTTAAGTAAAGTAGACCTTGTCCAGGTTCGGACCCTATTAGGATTCTTTTACATTGATCCCTATTAGGGGAGTGGACTCACTATCCTAGAGATCACTACTCAAATGATGAAGGCTACAACCTTCTGATATTAGATACACACTATATCTGCCTGAACTGTTACTATGATACTGCTTGTCGGATTAGTTCCTTTGATGCGCTGATTCTTTGATCTCTTACAAAGTCTTAATACATCTCATAGTGTCTCCGCACACTTCTTCTCTACTTATCACAACTCAATATCTACTTCCATACCGAATACAATGGGGGCATCTTATATTTATATGCTCATACAAAATAAACAATTAGGTCGGCCCTATAACTAATTACAAACAATGCTTCCAATTGAATTGGCTTAAGCGTCCTTACAATTATGCATATAAACATGTCAGCAACCTAAATAAAATGGGTGCATAGCCTTTACAACATTACATTATAATCGCAAACCAAAATACTAACTGTCAGCTCTATGGTTTGTTCTTTGTTGGCACATAGTGGTTGTACAACTTCAACTGACTGTAACTTTCACATCCTTGCATATCGTCTTATGCGCTCATAGACTAAGAAAGATTATAGTCTAACTAACTTATCTTCTAGGGTGCATACCATAATTCATCCGTACACATGTGTGCTAATGCTCTAAGCTGCAGGAACTCTGTACACTGTCCAGTCTTCAACACTTAGCTGATTTCTGATCTTCTCATCAGGTGCGCTCACTCCAAACTACTATATGACTTTGTTTCCATAATAAAAACACTAAATCAAGTCATATACTTTAGTATAGTCAACTTGCCAACATGTAACACCTACTTCCAAAAATTTTAAAGTAGCTAACATTCAGTGTATGTCCATACCAGAGTTCATAAGGGGTTTTGTTGGTACCTTTGTTCAATTGTACTTGGTTGAGAATGTAGACAAAAGTACTAATGAATTGTCTCCAAAAATTTTGTGCAACCTCTTTTTCAATCAAAAATTTTCTAGAACAATCAAATATTCATATGTTTCTTCTTTCATTTATTCCATTTTTCTATGTAGTCATTGATGCATATACTTGTCTTTTAATTACATTCTCATTGTAGAAGATAGTAAATTTATTAGAGATAAATTCACCTCCTCTATTTGATCTTAAACATTTCATCTTCTTACTTTTTTCCTTCTCAACTCTTGCCTTGTATCATTTAAACATTTGAAATGCATCATACTTTTCTTTTAGAAACATTACCAACATCATTCTTGAGTAGTCATCAACAAACAAAATGAAATATTGATCACCATAATACATTTTTATTCTCAGAGGACCACAAAGATTAGTATGGACTAATTCCAAAATATCATTAGATGAGTAACACTTTCTTGAGAAACTTGATTTTTTCATCTTACCAATCTAACATTCCTTACACATCAATTTATTAGGTTTACTCAATTTCGGTAGACCTCTAACTCTATTATTTTTTCTCACCTTAATCATATTGCCAAAATTCACATGAGAGAGTCTTTTGTGACACAACCATACATCCTTAACTTTAACAAACAAGAAACTTTTTTTAGCAGTATCAAGGTAGAATAGGTTACCTTTAGATTGTTCACTAGTTCTAATCAAATCTTCATCAACACCATAGATCTTCACTTTTCTATTTTGAAACTCTAGTTAGTGACCAATGTTGTTCAATTGTCCAACACTAAAAAAATTGTATTTTATTCCTTAAATCCAATAGGCATTATCACATTTGATCTTTTCATTGAACATAATGGATGCTTTTCCTTTTACAGAACATGGAGCATCATTCCCAAATCTAACAAATCCTCTAGCATACTCTACTAGGTTCTCAAACTTATCAATGTCACCAGTCATATGATGTGAACAACGACTATCAATTATCCATGGACCAATTTTTCTAACATGAGAAATAAGATTTTTGTCATCTTCATACCTCTCTTCTTTTGAATCATCCTTTATAGCAACACAAACAACATTAACACTTTCTTTTGTGTCATTAGATTCATCATTAGTTAATGAAGAGTCATATGAAATTGTGGAAGTATTTGATAATGGTGCAATATAGCTGTCTAAAATTGATCATATTTGGTTTAAGCTCCTAGTGAATGGTCATAGACTTAGGTTGTAACCTAAACCTTCAATAAATAAATAATTCTTGCAATAGTTTAAAAATCAAGACGAGGCTGAGATTCTTGTAGTCAAAGTCAGAGGACTTCCACTTGCATAATCTCTTTAACTCCATTTTTTCATGCAATCATAATAAATATTTACACTTCTTGTGGAAGTACTATTTCTTTGTAATAATCACCCACCATCATTTCATACCACATATCTTCTGCTCTAGCTCCAACTTTACTTCATCAACGTATTCCACTGTACCTCCAGTGATGATGTAACATGGAAATCACTTCTAATTTAAATTTAATATTTTATTTGCATTCATATAAGATATGCAATTATATTTACTTGTCACTTGATTTATTCATGATATCATAATTTGATTAATGTATATTTATTACATTTTATGGAGTCTAGTCTGTCCTCTTCATTTCCATGTGTGGGTCACACATGTCTTAGTTTTAGTAGGGGGTAGGGATGTCATCATATACATGTGATAATACTTAAAGAAAAATTGAAAAAGTATCAAATCATGGGTCAAATCACACCTATGCCTGTAGTTTTTATAATTCCACATGATTTTGATGTGACTTGTGAAGCATTTGAAATATTTTTTAAATCCTTTTGAATATTTTCTTTTATATGCTTCCACATGTGTTCCTTTTTTGCTCCTTAATTAATTGTTCTTGATGCCATTAAAAACCAAGCAAAATCTTAGAAATCATACTCTTTCCATAACTGTGAGTTCAATTTTCCATATTTAGGAGGAACAAAGGGTTTTTGCAAGAGTGGAGATTGTAAAAGGAACTGATTTCAAGGGTAGAATCAAAACTTGTTGGAATTGCATTTTAAAAATTTGTAAAGGTTTTAAGTGGTAGAGAGTTGGTCATTCAATTCTTGCGGAGTTGTTGAAAGATTTCATCATTTTAGTAGAGGTTGAAGAAGATGCCATGGGGGGCCATCCTATGAGACATGAACCCACAGTTCATACAATGCTATTGTAGGATCAATTTTGTGTTGGATTGTTTAGAAATTGTGGATGGATTGATTACTTTCTCAAGATAGATGGTTATTATGATGATATTTCAAGAGAATTTTCTAGAACATTATCAAATGGCTTAGCTAGAGTAAAAGTATTAAGAGCTAATTCCATAGAGGAGAGGATTGCAAAGGTAATTGGAATCCTAGTTGTGGGTGAAAAATATATTGAACAACATGATGCTAGAAAAACAAGGGCTCATTTTATGCAACCTTTAGAATACCCTTTGTAGACTAATAAGAAAGGTACAAAAATAATTTCACTGCCTCCCACTTGACTAGAAGTGAATTTCTATGTTATTATATATTTGTCTTGCGAGGGTAGGTTTTTTTATTTGCATTATGTAAATTTTAATCTATTAAGCCATATGCATCATGGACATCTGGTGAATGTTCCAAATTATTTGTATAATATGCATGCCATTAGTACTGGGGAAACTCAAAGGGGTAAACCTCACTCTGTTACATATCATGGGTTAATTAAACTTCTAGTAGAAAGGTCATTGAGGTATGTTTCTTAAATGACATGGGATGATTTTTTAGTTGTTATAAGAGTTCAATTGGGAAATAAAGGACCTAGAGGAAGAACCATAATGGAGAAAACTGAAAATCCTAGAGGGGTTACCAAAATAACCTTGGGAGATTCATCTTCTAGAGCCTCCCCTACTATTGAGTCTCCTAAAACTAAAAAATCCCATTATCTAAAGTCTATAGAGCCTTCTGCTATTAATATTGAAGATACCCCTATTACAAACCTAACTCCTAGAACTTCATCACAAACCTCTGAAAGGACTAGGAAATCCCTTAGGAAGGAGAAGAGGAAAGTAAAATTTTATGGAAGAGTTCAAGGGATGGAGAAAGAGAAGAATTATAAATCTACCACCCCTATTTCTAAGAAAAGTAAGAAATGAGACACACCATCTCCTAGAATTTCTATTCCTACAACCAAATTTGATAGTAAACGAAGCAAAAGAAAAGCTCTGCCAACCACAATAGAACCTTCTAAAAGGAGTTCTTCGCTTAGAGGAAAATATTTAGGCTAAAATGGGGAGACAAAAAAAAAAATTCCCATCCAAACCTCTAAGTCCAACCAAGAGGTTCCACAAGAATAAATACATGTTGTCAACATCTCAAAGGAGCAAAAGTAAAAATCTCCTATGAATGTTGAGAAATTAGATGAATGGAGGGAGATGGAAAAAGAAAAAAATAATAGAAGAAGGTCATTTGGGTTCACCTTTAGAAGATGATGATCCTCTATTGATAGAAGATGATTAGATAAATGACCCCCTTGTGGAATGTGATGAAATAGTTGAGGAATTGCTAGAGAAATTCTCATGGGAAGTCAAGAATGTTCCAAAAATTAGGAAGGAAACTTCTCCAATACAAGAGTAATTGGATATTCATAAAAGGTAAAGTCAGGTAGTAGGAAGTGATGAGTTGCAAGGACTGTACAAATTTATTGTTGTAGTGGGAAAATTGGAAGATCCTAAGCAACCTCTACTTGTTTCTCAACTAGAAGCGCATGATGTACATGAAGTACCATAGAAAGAGAAACCAAAAGAAGGTACCAATAATAAAGTTAAAAGGGTAAGAGTTTTTGATCAAAATCCTCATGGTTATTTAACTTTTCATTCATTATCTCTAAATTTTTTTTAAAGAAATACAATATAAGAAAACTGAGTGGGACATTGAGGGGACCAAAATGCAAATGATAATTGATGAGAAAAAATAGGAAATAGACTACCTTAAGGATAAGGTAGAAACTATCATAGATATGGTTCCACAACTCATAGAATGTAGAAAACCCCCAAGGGTTTATGCCCTATGTCTTAAAGAGAAATATTTTTTATTTAGACTCATGAGAATAATTATTGACCTTAGTCCTAATTTAAACACACCCCATGAATTTTACCATGCTTTCCAGACATATCCTACAATAGTGAGGAATCTACTTTGTGAATTATATCTTCATAACTATGTAGTGTCAGTGGATGCATAATATAATCCTCTACTTTATATAGTGATATCCATCTCAGAGCCCTCATATCATGGATCAAGAATGAACTCAACATGGGAGAACAATTTAGGGCTTACACAAAACAATAAAGAAATGTTATACTACCCTTAAGAGTAGACAGTAGGCATCCTATGACACTTTATTATAATTGGATGAAGTTAGTCCATGGTTTTCCCATTGATAGTTGTAGGAATAGGATTCTCCCTTTGCAAGAAGAATTTCATAGATAATCTTAGGGGATGGAAGACAATAAGGGACAAACTATAAAAAATGGTCCTTATATAATGGTGGAATAGGTTATGATGAAGGGTGCTCCCCTTAATACCACAAACACATAACAGAAAGAGAGAAACAACAACAATAATATGCAAGAACAGAAAATTTGGCTTCTTATTATCTCCACAAATGTGGAATTACAAACTTTCAGAATTATAATATGCAAAGCCACATGGGCATTCCCTTACAATATTCTGTAGGACAAAGCCTCGAACTATTACCCAGAACTATTCTGAACTGCCTAAGAAAATAATACAGCCTTCCTTATATAGGCAATTTTCCACCACCTGGGAAGGTTCCATAATTTTAGCCAATAAGGCCGACCAAACTTAGAATTATTTTATTTTACATTTTATTACATCATAGTCGGCTCAAGATAACCTTTGAAACCCGAACAAAAATTTTGAAGAAAATTATTTTTTGCCATTTCAGGTGGCCCAACTTCTGAAGACCATAAGTCATCACCAGTTGACCCGTTCGGCTATTATAACCCCATTTCAGAAACGCCACGAAGTGCTCTACAGGCTTGACTGGCGCAAGCGCCCGTCCCCCAATTTTTTGACCTCATCCGGGGCCTCTAAAGCCTTCAAAACTGAGTTCAAAGTTTCTGTACCCTGCTGCCAATACCAAAAATCTTCAATATCTTCCAATATACACTTGATCTGGCAATGAAACTTTACTGGCAGGCTTATATGACCAAAATGAACCTCCAAGAAAGAAATCAAATCATTCTGAGCACATACGAAAATTATCAAAAATAGTAACTTTCCATAAATAGCAGCTCTGCATAAAATAGCCCTTATTGAATATAAAAATAGAAATATTTTTGGGTGATGCAAGATTGCTCTTACACCCAAGATGCTCCTGCATCAGACACCTAGGGTAATTTGAGAAGTGACCCTGTCACGACTCAGGTGTGCAGAGGAAAACCAAGATGGCTAACCTCCTCCTTTGTCAGCCATGATGAATCTTCAACAGGTCGTCCTTTCCACTTGACCAGATATTCTTCATATGTCCTGTTCCTTGTGCTTCTACCAACATGACTGTCCAGTATATCTTCGATCTCCTTAGTGTCTGAACTAGTTGCTGGAATACTCCACTGTTCTGCTATGATCTCATCTTCAACACCTCCTTCATGATACTCTGTCAGATCTGAAATGTTAAAAACTGGTGAAATATTTAGCTCAGTAGGCAATTCTACCTCATATGCATTTCCTGAATCATGTTTCTTCAGTATCCTACATGGTCCAAACTTCTTCATTTTCAGCTTGTTATATGTACCAACTGGAAACCGCTCCTTCCGCAAATGAACCATGACTTCATCACCAACCTGAAATTCCTTATACCTCCTTTTCTCATCTGCCTTAGCCTTATACTGTGCGTTCATCTTAGTAATATGCTTCCTCACCTCTTCATGGATGTTCTTCAAGTGTTCTGCAAAATCTTCAGCTTCAACACTACTTATTTCTCCTTTATCTATCTTCCTCAATTCAGATGCATTTCTTGGACTACTTCCATATACAATCCGGAATGGTGATTTACCAGTGCTCCTGTTGACAGAATTATTGTATGCAAATTCTACCTGTGGTAAAATCAAATCCCATCCTGTTGGCTTATCTCCAACCAAACATCTCAGCAAATTTCCCAAACTCCTATTCACCACCTCTGTCTGTCCATCAGTCTGTGGATGATGTGATGAACTGAACTTCAAATCTGTCTTCAACTTCTTCCACAACATATGCCAGAAATATCCAACAAACTTAGTGTCCCGATCTAAAACTATGGTCTTTGGCAAACCATGAAGTCTCACTACTTCTCTGAAAAACAATTCTGCTACATGAACAGCATCATTAGTCTTCTTGCAGGGAATGAAATGTGCCATCTTTAAAAATTTGTCAACCACCACAAAAATTGAATCATGTCCCCGCTGAGTCCTCGGTAAACCAAGAACAAAGTCCATGCTGATATCCTCCCAAGGCTTCTCTGGTACAGATAATGGCTGATACAACCCTGTATTCTGCTTCACTCCTTTTGCCATCTGACATACTCTGCAATTCTGTACAAACTTCTTCACATCTTGCTGCAATTGTGGCCAATAATAATTCTCACCAACCAAAGCAAGGGTTTTATCATGACCAAAATGTCCAGCCAATCCCCCACTATGCTTCTCCTTGATGAGATTCTCCCTCATAGAACTTCGTGGAATGCACAACTGACTCCCTCTGAATAGCATATCATCTTGGATGATGAAATCCAACCATTTCGTCCTGTCTAGAGTAATAGGTTCTGTACAAGCTTTCCAAGCTTCACCAAAATCAGGATCCTCTGGATACAAATTCTTGAGTTCCTTGAACCCAACCACTTCAATCTGCATTTCTGTCAGCAACAGTTGCCTTCTGCTAAGAGCATCTGCAAGCCTATTAGACTTTCCACTCCTGTGTTTCAAAACAAATGTATAACTCTGCAAAAACTCAACCCATTTCAAATGCCTTTGATTCAATTTTCCTTGACTATTCAAATATTGCAAAGCTTGATGATCAGTATACAAAACAAACTCCTTAGGAAGTAGATAATGTCTCCACTTCTTTAATGCCTGAACTATAGCATAAAATTCCTGATCATAAACAGAATACTTCCTCTTGGCATCATTTAACTTCTCACTGAAATAAGCAATAGGTTTACCTTCTTGGCTCATAACAGCTCCTATTGCAGTACCACTAGCATCACAATCTACTTGAAACACCTTATTAAAATCTGGAAGTGCTAAAATAGGTTGTTCTGTAACTTTTTGTTTCAACAATTGAAAACTCTTTTCTGCCCCATTAGTCCACTTAAACTCTTTTCTATCCCCTCTCATTGTTTCAGTCAAGGGTCCACAAATACTGCTAAAATTTCTGATAAACTTTCTGTAAAAGCTAGCTAGACCATGAAAAGATCTTACCTCAGTAGCACTCCTTGGAGTAGGCCATTCAAGGATAGCCTGTACCTTCTCTAGGTCCATTTTTAGACCTTCTGTTGAAACTACAAATCCCAAATACACTAACTCTTTCTTCACAAAATTGCACTTCTTCAAATTAATCAACAATTTCTCTTCTCTCAACTTCTCAAACACCATACGAATATGCATCATATGTTCCTCCAATGTCTTGCTAAAAATCAAAATACAATCTAGGTAAACAATGACAAACTTACCCAAAAATTCTTTCAGAACCTCGTTCATGAGCCGCATGAAAGTGCTCGGTGCATTGGTTAGCCCAAAAGGCATGACTAACCACTCATACAGTCCTTCTTTTGTCTTGAAGGCAGTCTTCCATTCATCTCCTTCTCTGATCCAAATCTGATGATATCCACTTTTCAGATCTATCTTTGAGAAATACACAGCTCCACTCAAACAGTCCATAATATCATCCATTCGTGGCAATGGAAACCTGTACTTGATTGTGATCTTGTTTATTGCCCTAGAATCTGTACACATCCTCCATTCTCCATTCTTCTTTGGTGCTAATACCGCTGGTACAGCACAGGGACTCAGACTCTCACGGATCAATCCTTTCTGTAACAGTTCATGTACTTGTCTGTTTAACTCCTCACTTTCTGCAGGTGTCATTCTGTGTGCTACCTTATTCGAAAAACTCGCTCCTAGAATCAAGTCCATCTGATGACTGATCTTCCTGACTAGTGGTAATCCATCAAGCACATTATCAGATACAATATCCTATAACTCATTCAACAAATCTGCAACTTCTACAGGAACATCTTCTACTTCCTCTTTACCAGCTTTTGGAATTAAAGCAAAACATACATGCTCATGCCTCATACCATCTAGAAAATTTCTTCCATCAACAAAAGTTATCCTTGCATTACCACATACCTTTTTTTCAGTCTCCTTCAATGGTTTTAGCTTATGTCGCACTCCATCCTTTGTCAGGGAATAGGTATTCACACGACCATCATGTACAGCACATCTGTCAAACTGCCATGGTCTACCCAACAACATATGACATGAATCCATAGATATGATATCACACAATACCTCATCTTGGTATCCACCAATCTTGAACTTCACCAGGCATTGTTCATTGACCATGACCTTGTGGTCATCCTATACCCAGGCAATCCGATATGGATGTGGGTGTTTCTGTCTCTTGAGCTTCAACTTTGTCACCATCTCTTCTGACACCAAATTGTCAGTGCTTCCACTATCAATAATCACATCACAACATTTACCTTCACACTTGCACCTGGTGTGAAACAGGCTCCTCCTTTGCTCAGGTTCATTCTCACCACTCAACAGGACTCTTCTGTTAATCAACGTTTCTCCTCTTTCAGCATCTTTAGAATTTGATGATCTGGCATCTTCATCTACATGTGCAACTCTGGCCTGGCCTTCATTTCTCCTGTCTGTTCTGCCTTGGCACTGAGGACATTCAAATGCCCTATGACCTTCTTCTCCACAGTGAAAACATGTTCCACGGAAGCCACCTCTTCCAGATCCTTGTCCTCTTCCTCTTCCTCTCTGATCTCTATTATTCTGATCCTGGAAGCGATTGGAATTATTTCCTCGCTGATTCTGACTACTACTGGCCTCATCCTTCTTTTTCAGATCCTCATTTTGGCCACCATATGACCATCCACCAGATCGTCCACCGTGACCTCTTCCGTTTTGTCTGCTCTCAAACTTCTTGTTCAGCTTTTCCTCTACTTTTAGGGCAAACTGGTATGCCTCTTCAATACTGTTCATTCGAACCAGATTCAGCTCCTCCTGAATGCTTGGCCTTAACCCATTAAGGTATCAGGCAACTTTCTCCTTATCAGCTTCTACATGGCCTGTTCTGATGAGAAGTCGATAGAACTCCTCTGTATACTCCTGAATAGATCTTCCTGCTTGCTTCAAACTCTGCATTTTCTTCAGTAGTTCAAGCTCATAATCAACAGGAATGAACTGCCGCTTCAATTTATCCACCATCCGATCCCATC